>JAWLRI010000720.1:3289111-3312794 GCA_034781795.1 Crypturellus tataupa
GCATTTCACTGCCTTGCTGTGCAGACTGTCTTTCTGTCTTCAAGTTGATGCACAACCTCTGTTCTTAAATAATATAGAAGCTTGTTGTCTTAGTCTCAAGATATCACGGTATACTCTAATTTCTTTTTCCCCTTGGTTTTATGTGTTTGCTCTGATAGTTTATGGTACTTGAAGTACTGAGTCTTCAGATGCAGAGATATTGGGACTTGGTTTTCTTTTAAGAATCTTGATTTCCATAGTTATTTATCATCTAATCTCATTGTTTATAGAGGATTTGCAATGGTCCACACTGAAAGCAGGAGAGGAGCAACATGAAGCACATAGGAATATAGACATGAAAGATTCTGGTTGTCTATGGGTGGCAATGTCTTCCACTTAGTGGACTTTGAGCTACCAAAATGTCTGGGATGCTATGTTGGCAAAATGTTGGTAGTAAAATGTCTGTGATTCTTAAAAAGGAATGCAATGTACAAGATAGTGGTTTGTTGCAGGCTCATGATTAACAAAGGTAAAATAGTCAAGGTATCATCTTTGTAACCACATGGATGTGGGTATCATCCAAGGGACTGAAAAAAAATATTTTAAGAGACTAATAAAAGCATGAAGAGAGAGTGAAAAAGGATTTCTATGGGAGACATAAATTTCAGGAAGAGCTAGAATTAATGCTTTTGACATTCATCTGCTTATGTGCACAGGATAATGAAGAAGTCTATATGAATAGTCATGGATGTTCAAAGCACCTGCTGTTGTTTACTTGCACAAATTTATTTTCATGTCTTTGGACAGGATAAGACATGTGAACCATGTCTTATCCTTCAAGGTAAACTAATTCTGCTTTAAATATTTGTTCTACCAGGCAACTGGTTTCCACACTTGTTGCATGAAGGTAAATTGGAGAGATTCTTCTTCTTCTTGGCTTCCTTAATGATGGCAAACACCCTGGGACTCTGGACCATTGCACACAGGTACGTGTGAGAAATGAAAGTTGGTTTCATTTGCAGGTATGGAAAGAAATTCTTGTGCAAACTAGTATGTAGTGAAGAATTGGGAGTGGTAGACTGACATTATTATTCAGATTATAAACTTGAGTGTTTTTCTTCTGCCTTAAAAAGAATTTGCACAGTAAAAATTAAAAACTAAAAAAAGAAAAAACAACTGATATGTAATTAGCCTTAAATATTTAAGAAGTTGTATTAATATGAAAAAGTCTTGAAGGAAGAGGATTTTGCAGAAGTCCATAAATATACTGATATAAAACTGAAACCGTTTCTTCGTCATGGAATGAACTCCACTCCATGAAATGAACTCATTTGCTGTTGTCTTCACGAGCATAAATCTCAGTCATAGGAGAGCAGGTGAAGAGATTGTGTGTCATCCCATACATAAATTTCTGCTTTTTTTAATTTATGAAAACTGTTACTGTTACTAATACCTACATCTGACTTGGTACTTCTCATCCTTAAATCCTGGAAGCTTCTAGGAAAGCCTATATCTCTGTTTGTTGATTGTGTGTTGTTTTTGGTTGTTTGTTTTGTTTTTTTTGGTTGCTAGAAATCCAAGACTCAGAAGACACTATAACTTTCAAGATATTGCCTAATAAGCCCATGGTCAAAATCAATTCCAGAAAAGATTATTGGTTTTCTTTGGTTTTATTTTGTTTGTTTGTTTTAAACCACTATTCTTCCCATCCCCCTTCCAGATACAACAATCTGAATCAGGAATACACCAAAGAGTTCAGAGGAAGCCTTCCTGAAGAAAAACCTTTGCAGCATGAAAAAGCTATCAAGTTTTATGATAGTGTCCTGGACCGTTCTCCCATTTTGTCTCCTATGGAGACGACCTGATAAAATTTCACCCTTTTTAGGAAAGACAATAAAAATTTAGTTGATCGGCTTTGCAATAAATTTCATGGTATACTTCAGTGAAGCTGCCAATGTACTTATGAATTACCTTAACAACAATAATGTTATTTATAAATGTACAGAGTAATATAAGTGTCATAGGATTTGCTCTTGTAGACTGCTGCGCTGTCGTAATACACATCAGGGATCATGAGAGCTCACTGCTTAGCATGGCTGATTTAAAAAGGTTTTAATCTGTGTAGGAAGATAGGTATCCACACACATTTGTATTTAATAATGGTTCAGAATGAATAAACTCTTGTATATGTATGTTTAGCAAATTATTTCATGACAGCATCATCTAAAAATTTTTCAGACAGTATTGACTGGTTGATTCTTGCAAATGTGAGAAACACTTGCAACATCTTCCTGGCACTATTGCTGATCTGCTTTCTGAACTTCAACAAGTCACTCTAATTTTTGCTTCAGTGAGACAGGTACAGCCAGACTAACATTCCTTGCAAATTGCTTTGAGATCTACCAAAACATACACTTGAAATTTCATAGTGGAAACAAGTCCGTAGAGTGTGTCTTGAAAGATTTGTGCTGAGGCATCAAGTCTGTCTTTTGGCAGAAGCACCATGGGATTTATCATCACTGAAAGATGCTATATGGAGAAGAGCTAGTAGGAGAACTGGAGACAAAAATTACTACTGGTAGCCAAGTTGAAAGGGGTGAAGGGAAAACAGTGGGAAAAGGTGGTTGCAATTGGAAAAGAGAGGAATTATTAGTGAAAAGTATTGCATCTAAAACTCTAAGCAGTGTTAAACTGCCAAAATTAGCTGACTTGAGTATTGT
The DNA here is from genome assembly GCA_034781795.1 of Crypturellus tataupa. Taxonomy (NCBI): domain Eukaryota; kingdom Metazoa; phylum Chordata; class Aves; order Tinamiformes; family Tinamidae; genus Crypturellus; species Crypturellus tataupa. The sequence continues at coordinate 3,291,811 of JAWLRI010000720.1, forward strand.
GAATGATGTTAATCTAGTAACTAATTGAATTTTTTCAAGTTAGTTTACTAAAATGAGAACAAGAGGAGGGGAAAAAAAAAATAAAGGCCCTTATGAGGGCCAGGTTCAAAAATGAAAGGAACCCTTTGATGTAAAAGTGAATGTATTGAAAATGGAAGTCAAATGAGAAAGCTTATTGATTTGAGCAATGCTATACTAAAGGAGAAACTACATTTGAGGATTTTAATGCACCAAAGTAATACAGAAGTAACTTGTGTGCTAAAGGTAGGATATTTCCTTTACTGTCTTTTTCATATCCATTTAACAGTGTAGCTATAGAACTGAGATGGGGGGGAAAAATGTAGTAACTATATCTAAAGGGGAGGAAGGCCATCAGGACAGCTCTGAGCTGTTAGTTTGATCTCACTGTATTTAAGGTTTCTGTACAAATTTAAAAGAGAATATTTAAAGTCATGTGATAAAAGGAAAATGGAATAAAATACATCAAATATATCAAAGGTAGATTTACCAGACTGCGTTAATACTTATGTTTAATGGGAACGTGTTTTCTAAACAAAATATCGTAGCAATAATGTGCTTTGATTTCAGAAAAGCATTTGACATGCATCCCCTGGGAAATAACTAGCAAAGATGAGATAGATGAGGGTCAGCAGAAGAACTAGAAGGTGGTTGAGAGACTAGCTCAAGCCCATATGACAACAGGTATTGTAAAAAAGGGAGTTATTTGTGTGGAATGCATTTAACACCTTCTATAATGGGGATGGGGGGTGGGGAAGAGTGAGTATTTATAGGATGTACTAGTGTAAATGGAAGCAGCATTTGTTTTCATATAGAGTCATGGTACAAGCTCATCTGAAATTATCCTCCGTGTCCAAGATGTACTTTCTTGCTGGTGTGGGAATGTGTGCGACTTGATGGTAGAGATGAGCTTCTAATCCATGGCTTGCTCTGTGGGAAGGGATGTGTGGGAGGAAGGCTGCCTGACTGTGTAACCCAGGCTCTGGCCCTCCCCGTGGGAAGCACCCTCTTTCCCCATGCTCTCTTGGGCATGAGACATGTACGAATGAAACGTGAGCTAATGAGTATAATTAGGCAGCAGACCCTTCTCACACTTTATTTTTTTTCCCCAAAATACAGAAGTTGCATGAATTTAGGATGAGAAGAGAACAAAAAAATCTAGCTTTTTAAGGTAAAAATTCAACTTACTATTATTGCAAGAGACTTATTTGGTGTATTTTCCACTGTCAGGAAGCTCACTCTGGGGTAATACATTAAAATAGGAGGGACAGAATGAAAAAGATGTGTATGCATATGAAATAAAGCAACAAGCAGCTTTAAAATGTTAAGATAGCCTTCTTGTCTTCAGCATTTTGTTTACCTGCAACAATTTGCATAAGAGATAACAAAATATTCAGATATTGTCTGTGTTTCAGATAACCTGTTTGTGTTGTGCTGCACAAGGTGTAATGCATGTTTTCACTCATATCATAATGAATTATAGTTTTGAAGTAGTGTGTGGAAAAAAAAATCACTTCCGAAGTGAGGTTCCCTGGCCAGGAATAGACAGCATACACTTGAATGAGGTTGTCATCTATCAGCTGTCTACCAGCTGACCAACTCTTGCCCAAGCTATTTCTGTAGCTGTTGCTACAGAAATATGAGGAGGTCATTATTAACTTTGAATAGCCATGTACATTGCTAGTTATTTCTGGTGTTAGGTGGGTTGGTTTGCTTGTTTTTTAGGGTTAGACGTGTGTTTTTTACTGCATTTTTGTAAGTACATAGAGGGGGGAAAAAAAGAGTTCTGTCCCATACAGCTCACTGAGCACCTCTGTTATGCTCAAATGCACAGGACACCATTTTGAGGGAAGTGTGGGTGAAAAGAGCTCCCTGGTAAGGATTAAGATCTCCATCTGTTAAGTTTGCACTGATGATAAAACACATGCTCCCAGTTGGAACAAGATGCATTAAAAGAGCAATTTCACTTCTACTGCCTAGCAACAATGTCATTGAGCACCTGCAATAGTTTAAACATTAAGCATAATTGGCTTTGCTTGACATAAATCTGTAGTTTTGTAAATAAGAGCAGTTGAGTTTCCATGTAATACCAATTAGCTATAAGGAATGCTTTGTTTGCTGAAGCCTGCAGCTTTGCAGAGGAAAGAGGGAGCTGTAAAGACTCAGTCGTAGTAGTCAGAAGATAGAACCCAGATCAGACATTACAGAGATTTCATGAGTGTCCTTGTGCAAGTTATTTAATCTTAGCCCGTTTCCATGCCTGTGAAAGGAAGAATAACATTGAAAACTTCTTTTTTTTTTTTTTTTTTTTAAATAAAGAACTGTGAATGCATCAGCTTAAAATACTTTGCAAGTAATTTTACAGCATTAAACTGAACTCTGATTCTTCGTTATCTTTCTTTTTCCTTCTTTTGGTTGGGTTTATTATTTCTCCCATTAAACTAGTTTCAACTGTTGTTGTTATGTTGAGAGTTCTTGTGTTTTTTTCCAGGATCGTTTGCTTTGCTTCACTGACAGGAGAATGAGGTGGGTAACTTATTTCGTATTAGAATCAGTCAGGTTCAGCATTTCAGTCTTGTTGTCTTCTGCAGGATATCTGAGTTGGAAAGACTATATAGGAGAAAGTCTTCCTTAAGTGCTAGAGCAGAAGTGAGGAACAGAACTAAAGCTTTCACATTTCAGCTTGGTGTCTACTTGCTCTAACATATATTTACTTAGCAAGGGCAAATATAACCTCCCACAGGAAGTTTTGAAAGAATATATTTATTTAATCTTTCTTTTAAAAAACTAGGTCTACCAGTCTACGCACCATGGCTATGTTTTTAATAGAATAAAAAAGTGTCCTCTCTTACAACTCTAAACCTCCTTGGTCTCTAGGAAATCTTACCATAGAAGTAATATTTTGTTCAGTATTGTAGCTTTTTTTTTTTTTTTTTTTTTTTTTTTTTTTTTTTTTTTTTTTTTTTTTTTTTTTTTTTTTTTTTTTTTTCTTCTTCTCTCTCTACATCCCTAAATAAAAGTTTCTTTGATTCAGGAAAAGTTGGCATTTGAACCTTATGCAGGCTGCTAGTGCTCGTGCTGCTTGACTTTGTAAACTTAGTTAATCAGTTCCTATGCACATTTGCTGTCAGTCCATAAGGAATTTATCTGGTATATTTTTCTATGTTCTGAAGACACTTCATCCCTGCAGAGTACTGGATAATGCACATGATGGCTGTCAAATTGTAGACACAATCTGCATGTTTTGTTGGGATGTGCATGCCCTCAGAAAGAAAATAACAGCTTAATTAGGTAATGTATGACTGGTGTCTTTTTAATACTTTTTGGATTAAAACAGAGAGTTACTTAACCTAGACATTAACACGAGTGCACTCTCCTCCCTTCAAAAATCCCAGGTTTTGTATAAAGTTAAAATATTTTAATTCTAGTTATCTAAAACATTTCAGAGAAAAGGCGCATCTCTAGAAAATACTTTAGATATTAGCTGTACAGTTAGGGTGCTTTCCTGTAATGTGGGGATCTAATGTTTATATGTTCTCTTTGCAACATCTAGAGTAACTTAGCATAGAAAAATGGAGTCGAGGTTTAACAGCAAGTCTCTTGTACTCTTCTCAGCACCACATCCTGACTGGATGGTTTGAAGGTGAGTGTGCGCATGTCTGCTTGACATGCATCTCTTTTTTTTTTTTTTTTTTTTTTTTTTTTTTTTTTTCCCTTTGATCAAATCAGGAGAGGAAATGTTTCAAAACCTGAAACACTTAAACCGATGAATAAAGCCCCAAAGCAGTCGACTTTTGGTTATATTGGCTTTGTAGCCTGGTAAAAAGCATCTTTTTGAAACAAAATCCTGAATGTTTTCATTGTTATCATGTCATCTGAACTTCAGAAGCAAAAATTTTGATGGGGTTGGGGATAGTAGTCAAGTATCAGTTAGTAAAAAGCTTTGCTCTTTGTATGATTGATGAGTAGAAAATACAAAGATATTGCCAATTTATCTAGCTAGCAGAAAGAGGAAATCTTTGATACTAAACAAAATCATAAATTCAAAACAAGTGTTGAATAGTAAAGGATGGAAGGGAATGGTGCTGTGAGCAATCCAGCATTACTTGCAATGCCGATATTCTTTACATTGGTTTGTGGAGACTTCCTACTATCTTGAATTGTTGTTTTTTTAAGTATCTGATATGTCTGGTGACAAAGGTAGAAGTGTGAAAGATTTTTAAGCTATTTTTTATTTTCAATATCTTCCTGACAGATGATAACCCCTTAAGCAAGCTTTGTCATTGTTTGTGAAGAGTTGTCACGTAGTACAAATGCTCTTTAGGTTTAGGCTGTTTGTAAACTAAAATTTAATGGTGGGAATATTACATAAAACCTTAAATGACGAGAGGTCTGAGAGTGTATCCAGCGAGAAAGGACCAGGCGGAATGTCTGTGACTTTGAGGAGGAAACTTCATTGCAGAGATCTAAATGTGCATGTTATGTAGGTGTTGCAAAGATAAGATGACGGTTTTCAAAACAGGATGTGACAAAACTGTTATATAGGGAAGATAAGGCATTAATACGTATTTTTAAATGATGTTACTTAATTGTAGAAGTGTTTTCTGTTGCTATTCCTCATTTGAAATTGGATGTTCATGCTTATGATCTGTGTGAGAGTAAATCTTATCAAGGTCTCCCCTGTCAGAATATATAGATGTTAAAAAATTAAAAATAATGGAAGTTATGGAAACCTAAAGAATCTAATTCTCGTATCTTAAAACTGAACACAATTGAACTCACCTTCAAGCATACTGTAGTGCCTGATTAAGTTTTTGTGGGATACAACCTATTTAGCAATTCCAGTAGTATTTTTTCTTTTTTTTTTTTTTTTTTAGCTCCAGTCTAAATTAACTGTCAGCTGATCCTTGCCTTTGTGAAATTAGGTTTTTTTTGATTAATAGTGTAAATAAACTATTTTCTGCCCTGTTATTTGAAATAACAAATCATGCTGTAGAGTTTAACTAAATCTAAATCATGATGGTTTTGTTTTAGCTCCTTCCTCTATTCCCAATAGCATTTTCAAGAAATTCCTATGTTTTCAGCGATTAATACGCCTACCTTTTGATGTTCTTTAGAAAACAACACTTTCATTTCCCTTAAGTGTTTGCAAGAAGTAGTGACTCTCAAATAATCAGTTGGGCAGGTGCACTTTTTCTCTTTAATTTTTTTTTTTTGTAAAGATCCTCACGTGGTTCGGGCTCAGGCGTGTAGATCCTTCAGAAATGCTCAGAGTGGCCCAATTTAAATTATCTATTGAATGCTGAAACAGAAATTGCACATGAAATCCCCAAGCTTCTAGGGTCTCTGGCAGGTCACATCCTACCAGTCAGTCAAACATTTAGTCAGTGCTACCCCCATGCACCTATGAAACTGAGACTGTTTGACACCTCTGAGAATATTTCTCATGTTAGATCTGTTGCAAATGAGCACATGGTCCAGAATAATTAATGGTAACACTTCAGTCCTTTTTTGACAGAGTTGTGTTTCTTATGCAGTTTGTGCTGGTCTGTCTATTTAGCTGCAATCAGCCATGCCTGAAAGACAGGAAAGAACAAGACGGACAAGTGTGTCAATGAGTGAACCTCTTTTCTGTAATTAGAAATGCACAGGGAATAAATTATTCTCTAATTCAAGCTGTCCAGCTCACACTAATAATAACAACCCAAGAAGCAATCTGTTTATAAAAATTAAAACTGAATTTGTGAGACTCTTTAGTGTGATACAGGGTTTACTCTGTAGTCTTGTTCTAGTTTATCATGCTTAAAGGACTCTATCAAAGCATTGCAAATGTTTCAGGCTGGATTGCACAGTGATTTTGGGATGCATTTTTATCACATAAGTCTAGCTAAAACTGCCTTAATCAGAGCTAAGTGCAGCAACTCTGGACCAAATTGTATGTCAAGTTAACTGTAAATATGAAATAAATAACATAGATCAAGTTATTTCTAAGACATTTTTACTTCTGTAGACACCTGAATACTTCTGTAATCAGTTGCCTTTCAGCAACTGCCCTTCCCCCACCCCACCTCCATCTCATATTTTCCTAAATAAGATTGAGGTGTCATTCTGGTAATTTTCTGTAAACACTAACAGAGTTTAGTTGTGTCTTCAGTGGCAAAATATGTAGTCTTAATTTCAGACTAAAATAATATAAAAATTGGAGCAATCAGGTAAGGTATGAAGGGTCTGTTTTAGTTTCCCAGCCTTAAGACTAATAGCTAAACTCTTTATTCTCTGGGCTCTTGGACAAAGAGAGTGAATGCGATCATGAACTTTGAAGACAGCATGAACTTTTGGACTCGAAATCTCTGGCCTAATGGACTTCAATTGTTTTTTGAAGAACACTTGCAGAGCACTCTTACTTGACTTAAGTTTGGAGTTAAGTGGAAATGAAACATCTTGCAAGCGTAAGAGGAACCGGAGAACTAGCTTCCCAGCAAACAGTCTGAAAATGAGAGTACATAGTCCCCGTTTAAAACTGGGAAAGTAATCAGTTCTTGGGATTAGCAATTTTACTTATCCTCCTTAAGAGCCAAAAGCCATAAAGGGCCTGCTCAGAATTTGAACAGCTGTCATAAAGCATCCCTGACATTTTTAAGCCATCTCAGATCTTTGGATGAAGAGTCATGATAGTAACTCTTATTTTTGGAATGCTGACGTATACACAATGAATTCTCTGTCAGACAACATGCCTAAAAAAAATTAACTATGAGAAGTCAGTGTAACAGGTATTGATTTTTTTATTATTATTATTATTATTATTATTACTATTAAATCTCAGCAAATCACTTTAGCCATTGTATTCTCCATATAAAACATATGCATTAGGGTCAATTGCTGATTTTTAAAAGTATCGAAGAAATCTAGGGGAGGGACTAAAAGCTCTTTAGGGTTTCTGGTGCACTGGTATGTAAGTGTGTGTGTATATACATATGTACGTATACACATTGTTTCAAACAAAGTAGAACAAGCTTGAAAAGGTAATTCAGAGTACCTAATTAAATTAATTGCAAACCATGAAATTCTCAAATTTATTATTCAAATATATTCATGCATTTCTCTCCCCCAGGGCTTTCCTCCTAAAAATCTGCCTTTTCAGTGCAGCTCTGTTTTATGAACATGTGCAATCTGATCAAAAGAATAGCCATGCTATGGTCAGATCAGTGGTTCTCCTTAAAGTATGTAAGGGAAAAATGCAGAACATAATATCCTGGTAAATGCTTCCAGGCATTTAGGCTTTGGGAGTTATCCTCTGTTCTGCGTTTCTGTTTGTCTGAATGGCTTCTATAACTAATTGTTACTAATTGCCAGTTTAACATGTTATGGTTAAACATTCAGTTTAGATATTTATATTCTATTTGTATTTGTGTTCAGCATTCTCTGTCGGTACTTGTCCTCTTGCAGGTTGTTATGCCTTGCTTTGTGGTTTAAGATGAAGTCAGCTATGGCTTAGACTTTCATTGATCAGGCTTCCAGAAATAGGAGGAAGGCCAGAAAGGATGAAGAGGAAGGAGTGACAAAACACTTCATACTTGAGGAGTTATCCCCTTGTAATTTTTTAGGAGCAACTGCTGCCTTTCCCGTGGGTTGGTAGTTTAACAATTAATGTTAGTGAGCTGTGCTAATAAAAGGATGAGGGGGTAGAAGGGGTATCCAGAGCTTTCCAAAGTGAAGCCTCTCAGTGTAAGTGTGGGATACATCATGGGCTATGAAAGCTTGAATTTTCCTAAGTCTACAAAAAGACACCTAGTTGGCTTAAAATTTGCTTTTGAATCTATTAGTGGGAAATTCTTTCCATAACAAATAGTATAGTCTTGTTCCTTCTTGTTTCAGTAAAGCAAAGGCACTTGCTGTTTTTCTGAGGAGGAATTGGGACTGACCTCTTGTCACATAGCAAAGCAATAAATAAAGATGCGTTGGTGCTAACACCTCAATTTCCTATACCTTCGCATGAACTTAAACCTCCTATCTCACCCCACATCGAAAAAGGGTATGTGAAGTAGTCCTTCCCCCTCCTGTTTTTTTTCCCTTGTCTCACCCAGCTTTCACCTCACGTATGCCTTCAAACCTCTGTTTTGAAGAGCGCTCCATGGCGTTTCAGTTGTTCTGTTGTTAGTTCAGCTCTTCTGCATCCTTTTGATTGGCACTCAGCAGTCCTTCATTGGCATCCTTATTCTCTCTGCCCTTTCCCCTCATCTTGCACAGCACGAAGGTTTTTTCCACGTGCTCCATTGCGCTCTGCTCCCAACTCTGGCTTCCTGCACGTCTCATCAAAAGCACTTCTGCTTCCCGGGCTCCCTGAGAGGAGTTGTCACCTTGCTCACTGTTGCATTATTAAGCATTGACTAGGAACTAAGAAATTGAGTGTTTCCTTTCAGTATTTGTGAACTACTCCCCAATTTGTTTCTGTGCATACAGGTGTGTGTGCTTGCGTTCCGTGGGGATTTGATTACATATTTCTGTGGGAATCATCACTACCCCTGTCCTTGCATGCTCACTGCTCTCTGTCAAATGTGCTGTTTTTGCAACTGCTAGTTAGATGATGCCTCTGCTGCATTTGAGGAACAGTGGGGACATCCAGTGGTCACATGGGTTATAATTAATTACTCCAGATACCGTCAGTAAAATCAGATTTCCAAGCTTTCTTGTTTTCTCAGCATTTGACTTGTTTTTCATCATAGCTCATTATGTTGTAAAGTGCCTGACAGAAGGTTGGGATGACTTTTCTCTCTTCTCTTTTTCTTCCCCCTCCTGCTCCCCAATGTCATGTTGTTTCATACCTATCAACAGCTGAAATCAGGAAAGTGGGTCTTTCTCAGAATAAAATTGATTTTTTTTAGTTACATTTCAAAAGGAGAATGTGGGAGAAAGTAAGGAAAATATTAGCCATCTTGAATGCATAATACCATAAATAAATGATATTGTTAAGGAACATTTTTGGGGAAAAATGTTTAATAATCATCATAACTGAAAGTTTTTATACATTTCTTTCAAATTATCTTGTGCAAGACATACATTGGTTCATCTGGCGTCTGTAGTGAGATTGAGAGGAGTTATCTTGTTCCCTTTTCTCTCTGATTCTAGTGTTGATCAGACTCAGGCACTGCTTATCATGGGATCTGAATTTTCCATTTTACTGAGTGGGCTCTCCTGGAATAACTCTCAACAAATTAGGTAAATAGTTTTTGAGCTGTCTTATAGTTGTCATAATATAGAATAAGAACATTGAGGAATTTCAGACATTTGCTTCATAGGATGGAAAAAGTTTCCTGAACAGTTCTGCTTAGGGGCTGTGTTGCATGGTTGTGCAGATGAGCCTACCCACTTAATAATACAATTCCAGAAATGGCATTGACTGATATTCTAGTTAGTAGAATCAGCATAGCAAAATGTCTAGCTTCTGTGCATCAATCTTGCCAACTTAACTTCCTTTTTTTGTTCAGAAAAATGAAAAAGAAATACAAACACCTTGGGATCAAGAGAACATGGGAAAAATCTGTCTTTGCCCCTCCTTCCCCTTTCGGAAAAACAAAAGGTTAATATGTGATAATTTTCAGCAATATTGCTATATTCCACTTACTGTATTTGATAATGGGGAATGTGATGCATTTCCCTGGGAAGCTGCAAATTAATTGAAGTAAAAACTGATTATTCCTCTGCATTTTTGTGTCCATGTTGAGATAAAATTAATACAATCAATGGAAGGAGTTTGTGCATAGGCTTCTGATCTAATCATGAACTTTTTACAAATACACAAAAGATATACAAAATATATTTCTAAATTTATGACCCTTTAAGAGTGGTTTTGGATAATTTCTTCTGGAAAGCATCTGATTCTGTAAGAAACACTTTAGAAGGGAGTTCTAGTGCTTCTCTCAACCTGCCTGTATGTTGCACCTTGGTGGCAGGGAACACCGCTAATACCTAAAATGAGTGAAAGAAATACAATGCACATCTGATTTAAATAGTGAATTTAAACATGAGATTGATGAAAGATGATAAATATGGAAAATGCTTATAAAGGAAACACTTTATATAAAATGATTTGTTATTTGAAGGAGTTGCCTTGAATTATCTGCAGTTTATTTGTATCTATTTGCCTTCTGCCACTGTATCATGATGGTTAAGCCTCATCAAATCCTTAATTCTGCCTGGAGGCTGAAGAAGATGGGAATACAAGGTCAAAAAAATTGTCATGTTCTCCCTTTTTTTTTTTTTTTTTTCTCCCTTTGTTAATGTTCTCCCATGCAAATTCATCTTCAATCCTTGGTTCAAAAAGCTGGATAAACACAGTAAGGTAAATAATGAAAGTGACTGAATTTATATAAGTAATGAGTACATACATACCTGCTCTTTCTAAAAACACTGTTCACTCCAGCCCAGCCATGTGCATGTTTTTGCCCTATAGAAATCACCTGACCATTGGATTGTTCTTACTAAACCTCTGAAATAAACCAGTTTCTAAATACTGAATAGATTTTATGTATGCAGGTTTTGCATATAGCTGGCAAAGCAATGTTGGCTGTTTTCATTGTTCCTCTAAACTAAAATAAAGTTCTAGGGTATCTGAGGGGCTGCTTAGGAAAATTCATAGCTATGCGTACCAGATCATAAATCAGTTCAGCAGCAGAACTAAGACTACAAGCCAGCTCACCTGTTTCCTCCTCCCCTTCTTTCTGTCGGGAGCTGCCGCTTATACTTAGCGTTTCCAAACAACCTACAGTCATATGCATTTGAAGTTCTGCCAAAGGAAAGTGTAACAGTGTTTGACAGTAGCGGATATTGTGAAGATAGGGGTTTTTTTTTGTTTGCTTTTTTCATTTCTTGAGATGAGCCTTTCCGTTTTTGCTTGAAGTTTTGCCTGATTAATGCATTCATTAAAGAGGAGTGACGGTAATGATTAAACAAAAACATCTTTAAAATGCAGAGTTCATTTCAACCCATTTGGTTTTGTTGCACGCAAATTGGATTGGCATTGCATCCTGCACAGCAGGTACTCCACTTGAAATCAAAGACAGCTGCTTTTATCGGATTAGAAAGGATATTTTGAGGGGTGGAGGGAAGAGGCTGAGGTTGGGGGGCTTTTTGTGTGTTCCTTTTTTCCCCACTTTTTTGTAATAAAGGTAGATGAATCGTGATAATACTGCTGTTTTGTCTGCCTCAAGTACTAATAATATTGTTTGCTTACAATTAAAAGGAAATAAAAGCCCCATTGTAACTTGAATTGTTAACAAATCAAGAATATTTAATTGTAGAATCTTTCCCTCATAAATAGCTAATGATACCTGTGTCTATTTGAATTTTAATGCCAACTGTCTCTGAATGAAAATATTTGACTGCTGAGTCATATCAAGCAGGGACATTAAACACTTTTTTTTTAATTATCCAGCAGCGTAAACGTCTTTTAAGAATTTCTCCAGGAGCTTAACCTAGTCTCTGCTGAAACAGAAATGTAGAGAGAGATGCATATTATAAAGGGTTGCAGCTGGTTATTAGGTACAATCAAAGTAATTTTATCTTCCATGGGAGACCTCAAGGAAGGACTGAGTGGGGTAGATGTGCTAATGGCACTGGTCTCCCCCAAAATTTCTGCAGTAGGCTGGCTAAAGAAGCAGAGAGGCGGGCAGGCATCATGTCACTTCGCTGGCTGGGGCCGTGTGTTGAAGTTAGAGTTGCCATTTCCGTTGCCCTTGAAGGGAGGTGATCTGCATGGGGCAGAAGCATTCTGTGAAAACCTGGGTGAAACATCGTACTGTGCGCCCTTTTGGAGCCCTTTCGGCAGCAAACTGCGAGCCAGGGGTTCCTGCAGAAGCTTTGGAGGTTGTTTGACGTGAAAGCGGATCCTATTGTCATGTTGACTTGTGGGATCCGTATCTTCCTGAGCTGGAGTATATGTCTACTAATCTGTTGTATTTCTGCACATAGCATCTTTCTAGAAGTAATTACTGTAGCTTCTTCACTACTTTCCACATAACTGTTCCATTCTGCATTTATGGCTTTCCAAAGTATTTATTTAATCTCTTCTAAAGACATAGCTCAATGTCTTGAAAGAGAGAAAGAATTTAAAAAAAAAAAAAGGCATGGAAGAGAGAAGGTTTTCCCATTATAAAGATAGGGTTCTGATAATTTTGTATTATCGTTAGTCAAACCTTGGCCTGTCCAGCACAAGACTGAACTGAAGAAAAGCAAGCTGCTTTCTTAGCTTGCTAAGAAATTTCACTTTTTTTTCCTGTGTCCAAAGATTCTGATTGTTTGGGGTTCATTTCTGCATGTGTTGTTCCAAGTACAACAGATGAAGCTTCTCTGACCCCCTAGAATTGTTAGTATATTTTGAAACAGCAATAAATTTTCAAAATACTGAGGAATGCGAGAGGAATATCACATATTCCAACCAATTCAAACTATTAGTCGGCTGATGCACTTTGGTAACATCATTTCATATGGTTTGAGTTTCACCTCAACTGTTGCTACATAATCTCCATTATTTCTAAACCATGAAAATCGTGACTGAGTGCACTCTTGCTCAGGATGGAAGCTCGATTCATTTTGCTGCCTGACTGGGCAAAGTGTTTAGCGAGGATCTCAATTGTGCCCAGCTTGCATGACTAAGTGTGTGGAGTGACCACTATGGGTTTTCAGCCGTAGAACTGTGGCACTAAAGGTGCCATGAAGGAATTTATGACCGTTATTACATTTGCTACATTGTCTTTTAAATGTATATGGTTCTTGAAAGCAGCTAAGATCTACATTTAGTTTTTGATGACCAAACCATAGTCAAGTGTGACATTCAGTCATTCAAGGCTTTGCTGCTGCAGAAGTCCAGGGATCAACAAATTAAAACTGCAGCCCCACACTGTTACCTGACTTTAATCCAAAAATTTTCTCTGTTGCAAGTTTAACTATACTATGTATTTTTTCTCCAAAATCATGCATTTTTAAGGCTTGTCTATAAACTAAAATCCTTACCTTCAATCTGAATTCCCAGACCAGGAGGGTGATATTTTTTCATATTTCCTTCTTTTTTTTTTCCTCTCAGAATAAAGGATCAATCTTAATCTATGTAGTTCACACAACAGAAACAAAGCAAATAAACCAATCGGCTTCTGTTGCATCTGTTTTTTGTCATACCTGAGAAACAAAACATTTCCTTTAACTATACGCAGAGAAATAGTTATTTTTTTTCACAGTAGCTTTCATTCTAGTCTTAAATCAACCTACAGATTAATGAAGAAGATATTCATTCCTGAAGATGATAGTTTGAAAGCAAAACTTTAGGTCATTTGGAATTGCAGAGCTAGTTTTTCCTATCTGTAATAGATAGTAATGATGAATATTCTTGCTTAAGAAATCGGTCTACTTTTTCTTCTCCGATTATTAGTATATGAGCTATTTAAATGTGTGAGACTTTGAAAAAGACCTTGTTAATAAGTGTTTCTTTTCTCTGAATGTTTGAGATATATGGTACATTCTTTTAAATTCATGAACAGAAAAAAAAAACAGTTTGCTTATTCAAGAGCAGTAACCCCATTGAAGAAAGATGCAGTATTTATCATTTAGCAATCAATTTAATTGGCCTCCAGTATGAAATTGGCTTTGGTTTTTGGGATTCAGCCACCAGAATTTTTAATAGTGCAGATTAATTTTTCTGCATATCTCCATATTCATTTCTACAGATGAATTTTTAGAATGAGAAAGAAAATAAGTTTTAAAAATTATGAATTCAAATATAGTTTTCTGATGTGTATTTTTTTGTATTCCTGCTGGAAATCTTTGAGTCTAATGACGATATTACTTGCCAGAAGACCCATCCAGGTGGGAAAGTCCTTCTCTCTATATTAGCAAAGGCTGCAGAACACTAGAAATAGGGAAATGAGGACAACCTTGAGGTCTCCCAAATGTCGATACAAGAAGCGTGTGGTCAGTCTTGCACAAATATGTAAGAAGGAGACTTGGGCTACTTCAGATCTACAACTTCCTTTCTCCTCATGCTTTCAGGTTCCCCTTCCATGAGAACTATGTGTTTCCTGTTAGACTGATCTGATTCTTTACTAATTGCAAACACTAAATCTGAAAGAGTAGTAGAAGCAACTGAAGATGGAAAGTTTCCTATAGTCACCTATTCACATTGTGATGGCACTTAGTATCAGAAAAGAATCTTTCCTTTTGCTAACCTGGAACTTTTCTGAGCACAAAATGTGTAGGACTTTCAATGTCTGTTCCTAAAGTAGTAGAATCCATCTCCCCACAGCTATCAGCTAACTGGTTAGTTCTCCCAGTGTGACTGCACATTTGAGGAAACTCTACATCAGCATAAGGCATCTTTATGCCATTTTATATGTGGTCAATTAATGGTTGGTTGTGGCGTAATGATTTTTCTTTTATTAACGCAAAGCATCCAAATTTATTTGCTAGTGCAGAATACCAATTTTGCATATCTGATTATAGGATCACCCATTAAATATGTACTGAAATTCTATTTATAAATATATTTTTTCCCCTCAGTTTTTCTCTATTTCTGTGGACTGAATATTAACACCTCACAAAAGTTGCAGTTTAGAGAGATTCAGGACACTTTTTAATAAAGAGTTTTGAAGAGTCTAGTTTAATAAAAATGCTCAGCATTGGTGCTTCTGGTCTTCGAGCATTGATTTTTATGGTTGGATTTGCTCATTTTATTTTGTTTTTAAGATCCTGGAGGGATTTATCATGTATTTTATTAATGTCACTGGTTTTCATGGTCATATTATTGTGAGGCTACTCAGTAGAATGTCTTTTATAGAGTGTGGGAAACTGTTGCTTAATTCTAAGTACAATTTTTAATTCTTCATATCCCATGTACAAAATACAATATTAAAAGTGAAGTTTTCTATTGGATTTCATGTTTTGTATTCCAGAAAGCAAGAAGTTTGAAGACTTTACTACAATAAAGCTTTTTTTTTACTTTTTCTGAGGGGAATGCTGTCATGATAAAGAGAGAGTCATCTGTATAATTGCTTAGACTAAAAAACTTTGGTAAAGTGAGATTTTGGAAGTTAGACTGAAAATGGTCAGAATCTCTGTTTGTCTAAATTCCTCTAAAATTTAACTCTGAAGCCCAAATGCTTTAGAATATTTTGTAGGAAAGTAAAATTTTAATCACATTGCTTATATACTTTTTTTGGTGAAGGAAGTAATTGATATTTGGGACACAGAGGGACATAAATATTTTATTCGATCTCCTTAAAAAAAAAAATAAAGGAAAAGGAATCGTGTGGGTTCTTTCATGGGCTTATATATTTTTTTTTAAGTTTTAAGATGAAGGAGTTTATTCATGAATGTTGAGAAGCAAAGATACCATCAGCAACAACAGCTGCTAAATCATTTGAGACAGTAGTGACTTGCATAGTTTTGTTTTAGATCTGCTTTTACCTTTGTGGGAAGAGAGCTTGTAAACACTCTCCTTTTGAATATCAGTAAAAATCTCTGGAGGTGGTGACACACCTTTCTCTGTTTACTAAACCCTGTCACCAATGTCTATGTTCACATCTCTGTCTGGCACTGACAATATGGTATAATGTTATCCATATGATTTGCAAGGAAAGTATGGATTTTTTTTTTAAAGCAACTTTTTTTGAATGATTTTTTTTGAGACACTAATTGGTCCTACCTTCACAGAGCAAAAGTGTCCAAAAGTGAGTAATCTGTGGTGGTGGTGGTTGTTTTCTGTGTTTTAACAAAGCACTCTGTGCTTTTTGTAGACTGAAAAACTTGCCACACTGAAATTATAGCGGATGCTTCTGGACATGCGGCGATAGCAGCATTACATAGTTAATGTGATTGTTGACTGTTTTTAAGGCTGAGTATTTCTCTTTAAAAATTAACTATTAACAAATCTATGCATTCAGAGTAGGACACAGCGCCAGCCTAAGCTGGGGAACGGGTGCTGGTGAGGAAGAGGATGCAGAATGCGATGCGAAGTCAGAGCGCCCTGTCAAAGGGTGTTAAAGAGGGTGGTGAGCCGTGTGAGAGCCTACTCCCTTCTCCCAGTTGCTCCCTAGTTAAACTGATGATAAATCAAGAGTTGTTTTGAAAAGCCTCCTAAAAGCCAGTATAATAGGGGCCGTTCACTTAAATCTGTTAAACACACCCCATTGTCTCTCTCTGTTTATCCAACTTTGGTGAAACGATCATCAGTCCCTAGTGAAATATTTGCTTAAAATCTTGATGTCTTGCTACTTTTTTTTTTTTCCCCTTGCTACTCCTTGTTGCCTTTTGAGCATAGCACAGTGTTTAAAAAGCCTGTGGAAATATAGATTGGGTGATCTGTCTCTTTTAGACCATTCAGTGATGAAATTTCTACTGTACTACTTTATTGTGACATTACCTGACTAGATAAAGCCATTTTCTGTCTGAGGAGGGAAAGAAACTGGCAGTGTCTACATAAATCGTGTTACTCATTTCATGCTGAGACAGAGGTTCCCAAAGGGAGATCCTCTGGGACATCTCCTTCCTCGACAGAAAAACAAACAGAGACACAGCCTGTTTCTGAAGGACAGAGCTGATCAGCTTTATAACATTGCTGTTACAATACACGTATTGTTGGTTGTGTATTGTTTACAATACACATTTTTGGGCCCAATTCTTGCATTTTATTTTAACAAATATCTCAATTGTTACTATAATTAAAGAAGTCAATCTGAATGAAATGCTCCCCTCCCACTGTTTTCTAGGCTACTTAGTAACACCATTGGACTCCAGATTGTGGGAACAAATGGGTGTCTTAATATGGAGCAGGATCATTCATGCCAAAAATACGGCTCTGACTGTCCCATTTCAAACTTATTGTCCAAAACTAGTGTGGCAGTTGTCAGATCAGTTTGTCAAAGAGCCACTTTTTAATAACTCTTACTTTGTGAACTGTTCACCAATAGATCATAATGTGCTTCATATAAAGAAAATAACTTTTTTTTTAACTTTTTTTTTTTTTTTTTTGCAAATGGATGTAACAGAGTAGTAGCGCTGGACAGTACTTTTGGCAAAAACTGTTTCTTTTCAGGAAACATTGGTTCATTAAAGCTCTCTTGCAGAAGCATATGCTTTGATGAAACTTCTGGCATAGAGTTTTTCTTCAAGTCTGGACTAGAATTAAAAGACAGAATTTCTATGCGTGCAGAAATGTGAGCATGGATCCATCCCTCCATCCCTATACAAGTGCCCAAGTCACCAAGCTAGGCAGTCTGTGAAAAGTGGAAAATGTGTAGCCCTCTGATTTGGGCAATATATGGACTTGGACTCTAGTTACTCAGGTGAACATCCTAAACTCTGATCCTGTGGCTTGTTGTACCTTTTTCCCCACAATTTTTTAAAAGAACCTGGTGCATATCCCACCATGCTCCCCTTTCTCCCAGGAGTTTATTTTCCTTAAGCCTTTGCTATGGCATCGGTGTTGGAGCTCAGAAGCAAGTGCTGTCGCAAGTCACTTCCTCGTGAAACGAGGCAGCTTGGTGACTGCAGAAGGGCCCGTTAACCCCTCAGAGTTGTAAACGCTGCTCTTCCCACAGCTGCCTGGTAATCCCCATGGGGAGACCAAGTAAAGAATGAGGCTTGATGTGGTCCTTCAGAGCAGGCCTGTAGGGCAGCTTGAAAGAGGCTGCAGTTCTGCCGTGTATGATTTCAGCTGCTCTGTAAATGCACAGAGATCGCTGTGCGAGGTGCGATTGGGCTGCATCCAGGGCTGTTGCCTGCTGCCCTCTCCAGGACCTGTGATTTGAGTCTTCTCCATGTGCTGGAGAGTGGGGAGGGGATCAAAGCCTGCTTTGTAAAGCCTGTAGTCTATCCCTCTCACTAATCAAATTCTTGAGGTGTTTTTTTTTTTTTGAGAAAAATGTAAAGCAGTATAAGATAATCTAAAGCTGTGTAGATTGAAGAGTTAGAACTCAGATATATTAATTCATACTTGACAAGGAAAACACTTTGTTCTAGTTCTGTCCTACTTGTAGTTACTGGGAAGCAACTACTGACAACACATCCTAGAAATCAATAACTCTGTGTATGCACGGTATTTTTGGTGAAGTTGTATGAACATCCTTACTGCTGTTCAGAGACTCTAGAAACAGGCTATTACTCTTCTGTTGGAGGCTTTGATCTGCGATGAACAGCCACAACATTAACAATAATATTCTGCGCTTTCATCCTGCCTGCTACATAACAGAACTCCAAACTGCTTCATAGAAACGGAATTAGGCAACCCTGATACATCTGAACCGTAGATAGGTCTGCCTTTCTTTTTACAGAGAGGGGGGAACCAGAGATCTGAAAGACTAGGTGATCCTCTCACGGTTGGGTGGGATGGCCGGTGCCCACCAGGGTCTGGGAACAGGGATGTCTGCTCTCCAGCACGCCCTGCTGCGCAGGGCAGCGCGTCCCTCTCCTGATGCTGGTCCCAGGCATGCCCACATTGCTGCCATTCCCCACCTAGGGCCTCAGAATTCCAGAAATAAGTTAAAAATGTAAAAATTGCTACCTTTTACATTATAGCTGCTTTCTTCTTTCTATTTTTTTTTTTCAGCAGGCCTTTATTTTATTTTTTTGCGGGCCCACTTTTTGTTTTCCAGCTCTAACCAAAATACCTGGGACTACGTAGTTAGCAGATTGGTGTCTTCTGGGGTCTTTGCTCCTTTGATAAAATGCTGCCGGCTGTTCTGTATCTGCTACTTTATATCCTTCCCCCCCCCCTCTCATATAGAGCTACCTCTATCATATGGAAAGGATCAAACAGTTTTGATTTTCCCAATGATACTGAGAAATGCAATATTTATCACAGGTTACTCACAGAGAAGAAGAAAGGAGAATCTAAGAGTGTTCCCTTCAGCTGTGTTTCTGTCAAGGCACAGTGGATGTCCCAGTCCACTTCTGTTTTGCTCAGTGTGTTAGTGCTGCTCACTACAAGGTGTAATGCAGCAAGACTGATAAAGTTGGTTGCCCACTGGCCATGCGAAGGAGAAAAACAACCCAAGCTGGTTGTTAGTTATCCCCACTAAAGTGCTAAACAAATCTCCCAGCAGCTAAACTCCCTTCTCTTTTTATTACTTACTGTACCTTGTAAATCAAATATTTATTAACTGAAAACAGCTTTGCTCACTGACTGATCTTGCAAACATGGGACAAATCCACCCCAGCTGGCTAGTAGCCAATTGCTTATTCAGGCTGCTAAAGGAAATCAGCCTGGTGGAAAGACAAACTGTGTGATGATTTTTTTTCCCTCTCCCTCCTGTCTTACTTTGCAGGAACAACTGCTAACATCACTACTTTGTCTGCCGCATTTACCTTCCATGAAAATGAACATGCAGAATAAGGTCACTACCACCCTTTTGAAGAGGACTTTTATTTTTACCGTGCCTGTGTCAAAAGGGAGCTTCTGTGGTTTGAAATCGAAGGAGTAGATGCAGATATTGTTTCAATTAGCATAGTGAGCCCATCACCTGGTGAAATGAAAAGATCCTTTAAGCAGCTGTTTCTGTGATTACCCTCTGATCATCTCTTACCATCTCCCGTCTTCTGCCTGCCTGTGCATCCGTGGGGGGCCTCAGCAGTCCAGTTCCAGCAAACTGAAGCTCTCGAATGTTGAGGGATAACAATGAGCAAAACTAAATTTACCCTCACTTTCTGTTGTTTGTTCTTTTGTTTTTTTCTTTCCTGGAACCCTCTTAAATTCCAAAGGCCTTTGCATTATTTCAGCCCTTGTTTTGTTTGCTATAATGGACATAATTTAGTGGCTATTGTCTCATGAATATCCCTCTGGGTCAGTGAGTGGCAGCACAGTTGCACTCAATCACTGATAAAGCAGCAATAAAATAAGTGGGGACCATAGACATTTAAGCACCTCCAAAAGGAGTAGCCTGTGGGTACTGTGTCCACCCACGGTTGCACCAGCCAACTGCTGTGAGCAAACACAGTCCAGTAAACATGCACGCAGGAGGCTGGTGTTGTCAGCAAGTCAGGCACTTGATTTTCACTGCCACGTTTTTCATCTGAGAAGCCAAGTTTTGTGCCCTGAAGTTCTGCTCACCAGCTCTGCGCTGATGCTCCTGTCATTTGTGACTGCAAATATTTCACTAATTATTGCTGAAAGAGCTAGAAATTTTATTGTTGCTTCGCATAATCACCTTCATTCTCTCTTTAGCACTGAAGTAGGAAGATATGTGGCAGTATGGCAGTATATGGCATCCTAGCAGCATTTTGCAACCAGCTCCTTGGTGCAAATTTCTTTTTTTTTTTTTTTCCAGTTCTCCAGTCACTCACTTTCCTATGTGTTGTGCCATTCAACTGCTATGTCCTGACATGCACTGGGAAGTCATTTCTTGCAATTTTTGCAGCACTTTAAGCTTTTTTCTGTCTCTTTTTATTTGTATAGCTACATGGAAAGTAATGGTCCTTGCTGGTAAAGCACATAGGTTTGCTGGAGCAAGAGTAGGAATCTTTTCTCAGAGCCAGCTGAGGAGCAAGCCAAGGCCATCAAAGGCTTGGCTTTTGGAATAAAATCCTCACTGGGGCTTCAGCCCTGTTCTCTTGAAATACTGTTAGTATTGTCCCTTTCATTTTTTAACCTTTGGATAGTTGAAGATGGATATCCCCTCTGTAATCATTTGCAAAGCTGGAAATATTTATGTACAAGAAGTCTAGGTTTTCTATTTTTGACAAGACACATAGCATTACTGAGTAAGCAGTAACTGCAAACACTACAAATCTCCATTTGTTTTACATTCACCAAGCAAAAATAATATATATTTTATTGTGAGTGTTAACAAGATGGTCATCTGAGACTACCCATTTAGATAGCAAAATAGCCACTGGGTCACGATTGCTTTTTTCTAATATACACTTAGTGTGTAAGGGCCTTTTAAGTAGTATTAAGCAGTTGTGTTAAAGACTGAGACTTTTCAATG
>JAWLRI010000720.1:3312894-3361419 GCA_034781795.1 Crypturellus tataupa
CATGCAGAGGACAGTGCAACTAGGAAGGGAGATTTTTGTCTGTTGAACTGTCTGCTGTTTCCTTGCAGCTCCCCAGGTTTCTCTTCAAGGCTGTTAGGGTCTGTCTGTTGGTTCAGGGAGAATGTATCTAGACCTCAGCAGTATTTGCCTTTAAGGGAACTGTTGCAAAAATCTACCATTTTCTTAGTTACTGGTTAACTGAAGCAGGATGAATACAGCCTGCCTAAAAATCCCAATTCCTGTGCTATCTGATGAACACCGGTCTGCCCTGCTGGGGCCAGGATGTTTGTCTTGCCCAAGGTAACTGATGAATGAGGACGTGATGGGTGTCCAGTGGTACAAAACAAACCAAATACGGAAAGGTCAAAGCCCTGAATTTATTATGTTCCTATCCTGGGTGAGAGCAGGTTTATTCTTCTGTGCAGTTTTTAGATTTCAGATATTTTTTCCACTCCATGCCAAGACATCTGCCAGCAATTTAGGAAATGTTTTCAGGAAAGCTCAAAAGCACATTCAGTATGGTCTTATGTTTATACATGTTGGGTACTTAGAAATGCAGTTTCAATTCCTTGTTTACCCGCTCCAATCTAGATATTTCATCCAGACAAATATCAAAACTGGAATGTTCTTGCATGATGGCTTCTGGTTGCCATGATTCATTGCTTTGTCAAAAACAGAAAAACCTCCTTGTGTCATATACTATGATGAATAATTTTTTGTGTCTGAGAACAGGTCTTGTGTTCAGTTAAGCAAGATATCATCCAGCGGTTCAATGCCCCTCTCACAGAGATGTGTCTTTACTTATCAGATTCTGTTAAATCTGAAATTGTATTTTGTTTTACTTTTTTTTTCTTTTTTAATTTGCCTAAAAGTGTTCCTGACTTTCTGAATAGTGCTGTCTGAAAATGGACAGCACCAACCACGGGACTTCTGGGCTTTCTTAACTTTGTTACTTGTAGTACTGAGTAACAGGATTTAGTTGAAGCAGTGGATACCTAATTGTTTTAGTTGGAAAACAAATACCACAAGTGAAAAACGCTTGTGTTGAAAGTTTCAAGCAATCCATAGGTACATTGCATCACAAGACTGCAGGGTTTCCTTTATTCAGGCTCCTCTTTTTCTCTAAATGTATTTATAATAAGGCAAAACTATGTCCCCAGGGAATTCCTCTAATTTGCTCTTTGTAAACACAGGGGTGGGATTTGCCCAGAGGATAAGGGAGAAGAGAGAGAGGAAGGTACCATAAGACCGCTGTCACTTGCGTAACACTAAGGAGGAGCACTTTAGATGAGTGTCAAAACCAGATTAGAGAAAGAAAGCCATTCCTGCTAATTGTTTGCTAAGTGTTATTCATTCTTCTTGTCGCCAAATACGCTCGCCCCTTTGGGAGCACAGAGAGCTGCCACGTGCCTGTACGGAGCCTCCTCAGGTTTCTGCACGTGCTGTCGGCGTCCACGCAGCTCCACGACTGCCCTAACCTTGGTGGCGCAGTATGCCCGTAATGCAGGAGACTGATGTCCTAGGGACAGCGGCATCTCTGTGCGGAACAAACCACTGTTGCTGGGGGAGCAGCGGGCTCGAAGGATGAGCGCTAACGGAGACGGAGGCGGCGACAACGCGCTCTGCAGCGAGGAGGTGCACGAGAGCGAGGAACCGCTGTGGTCACAGCAGTGCAGGCTTGAGCCCCACCACCCTGAAGTGACGAGGAGCCGCCTGGTCCAGCAGACGGAAGAGATCACGGTGCTGGTCATCTGCTTGGTCAAGCAGAGGGTTTCTGCCCGTGGACCAGTGCCGTGTGTTTGGGCAGCAGCAGCAGGTCCCTGCAGGGAGGGCCGAGTGGGACGGCACAGTGCGCTCGCTCTCATACTCGGCGGTGCAGGGGAGCGATGTGACCCCACAGCCCGCCGGCCGCCTCAGCCTGCTGCTCGGAAAGAGGTGCCTGGCTCATGGCACCGTGTATCAGCGCGCGGAGGGGAGTGATGCCTGCGTGGGGCAGCCTGTCCCTTTCAGGGGCTGTCCTGAGCTCGGGAGAACGTCTCAAGCTTCTTCAAGCCCATCTCTCCACATTCAAGGCGCAGTCAGACCCACATCCTCTCAGGAGGCGGCAGCAGGGGGAGGCCGAAGGTGGCAGATTGGCCATCGCAGCGATGTAGCTCTAACAGCCGAGGGCCGCATGGGGAGCAGTGCTGGGGAAGGCCGCGTTAGATGTGCCTGCTGCCAGCTAACGGTGCCCCGTGGCGGGGGTTACTGTAACAGGGGCAGATTAGCCATACGAGAGCAAATGCTTCACTGGCAAGTGACCATCTACAGCCCACCGTGCTCTTCCACCTGAGTTTTCCTACCGAATTTCTGACAAACCATTGCCCTAGCACCACCTAGTGTCCAACGTGGCCACTCGGACGCCGTCGGGGAGGGGAGCGAGGCAGGGAGGGAGCTAAAACAAAATACAGGGATTTGCTTTCGTTTCTCTAAGCTGACATAAGACTCCTACAGCAATTTCTAAAAAAGCCCTGCAGTTGTAGCTACGAAACGACTGCTTTGATTTCCAAATCCTACCATCTTCTTAGCGAGATAGTCTTGCTCGGGTTTCTGAAATCTCTCCATGTAAAATGGGGTAGCAGGTGGGGACCACGCTCCCTCAGTAGGGAATAAAGTTGAAATTTTCTTTCAGTTGATGTATCCTGGCAGAACGAATGAGGAGCACGGAGGTATCAAGAAAAGATTTCATGAAAATGCAGGTTCTCAAATGCAGGTGGCAAGGCAATACAGTGGTTAAAACTCTGCTGCTTAAGAGCACTGGATTATTTCCGAGAGGCTGGAGCAATGGAGAGCACTGTGTGCTGCAAAGAACTGTAAAATTAGACCACGGTGTGCCTGGCAATGCTAGCTGGCATGGAAAGCAACAGAAATTATTGCAAAATATCCTACTTCTTGTGAAGTCAGAAGCACAGCAAGAATGTTGGCACTTGTGAGTCCATTTTCCGAGCAGGGCTTATCATCATAGCTCATTGTCAAACACCACGTTTATTAGCATTATAGGGCCAGGAGAATGCATTTATATCCCTCCTGTTATACTACATCTACAGGGTTAAGTCTTGCAGCTTGTAAAGTAGAACTCCGCAGAGCAAATTAATTACCATACATAAGAAATGACTAAAATCTGACAGTCACATGTGTCCTGGGAAGGACAGCCCAGGAGAATAAGATAACAATGAGAAAAGCATTGCTCTGGGGACATTTTAACCAAATTTTCAGTGCTTTTGCTACGGCGTGCCTCCCGCTCACGTCTGATGGCAGTCCCAGACAGCAGAAGCAGTCTTTCACTCACTTTGATATATGCATCTCAGGATCCCTTGTGAGCATATGGCTCTCAACACCAAAGCTGTCTGCTTATGCTGTCACCTGTGGACAGGCCTAGTGGTTTGGCAATGAAGGTTTATTAAAACCACGAAGGCTCTCGGCAAGTCCACAATCAATGCTCTGAGGATTGCTTTGTCTTGCTTGGCTAGCGAGCTCTCTGGCAACATCCACCTTGACTTCTGAAGGGAAACCCTGCTGGTTGCCAAAATCTATTAATTCACATCACTTCGCCAGAGCTTGCCATCCCTGCTCCCCACCCTGCAGAGAAGGGGGGAATGTGTCAGCTCGCCCTGGTTGCCAAATGTTTGGAGGACGTATTTGAAATGATCTCTGCTTTAAGAGGGAAGAGTAGAATAAAACATTGCAAGTGGAAGAATTAATTTCTGAAAGGACCTTTCTTTGATAATGATATGCTTTGGAAAGGGAGAGAAATAATCGCATGAATAAGATATATCTGCCCCTTATAAAGAGATGGGATTTCTGATGTGTGGTTACCCTAGCCCCTGGCAGCTGCTGACTGTGTCTCTGCTAGCTGACATATATACACTCCAGCTGAAGTTTGTCACTTCACAAGTGAGATTGTTAAGATTTCGGGTGGGGATTTTTCATAGCAGATGTTTTTCTTCACTTACCATTTGTTTTAATTATTCCTGATGTTTTGCCTATCAAATTGCACACTTCTTCAAAGGAAAAGGAATAAGCAGTTGTCATAACAACAAAGCTCTTCATTACCACAGAAACCTTTGACAGCTTTATTTAAAACATTAAAAAAAAATTAAAAGAAAAATCCAACCAATTATTTTTATCAGTCCGATTCATGTTCTTCTTAAACAGATTACTGTGTGTTCTCTAGCAGTTACACTGTGGAGTATGGCATGAATATTTATTATAATGTAAACTTCAGAAAAAAAATTAAAAAGTGAGTTTGTTGTCTTTATGAGCTTCCTGTGGCAATAGCTTGCCTAGAGTTTTAATGAGAGTATTAGATGTGAAATTTAAGGTGGAATTTGTCTTTTCTTTTTCTTGAGTACACGTGTGTGTGAAGTAAAATGCTCATAGTATGAAACACAAATACCAAGATGATCTTCCATATATTTCAATGATGTCTTTGCTTTTTTAAGCCCCAAAAAGGGATATTAGAATCCTGAGGATAGAGGAAGAGTGGGTTTTTTTTGTTAAAAGTAATTAGTTAACTGTGGGGTGCAACCTACATGGGCAGGAAGAGAATAAAGATCTGAGAGCAGGGCACTGCCTGACCAAATAAGAGCATGAGAGCAAGAAGGAAAACTTCCTTGTATTTTTTTTTTAACCACAAAAGGAGTAAATAGCTACCAATTCCTCTTCTTTAATTTGTACTCTCAGTTTTGAAAGATGCTTTTCATAATTTCATCTAATTTTTCATATGAAGTAAAAATTCATATGAAATAAAAGCTCAATGTCTTTTTCGAGGTGTTCATCCTTATCAAAAGTTTTTCTTTTTTTACAATAAAGTGGAAGATAATACTAGAACTGTTAAACTCTTATCTCTTAAAATAAGTTGCATTTGTCTTCAGTTTGATCAGAGATGTGCTTTGCTGGGTGTAATCAACAACTTAATTCTCTCTGTAAGCCAAGGAAAGAATGAATATCTGTAGAGACCTATCATTCTGTCTTCCATCCATAAGAGAATATAAAAAGCAGCTGTTGCATTTTTCTTAAGATGCTAGCCATAAACTGCCTTGTCTCATAGACATTTCTTCTGCAGATGTCAATATCTCCTCTGTCACAGTGATGACCATGAAAAAAAAATAGGGAAAATACCCAAAATATAAGGCCAGACACCTTTCTTCACGAGAACGTTAACATTAGAGATATGCTGGATCACAGTATGAAACAGATTTTTGACCAAACTGCTTTTGTTTATTTTTTAAAAAGGAACATCTACACAGAGAACTCATTTCACTCCTGCGAGGAGGTGATGGGGTGCTTGGTATATTAATTTCCTTATAGCCTACTTCATCTACCCACAAGTCGGGTCTGACTGCTTCACTCTAGTGGGAAATATGGCCATGGCTCTCCTGTTACATGAGATGGTGTAGGGAGTTATTATTTAATTATGACAACTACACACATACAAGACATTGCATTAGGAAATACACATACACCATCTGCTAGATACCATGATTTAGCTGTAGGCGTACAAGAGCAGAGTCTTATGAGCATTAACTCTATTCTAGGAGACTATAAACGCAGGTCTCCTTGCACAGCACTGCCGAGGGAGGCATTCGGGGAGAGAACATTCCTCGATGATATAGTCATTACTGTTTCAGAAAGACATTAATTTTTACAATAAATAAGCTTAATCCTTTTATGCAGATCATTTTAGAAAATAAACAGGCCATTTTTATGAGCTACTTAGAACTGAGGCTGAGCTGAGATTTGCAGTAAGATCCTGCCTACACTATAAATTGCAAGCAATTTTTAATTCCTAGGGAATTCACTACAGATCATTATTTGCTGTTGTTTTTTAAATAACATATAGGAGCAACATTTTTGTGTGTTTCAAAGCATTTAGAAAGCAGAAACATTGCTTAGAGGAACTAAATTGCTGATTATTAGAGAAAGAAAAGGATTTTAATCCATGCTCTGAGACTGGGGTTTTCATACAGGATCTTTGATTGGGAAGCATCAAACACGCTGAGTTTCAGTCAGATATCCTCTGCAACTTAAGCAGAGTTTGGCGAACGTACAGTCAATGGCGTTACCTTTAACCACTGGCTTCATTTGAGAAAGTAAATAATAAGGTAATTTTAGACTGAGGAGAACATTACTTACCTGTCTCACAAGCGCTGTAAATAGTAATGTTTAATGGTTGTATGAGTCTGATGTGAATTGTTGGCTGAAGTTTGCGTTATTATTAATGAGTGTTATCTTAAGGATAACAGAGCTGCTGTCTTACTGATGAAGTGCTAAAGAAAGAAGTTAATTATTTAATGTCTTACAAGCAAATCTTGCGGGATTACTGATTTTGTCTTCCGAACATCTTGAGGACCTCTCAGTGAGGAAAAAGTGGCCTGTGCTTCTTTGAGCTGCTATTGTAGACCTCGGGTGATGTGGGTTCAGTTCACTGATCTGCCGTGACTCCTAGCTCAGCTCTCCAGGTAATAGTCCCACAGCTGGATATGTGACCCTACATTGCATCAGGCAGTAGGCCGTGTTTGCCTTTCTAGCCCTAGATATGACAACAACTAATACAAACACAAATATCAGCTAAGGAGCTGTGTTAACAACCCAAGCAGTGAAACCAAGGCTGGAGAAAACTGTCCCCGAACTGTAACCCGTTGCTTGTCTACTGACCCTATGGCATACTTGGTATGTGCTGAATGTACAGGGTTCCTTTGGCAGTCTTATGCAGAGTAATCCAGGAGTCTTTAAATCGTGAAATTGTCCAAGACACTTACTTATTTTAAAACATTAGCTTTCAAACAGATCAAGTTTTAGTTAAAAAACAAGCACAAGTAAATATCGGTGCCTTTGTTTGAGAAAGTAGGTAGAGATTTTTGCATATTTTAAAGTGTGTTTTATAAAGTAAATATAACTTGGGTGCAAAAAAGAAAAAAATATTTTCATCATGAAAGGGCCTATAATTCCCAATTAAACAATGTCTAATAAGTGTTGGTATTGTTCAGTTACTGTGGAGGCCACCACTAACACCACACAGTGTGGAGGCCCCCAAAGCTCTCATTTGTTTCTAAAGCGAACAGGTCACATCACTCGGTTCCCCCCAATTTATTTAAATCTGTTACTTTATTTCAAGTGCTAATTATCTCTCACAACAAACAGAGCCTTGTCAGCTGCAATTACTGGCATTACAATAGATTATCAACAAAAACAAAAAAATGTGTCTTGCAGCAAGGAGTGTTGCCTTGGTTACCAACCCAAAATGCTCCTGGATTGCATCTGTAACCACCATTTCCTGATTATACCTGAAATATTTAATGAACAAGGCCCCTCTTTTCCTCTTATTTTTGTAGCATAGTATATCATGAGCCAAATTTCACCCTATAGGACATTCATTTAAATTAATGGAAGGTGCAAGCTTAGAGCTGGCAGCAGATTTTTAAAGCTGAAAAGAAAAGGTTTTCTATCTTACACGAGTAGAGGGGGATGTATTTTTCTCTTGGAGTTACTGTATAAAGCAATAATTCATCTTTCTTCACAAATGTTATGCCTGACTTGTAGATGAGAAAATGCTCTTGTCGAGTAAACAAAAGCAGGTGTGGCTAATAAAAGCACTTTACCAAACTCAACTCTCATAAAGAGTTGATGTTGGCTAGAGACACTTGGCCTGGTTCTAAATCCAGCTTTGACGGTAGTTATGGGATAGGCTTTGATTAGACTTGGCATAAGGATAAGTGTCAGCCGTGAAGAACGAGCGAGTTCCAAGTTCAGATGAGAAGTTCGTAGGTTGGGTGCATCTCTGGTTTTGTGTCACAAAGCCAAAAGTTAAATGCCTGTCATTGCCAAAGAAGCAAGTCCTTGTCTTCCGTGTCATGTAGAGTTGCTTAAAATAGAGGGAGTCAAAGTCAGTGGAGCTACAGTGCTGAAACTTAGGAACTCTGTCATCTGAACAAGGTTTCAGGAATGGTTGTGGAGGTGTATCTGCCTCTAAAATGCGGTTTACAAAAAGGATTGGGATGCATGGGCGCTGAAATGGAAGTCCACTTCCATGAAATGCAGTCATGTATATCCTAAACTGAAGTCCCACACAACCTCATTTATCTGGACCCCAGCTTGTCACTCATAATCTTTTACAGGCAGTTTTCTTCAAACAAGCTTTCCAAAAGCCTCAAGTTCTACTTTTGCACTCAAAGAAGATTCCTAGTCTTGGAATGGCTGAACAGCTTATTGTCTGTCATTATGTGTAAGCTTGATAAAAGCTTGCAAACCTCGGAAAAGATTTGCAAGCTATGTATTTGTACACTTGTTTCTCCTGACAAATTTGGGAGTGTCAACCATATAAAATGTAGTGGAAGCATCTGTTTTCATTTAAATTCTGTCTTAAAGCATAATTTTCCAGTCCTGTATAGTGCCAGAGTTAGACCATTTGGTCAGAAATCTGGCGTCCTGAGTTCAGTCCCCTGCCCTGCCTGAAGTCGCTCGACCCCCTTCCTCTCGTTGCCGTACATGTACTTGCACTGCCAGGATGGGCCTTGGATTTGCCGGCCTTCCTGCGGAGGCTGTGCCTCAGCACAGAAGAGAATCAGCAGTGAACTGGGCCACAGGAAGGGAGGGAGAGCATAACTAGCCTGGTGGTTAGGGCATTTAGCTTTAAAGAAGGAGTCCTGAGTTCCCATCCCAGCTCTTTCTGTATTTTATCTGCGTAAAAATCCATGTAATGTAAAATACATCAAGTTCCAGGAGCGTGCTCTGGGACCGGCGACTCTCCCTCTCGGAGGAATGCTCTAAATAATAATCTGAAGAGCCGTGTTCCCTCTTGCTTATGCACACTCTTTCTCCTCTCTCCCCGGCCCAATTAGTGTTGAGGCTCTTGCGCTTCTTAGAGGAGAGCTCGAGCGCGAGGCTCCCCCTCCTCCGCTCGCAGGTGCGCTGCGCACCCGGGCGCGCACACGCGCATGTACGCCTGTCCTCAACACCAAACTGTAGCCGGATTAGGGTGATTAGGGTAGGACGTGTGGATGTGAGTCCCCTTAGCGTGGAGAAGGACTCCAGCCTACATCTACTGGGTTGCAGTTTCGGGGCTGTAACACCGAAGGCTCTACAGAGCAGTAGCAAGTAAGGGTGAGCTTGCCATAGTGCTGGCCCTCTGCCACCTAGCTCCAGGTTAGCTTCTCCTCGAGTGTCCTGCTCTTTCTTTATGGGTGGCAGCCTGCTAGCTGTCGCTGTTCTGGGCACTTTCTGGTCGTTTTGAGGAGGCCAGGCATGTCAGTGTCAGGCAGGTGAGGATCTGAGTTGCACAGACTGTTAGAAACTGCAGTTTCTTTCCCTTACAAGTTGCCGAGCAAGCTTAGACACTTGTCCTGTTTCTCTCAAATCCCTTTCTAATTTAAGTCCACCTCAAATGAGCACAGGTGCATGTGCCCTGCCTTACACAGCTCATACACATTGTGGTTATAGGTAAGGTCTCATTTTCATCCTGCCTAGTACCACAGTGCCAACACACTCACAAAGTGGTCTGAGTCTCTTCTCAGACTTCATAGTTTGGAAATGTTCAGACAAGAGATATGGTTTCTCGGAAGGGTTGAATCAGTGGGGCTGGTGATCAGCCAGGAACCTGATACCAATGCTTCATTGCTAAACAGGACACACAGGGTCTAACATGCAGCTCCGGAGTCACTGCGCATCCGTCTCTGAAGTGTAGTGAACGATGGAAGAAGTTTTGGTGCTCCAGTAATGTGATAGTGTAAAAATTACCAGCCCTATTAAACCAGCTCCCTCCCACTCTTCTCAAAGAAGAAAAACAAAATGTAATTTTGGAAGACTCAACTCAGGTGTCTTTGTGGGTGTCCCTTCCTTGATGCAGGATGTGCAGATCTTCACATGGTTCACCAGGGCAGTGGGTGCTGCTGCAGCGTGCAGCTGCTTTCTGCACAGGTCATCTCTCTACAGCAGCATCATGGGGCAGTGGGGGATGATCCCACAGAGAAAGGCAGGGCGTCACTCCATGGTGAATGAGACCACTAAGGGCCATGCCAAGCCTGCCAAAGAATCAAGGAGAGAAGCTGGCACAATCTCTTAGCAGTGGCTGCTAAGGCAGCAGCCTTGCCTCGTGGGCAGTCTTGCTACCAGCAAATTTGCAACAAGGTAAGTACACTAAAAAAATGCAATCAACTCCAGCCTCTGCAGTGCTGTGCTTGCAGGACCCACTCCAGCTAATGCACCTGGTGCCCTGGACCTTGTCCCTAAGGCAGAGTCCACACACAGCCAGGCAACCTGTGAAGGACAAGGTGGCTTCTCTGTGATGCTGCTGTGGCCAAGGACAGCCAATCTGCTGCCCCACGGTGACCACGCATCTCGTGAACCAGTTCTGAGACATGAACTATTTGGGTCTAACCCTTGTCCCTAGTATTATAACTCCTTGATTGGGTGCCTTATCTTGGAAACTGCATTCCTAGAACTTGAACTGTCCTCTTGGCAATTCAAGGGCAAAGAGGATGGCTTGCAAGTGTGTGCTCGCATGCTCCTGCTGCTGCTTGCACCCAGGGGGTACGTGTGTAGATGCAGCTGGAGCTGTCTGCCTAGATGCACACGTTCTTCACTTTTTAACGTAAAAAGTTATATAGCCAACAGCTGCGCTGCTGCTCAGGTGACTTGTGTTCCACTTTTTTTGCAAAGATACCGAGGTTGATTATGAGCACTATGGTGTGGTAAGCTTTACTTTTAACACTAGGCAAAAAATAGATGTGAAGACAAAGAACTTCAATGATTTTTTTTTTTAAAAAAAGAAGGGCACGACAGCATGGATTTTGTGATGTGAAACTGTAACCCTCTGAGGACTAGATTCAAAGCCTGTTGAAGATGATGGGATCCTTTCAGTGTAAAAACTTCATGGTCTTTGAATCAGCCTCTGCATAACTGATTTGCAGAAGTTTCTGCAAGATGCAAATTCCCTCATCAACACTAAAGGCTGAACTGGGACAATCCCCCACTTAATGGGATTTATTTCGTCTTTGGATAATGCTAAGTTATCACTGACAGAAATATCACCCCCGAACGAAATCAAAAATTACTTTGAGGAATAATTTTGTATTTCGGTTTTGGAATCACTCACTAAAAATAAATAGAAGGGGCTGGTGCGAAGGGGTCTGCAAATCATTGGGGAGTATATGCCAGAGTCCCCTCTTTGTTAAAGCTTTTCATCCCCTCGATTTTCACAGCTTGAGTGCTGATCCATACTCTCTGTATGAGTAGCTGGATTCTATTTATCCGAAACTAAATATAAATATTTCCATAAAGATAAAATTTTAATGTAAAGCTTTATGACAAAGGCTGTTATTTCCAGGCTGCCATTAACAAAGAAGTGCTGCTGTGGTTTAAATGGAAAATTTTAGAGCTGATTATAAAATTTCAAAATCAGACACAGCTATGAAAAGTTGATAATACCTGAGCTAGGGAGAAAGTCCTTTCAGGGATCAAAAGGCAGACTGGGAGATTGGAAACAAAACACAAAAGTGCACAGCTAGTATCCAGCATGGAGTCACCATGCGAAGAATGTCACTCTTGGCCAGCTAATAAGGCTCTCACAAGGCACACATCTCTTCAGGTTAGTCCAGGACGTAAATGGAGTTGAGGTGCAACTCCTTCACAGAGGCATTTTGGCTGCTCAAAAATATAACTTAATAATTCTAAATAAACAGATGCTTAAATAAAAATAGGTTGTTTTAAGTTCAAGTGACTAGGACTGAGGGAGAGTGCTAAGGAGAAACAGTAGCACTGAGCAGTCTGGGAATACATAGAGGGTAGATTTAAAGTTCATTTTTAAGATCTTGCTAAATTAGATCACCCTGTTTTTTCCTGACCTGGGCTTCTGCCCTGTTTTTTTGTAACACCTCCTCAGTTATTGTAAATGCATGCTTGGGAAGTAATGTGTATTAATTCCTACCAGGCCTTGGTGTTTTGTGTGCCTAGTAGCGCTCCACGCCTCCAAGGACACCTGACCTCTGGGTCTGATTTACAGGACTGCTCATGGGCAGCGGGCGTAAGCAGGTTTGTGTGATTGCTCAGATGGGCTATTTGAGCGGCCTCTGGTGCGTTTTGTCTGCATGGAGCCAGCACTGGAATATGTCTAAAAGGCCCCCCTGCTGCTGTGCAACAGGTTTGTACAAGCAGAGGCACACGGGGGCTGAACAAACGTGTGATTTGGACCACTGTTGTAGACCTTTTTGCAGAGAGAATTGTCACGTTGCAAAAATTGGAAGCTTCATACAATGGGATGGTGACAGCAAGCTATATTAGAGTGATGCTCTCCTGCGGGTTCTCTGCGCAACTATGGCTATGCATTTACCCATCCTAGATTGCCAAATCATGGAAGAGAGCAAAACTATACACACACACATTAAAAAAAAACAGAACACCTGAGCATGTCTATAGCAAAAAAACAGCTCTCTATGAGGCAATGCTGTTCTGCATGAAAACTGTAGTGAAAAATAAGAAATGTATTGTATATTTTCTGAATGAGATCTGCCTGTTTCTGAAACTGTATTTTTTGTTTTCATGTACCAATGAGTAAATTTTGAGGTTCTAACAAGAGATGGGTGGCACTTTCCTTAGGCAAGCTGAACTGATGCTGTCTGATGGTTTAATTAGTAGTGATGGTGTGGTCTTCATGGGACCGGATGCCCGGCACCTGGAATGAGATGTTGAAGTTAATCACTGATGCGCTTTTGAAATGAATGGACAAATAAGCCCAGATGAAATGAAAACAAAATTCGGCTTAATCCAAAACCTTTTTATTTTTTTCGTTCTTTTTCCTGTGAACAATAGAATTTAAAAGGAAAGGAGAGAGCCACTAGAGAAGGAAAAAATAATCCTATTGTAATTGATTGTTTTTCTGTTATAGACTAAAATTAGCAACACGGCACTGTGCGAGCACAGAACAAAGGGAGCAGCTCTGCCCCATAGAGTTTGCAGTAAGAGAAATGCAACAAAATGAAGCCAGGTCCCTTGATTTTCCTCTTTTTTTTTTGCCCTCTTCTGAACTCCCTTTAATTTTCACTTTATTTCTGCTGTTTCATTCTGCATTCCTGACAGACCCAACACTCCTCAGGCCATGGATTTGGGGTCTGGGGGCTCTGGAGAACGGTCGGATTACCTTTGTTCTGTCTCATATCGAATATGCTCACTTCTCAGATTTGGAGCTCCTCCAGAATAGAAATAACTAATGATAGTGTGACTACTTGAAAGCCACACGGAGGGAGGGAGGAAAGAGATGCTATTCACTTCAGCAGTACAAATAAAGCAGGAGCTTTCTTTCTACAGGCATGTGTGGGAAGGGCAACAACAGAGCAATTACATAGTGGGTGGGAAAGGGGATTTTGTCACTTTGGCAGTGCTGACAGACAGAAATAAACTGCTTCTAGGGGGATAGCAGGGTAAGAACTTGCACATCAAGAGCATAAGCAGAATTAAAATGGGCCCTTAAGGGGATTTATTGAGGGTTGTTTTTTTTTTTTTTTAAAGTGCCTAAGGCCCCTACTATTTCATTGTGTGCATGCCAAGAATCAGGAGTGGGGAGAGAGTGAGTAAGTTGTATCCAAACTGGTGAGAAGCAGTTCTAACTGCAGCAAAGTGATTTCAGCCCTCGTGCAGCTCCTCTAGGTGTGGGCACTGCTGGGGTCAGTGTGTAGGGCCTGCAAGGCAAGAGTCATGCCCCCTCCGACCTGGGTCCAGAGTTAAAATGGGGAAGAAATTAAAAACTTTCCAAAGCAATAGTAAAGTCCCTTCCCTGGTTCTCTTTTTCCCCCCCTCATGTGCATAGAAGCAACTCCATGTATTGATCATGGTGTCCAGAGAGGTGAAATACTGCCTTAGGGCATGTGACACATTGTCAAGATAAGGCAGTAAGTTATTTGAACTGCTCTGAATTTAGATACTTGGTATTTGAATTCCATCTATCTGTGACAGACTTTCTTCAGAGGATGTGACTGAGATACTCTTGCTTTTTCTTGATTTCCATGGAGTTTGGTATTTCTCATGAGGGCCGATGGCAAAATCTGCTCCAGTTTGACTGCAAGAGGTGTACGGAGCCTAGCTGCTCCATATCTACAATTGCAAATTGCTGTCAGTGTTCTGTAGCAAATAATGCTACTGGCATGGGTTATAATAACAGTAGATTGATGACATATGGATTCTGATTAAGGAAATGGTTTTACTTCCTTTTCATCTTCTCTGTTAAAAATAAAACAATATGAACTATGCAACATAGACTGACACGAATAATTGCAATGCAGTCATACCTAATTGGCAATAGTACACTAATGTATATAAAATAGATAGACTGAATAGGAGGAAGATGTTCATACATCACCAGTTCATTCTAACCATCCTTACACTTTGTGCCTCTCGCAGAGGAACCCTCTTATATAGCTTTTTCCCTTCCAAACCAAGTTATGAGATGGTTATAGGTCTTTGTACCAGTGTAGAGGGCACTGAGGGACTGATTTCAGAGAATCCCTTCGAAATCTAAAACATGTAGCTATTTCCCTGAGCGAAGATTTCACCCGTAAGTGCCAAGGACCAAGTCTGATCCATTTAGTGGTGCCAAGACTGGGCAACTCCCTACGTTCATTTGGTCCCATGTTGCCTGTAAGAGCAGGTAAGTGTTGCCACGCAGTGAACTACAGCTAAAAGAGAGTATACCTGCCTTCAGCAAGACAGCCTTGAGATTTTTAGATGGCAGATGATTGGTGATGTCACCTAAAATTGACAGCTCCTCAGACAAAAGGAAGAAGCTTGACTTAATGAGTTCTTTGGGTGGGTGTATAAGCAAAGGCTTTTCTAAGAATTATCATTACCTGGGAAAGGCAATTTTGAGCTGAATTGACATTTCAGTAATTAAGGGCCAACTTAGGAAATCTTGGTCATTATAACTATTTAAATTTCTAAATTACTTAGTTCAGAATTGCTTGTGGTTGATCAGCCAGTGACAGTTCCATCATTTCCTATTCTTAGTAAGCTTGACTGGCAAACTGAGGAGACCTGTAGCTCAAATCTATGGCTCCAAAGCCATACCAAAAATCCCTACCTGGAGCAGAACAAAGAATACATGTTGTGGTCAGATCAAATCATAAGGAATCCAAATTTTAATTTCCTTCTCTCTAATGCAACTTGTCACGGGGCGGGAGATGCCTGAAAAGCTTGGTGTTGTTAAATTTGCCTGATCAGTGTATGATTTGTATCAGGTTACTTGGAATCCTCTCATATAGCCCACTCTGCTGGGCTATTGCACATTTTTCCAACTCTTTTTCTCAGCATTGATGTCCTTGGAACCACAATGCTTTTTAAATGCCAAATGCTATTTCAGGGTGGTATGGACTTTTTTTCAAAATGAGGTGGGTAAAAGAAACATCTGGACCTTCCGAGATGGCTGCATTATGTCTTGAAGCAAAGTTACTAATTTTGAAAATGAACCATTGTATGTTCAAGCTGTCAGTTGTTTTAATTCTCTTGTCATATCAGAGTTAGAGGGACTGGGAGGGAGAAACTATATTTTTATTTTTTTAACATTTAAGAAGACTTTGTGCATTATTCTGCAAGAATGAAGGCTCCGAATCTCTTTTAGCTTTAGTGTGTTGGCCTCTTTTCCCCCCTGTAAAAATGTATTAACTTATCACGTACTTTGTTCTACCGACTTGGAGACAGAATTTTTTTTTTAGTCCCTCTTCCTCTGTACTGTCACTTTTGATTCACAGTTGCTAAGCGTTGCAAAAGCTCACCAGAGGGACACTCTCATAGTGTGATTTGCAAACTTTGAAATAACACCCACCAGCAGAAGCACCATATGCTACGAAGTTGCACAATAAACTGACAGCAGTATTTCATTTATAATTTGAATTTCCAAAAATGTCAGCATTTTTCACATCAACAAATGCTTCTCAGTTTGCAGTGCATGGCTTTTTTCGTCCAAGTGGACCTCAAATAACGTTAATTTCCACTTAAATTTCTACAGACTTTAATAAAGACAACTACGTTAAAATCAACTCATTTTTATTGCAGTACCTTGTGGTACTGATACAAAATATATCTGTGATTTTCCCCAAATATGTATCTAGGTCATTGGATTTATATACTATACAAATGTATACGCGTGCATGCGTGTGTAGTTTATGACATGTGGGCTATGTGGCTCTCTATAACATTGATAATCCAATGTACCCTTCTTGATAATAAAATAAAGTACCAAGGAATATTTTTTTAATCAATCAAAGGCAAACTTCACATAAAACACAAGCTGTTCCCTTTGTGGCTAATTTTCATCCAGCTGCACTTAAGTACAACAGAGCCAGCAGAGAAAACTACTTGGCAACACTTCCTAATTAGGGGACGTTAATTACAGCTAAATACTATACAATTTCTATGTTATAAGAGTTCATCTAAATCAATGTTATTATGGCACTAAAGGAATTAATAATGATTTCATACTTAGAAGCTGTTGCCAAACTACCCATTAGTTCAGAGTTTAAAATGGCTTTACAATGAAATCTCTAAAATCTGCATTACATAAAACACTGGAACGCTCGCAGCCGATCCCACATGGCACGTCTATTATGGATTAATAACTGCGCCTGATGGCATCCCTCTCCGCACGCCGGAGTGTTGATGGGTGGGGAGCGGAGGGAGAGGGGAAGAGGGGAAAGGCCCCAGGAGACAAGGCGTGACCAGCTGCAGCCGGGGAAGGTGCGATCCCTCTCCCAGCACGGAGGCTGGGCCCTGGGAGTTTGGATCGGGATGTCAGGTGGATGGGATGAGGGGATGGATGACAAGCAGACCCCTCACAAGCATGCGGGTGCTCTGCACACTAGCAGTTAAAATTCTGGTGCGGAGAAAAGGACGCTTAGGCTCGTAGCAGGGGAAATGAATGGATTACAGCCCAGTTCACTATGACACATGGCTGGCTTGCTGGCCACCATTTCAGATGTTTCCCCTACCCTTAGCATAACGAACTTGCAACAAAGCTGATCCGCCCTCAGATGTTAGTGGATTTACTCGTTTGAAACAGAATTTAATGTTTAAATCACTTGTGGTTGCGTTTAGGTTTTCTAGCAGCATCTGCCTTGTTTCAGTTATGACCTAACATTTCTAGATCAACCCAGACAGTGGAGAGTCTCCCTCAGATTCATTCTTGTTGAACAGGGATTTGCAGGTGCCCATCACCATTACCTCATGCTGGAGTTGTTCCTATCCAGAAGGGCCTCAGCCAAGCACCTAATTCCCAGGGCCATGGGAAACCGCTCCCTCAAAACTTTTTATTCTGTGTGACAGAACTTGGCAGGATTTGTGCTAACACTGGGTACTTTATGGCTTCCTTGGTTTGTTTCTAAGGTCTCACCTGAAAAAAATGGGTGCTGTTGTAGGGGAAAACTGCTCCGGTCCGGTTTACAGATAATCAGGATTACTGATTTATTAACAATTTGTAATTAACAGCCATATGGTTAGGGTCAGCAGCCGCAATACTCAAGATAAACCACAATACTGGATACTTCCAAATGCCAGTAAGTGTAAGAAATGGTTTATACAACTAATCCCCTGAAGTTTTAAACCCATGTCCCTACGCACGCACATCCACCGATTTAGGTGCCCCCAGGAGGGTGAGGACACCCCCTGCATGCTCAAGAGGCAGGCCAGGCTGTGCGCTTGACAGACACTGTTTTGTTCCCCTCTCACTCCCCACTGTTACAAATTTTCATGCATCGTCTATGCATCTTTTCAAGCTGACACCTTCTTTTCTTCACACGTCTCTTGGTAATTCCCCGGCTACTAGTGAATCCAGCTGATGGGCAACTTTCTCTTTAGTGTTACTAGATTTTAGACAAACAAGCGTTTTGGGGGTGCCCTGTTCACACACTCTACACTCACGTTACCATCTAATCAGTCCTCTCCTGGTCATTTTGCCCCTCAAAAGAGGTGAAAGAAGCTTGCAAGAGTTAAAGGACAGCAAAGGACAAGTCACTTTCAGCAAACACTTGCACAATATAAGACAGCTCTGGAATTGCTGGCCTTGAAGAATCTACCTGTAGCCCAGTTATTAAAGTTGTCTTGCTATGCTGCCCCAGGACTGGGAACTGCAGCAGGATCAATAGCTGGTTTCAGAATTAACCCTTCCTAAGAGAGGATCAGCTGTGCAAACACTTGCTGCAGAGGCAATAATTTTATGTATCCACAGTCTCCTAAAGAAGAGAGGCAACACTGGGAGATGCCCAAGTCTTTTAGCAATCATCCATGGATACTACATTTTTAAAAGTTCTGTTCCAGCTGTGGCCATGAGCAGTAACATCAGCGAGCCTTGCTAATCCAAGTGATGTCCATTGCTGGAGCGAAGACCTGCAGATGTTGAAACCAGCTGGAGCTGCTGGGTACCCGCAGGCGACACTGGCCATGCTTTGTGGGACACTGGGGTGGGAATGGAGATGCCATCCCAGGAGAAGAAGAGGCACAGGGCCGAGCCCCTATGGGCTTAGCCGGAGAGGATCTCGGGTGGCAGCAGCACTGCAGTCAGGTCTGTCCCCGTGGCCCAGGCTGTCGCCGGCTCGGAGCAGGATAAAGCATCTCACCCATACCCAAGCTAATTGCCTTCACTCACACTGACACTGCTGTTTTTTAGCTAGACAGCAGACTGCTGTGCCTGGAATCCGAAATCTTTTGCCTTTTAATTCTAGTGAACTCCCATTTTGTTTAAGAAAAATATTTATATTTGTACTAAGACTGTATTTTAGTAAAATCTTAGCAATGTTTACACTGAAAGTGCACTAACAGATACTGTTTTATCTTTTGCGTACAGAGCAAAGGGCTGACTTGCAACAGACTGCTATTTTGATAAGAATACCTTCTGCTTAAGAACTATTCACACAGTTATTTTTCAAGTGTTATTCCAAATCCATGTTATAAAATGTTTATATGTGCACTTAGGAG
This sequence comes from Crypturellus tataupa, assembly GCA_034781795.1. NCBI lineage: Eukaryota > Metazoa > Chordata > Aves > Tinamiformes > Tinamidae > Crypturellus > Crypturellus tataupa. The sequence continues at coordinate 3,331,882 of JAWLRI010000720.1, forward strand.
CTGGTTATGGTATAGCTGTAAAAGACCAGAAAAAAAAAAAAAAAGTGTCTTTTCACATACTTAAAATGTCAGAATCGATTTGCGGTTCTCTCACCCGCGGGCTGTGCAGCACTAGCCCTCGGAGCCCGGTGAGCCCTGCTCACATGCTCAGACCCAGAAAGGCAGTCAGCGCCTTTCTGCGGCTCTCGCCTCCGCACCTCGTGCAGTCAGGGCCATCCCGAGGAACGCGGCGCAAAGCCGAGCGCTCCTGTCACCGTCAGGATGTGCAAGGAGATGCTCTTACGACAATAAAAGTGCTCCTAAGTGCATCTCCAATCATAAATTGCTTTCAGAATTGCTCCTGGCTTTTTAATTTCTTTCATTTGTAGGATTTATAACACCCTGACACGCAGGAGTGTTTATTCCATGGTCTGCCCATCACATGGTGTACTGTTGGCAAGATACCAGATTTTAGTATGCATTAATCTAAACCTCTGCAACGATCATTTGCATTTTCTAATAAATGACTGATAGCTGTATGTGTAATGCTTACACTGATTAAAGTTACCATCAGTACAGAGCAAAGACTGTTTCAGACTTCTTTTGACTCATCTTTGCCATTTTTCCTTTCCAGCACTGCCATCACTGAAACAAAAAGCTCCTTGTTTGAAAATTATTTATGGAGTGTTGCAGCACTTTATAAGATTTTCATACACCACTCTGCAAGCTGGTATCCTTTTGGATTAGAGTGTGCTCTCAATTTTAGTTCATGGATGAGAACTACTTGATTTCCTTTCATAGTTCTCAGCTCAAGAAATGTGCATGAATATGCATGGCGCTTTTTGACAGGCTCCTTTGTGCTGGCTTTTGGGGAAGAATCGCAGAAGTTGAGGCTGGAGCAGAGACCCTGGACTGCAGAGTGGATCTGCCTAGTGCTCAGTGGGTCCCAGCTGAGGGGGGACTTTTGCTGATGCCCCAACAGGGTACCAGTGTAACTGTGTATGGGAGGGCTGGCCAGCGCTCATCCTAAATCTTGCTTTTCGTATTTCTGCCGGTGTACCTAAGAGTATCACAGCATTTTTGCATTAAACAGGTCTCCTCTGTTGCTAGCGTTCTCATTTGTCTGCTGCTATAGACCACCTGGCATGTGCTAGTCCATGTTCGCATTACTGCGGCGTGTGAGTGTGCTGCTCATAAACCATGACACGACAGCAGCAAGCGCTGTGCCAAAACCAAGCAAAAACAAGCCCCTTCTCAACGAGTCAGGTAAATTTAATTCACCTAATGCACAACAAGCAACAAGGAGGAAACACTGAGGTTTTCCCATGCCACCATAACTCAAATTCCCTCAATGCAGTTTATTCAGTGCTGATGTTTTCCTCTGGACTGTCTGTTTCCCTTCTGGCCATTCTCAAAATGAAATTCTTGGAAGGGAGACTGAGTCACTAGACAATTTTCTTTTCGTCTTAGTATCTCATCTTTCAGACCAGAAACCATGTTTCTCATGGGATCACGTTCTCCTCTCCATGTCCAGCTCACTTATATATTGTAGTGCAGCCAGATCTAGTTCAGATTTTCAAAGGCTGAGACTCTCAAGAGTCTCTGCATTGTAGCTGAAGTCTTGTTGAGTGCTAAGCTGAAGCCTGGTGAGCACCTAGAAATTGATCTTTTTCCCTCTCTATCTTCAAGGTCACATTATCTGGACACACCTAAAGGAAGGCAGGTGTTGAGCATGCCATATTCCAGATCCACGCTCCACAATGGACCAAAATTTGAGAGAGTGCGATCACCAAAAACTTTTTTTTTTCCATTTTTTTTCCTTTTGCAAAGAAAGTTCAGCTTAAAAGCCATGCACCTAAACAATTTCAGTCCAAGCAATTAGCTTGCCAAAGCCACAATTCAATGAAAATGGGGCATAATGGGGAATATAACCTTTATGATTCTTCTAAGTGTTGGAGAGTCAAGCCTCTGCCTGTAATAAATGTGGGGCTTCTAAGGAAGGATTTAAAGCTTTACTTGTGCTTTGCTCACGCACTTCACTACTCTTCCCTGAAAACATACCCTGTTGACCAATTAGAGGATGTTCAAACATACAAGTAGCAATAACTTACTCCTCTGCCTCACCTGTCACACGTGTATTTAAAATTCTGTCTTAGGATCTCTCAGCTTCCTAATGTTGCCAGCAAAACCCTAAGCGCTGATATATTGCAAGGCATTGTACTTTTTTTTTCCCAGTGTGTTGCACCAGTTTTACACCCCATTGAGTTCAGGAGAGCTATACAGCAGGAAATTAGGCCCCAAGTACATATACATGTTTAAATCCTGTAGTGTTCAAAAATACTGTAACATACTGCTCTACAGCCCTCTAATGGAGAAAATGTCAGGCACGTTCAGGAAAATGAAATGGAATTAATGCTTAACAAAGAAATTTGCCCTGGAGAAGGCAGCTCTGAACACACAGATTCAATTAAGAGCAGACAGACATCCTCTTGTAGGTGAAGCAACTGTGATTTATTCATTTATTTGTTTATTTTGAGCGGAAGGCCATGAGTTTTCTTCCTAGTGAGAACCAGGGAGCAAGAAGGGAGGATGACTTGGAGGAGATTTGGGGAAGGAGCGCAGGTGAAACCTCCCTCCCAGAGGCTTTGGACTTGGCACCTCCAACGCCTGCATGCTCCATCAGGGCTTTTTCCTGGAATCGTTGAGAGCCAGGCTCATTACAGCTCTGGGCAGGTAGTGGCCATGGATACTCCTACTCACACAGACTCACAGACTGGTTGAGGTTGGAAGGGACCTCTAGAGATCATCTAGTCCAACCCCCCTGCTCCAGCAGGGACACCCAGAGCACGTGGCACAGGGTGGCATCCAGGTGGCTTGGGAAGATCTCCAGAGAGGGAGACTCTCTGGGCAGCCTGTTCCAGGGCTCAGTCACCCTCACAGTAAAGAGTGATCCTCACAATCTCATATGGAGATGGAACTTCCTGTGTTTTAATTTGTACCCGTTACCCCTTCTCCTGTCACTTGGTCCCGCCACCACCCACAAGTGTTAGGCCACATCTTTACACTCTCCCCTCTGATATTTTTACGTATTGATAAGATATCTCAATCTTCTCCAGGGCTAAAGGGGCCTAGCTACCTTAATCCGTCCTCATCCATTTATTCCATGCCAGAGCCTACTGGAGGACATCACTTTACTAAAATGACCTTATTGGATTATATTCTAATCCAATAACCATTACAAATGTTTTTTAAACCCTGTCTGGTTGGGTGGATCTACTTCAGGTTACTTCTTATGACCTCTTATGGCTCCTTCCTCTCCGGCAAAGCCCAAAATAGCACTAACAGCAAGCTGCTCTGGCTCACTGGCGTTTCTTATGAGCGGGTTTGGGTTTGACATTTTCAGGATAGCTCCAAGAAAAGTTTAGGAGATAGTGAAGCAAGTTGGCCTCCAAGCTGCTGAGAATAATTTTTAGGAGGCCTTTTATTTCTGTCTCTGCTGTCGCCTAGTCAGATTAAGTGCCTGAGAGAAGTAGGGACTATGTTAGAACATAACAGTACAGAAAACTGATGGTGTGTCTCAAACATTGTAGAAAGATGACCTCTACGGGTCCCATTGGACATTCGCAATGTAACCTTAGCCAGGGATGTATCTCATTTTTAAATAATCAGGAGACTCCTCCTGTAAGTTGAGGCCTTACTCATAACGAGATGTGTGGGGTTTTTTAAAAACAAAATAAAACAAAAAACTCCATCCTATACTCAGGATTAAAGGAGAAACCATGTAAAGGTTCTCTTTATTTCATCAGCTAATCTGAACAAGCCATATATGCTAGAGATCCAGAAAAGCACAGTGGTTCACAGTCCAGCTTTGGCTTGTCTGCAGCAGTTTATTTAAAGCGTCTTGACTTTTTAGCAGGTGGAAGCTTTGCCATTTTTGTGACCATGAATTTCAAGGAGTCATTCTGAGCCACAGTTAGCGGAGGAGACCCAGCTGATGCTGTTTTACAGACTAGAAGCAGTATTTTTGCAGGTGCTTGCCGTCTCCAAAGACCAGTGTGGCCTGGCTGCCATGAGGTGGGAAAAAATACCTGTTTTGTAGGCGTTCCCTGCTTCTGCTGTCATCAAACACTGAAACAGTCCATTTAAAAGTATTGAGGAAACAAGAATGAAGCCCCTGGTGCCTAGATCTGTAGGTAGAGGGGGCATTACAGGCTAACGTGACCCTACCAGACTGCAGGGTTTATTTTTTGAAAATGTTAGAAGACCGCTCTACCCTGGAGGGAATGACGGGAGGACGGGGAGGATGAAACTACCTGGCTGTGCTGCGCTGCAGGTTTAAACCTCCGAGCCCCATCGCTCGGCGCTCACAGCACATCTGCTTCCCATCCCCGGCGCTGCTCCCAGGAGCCACGCGGAGCCCCGCTCCAGCGCCGCAGCGCGGCCCCCCGTGCTCGCATTAGGCTTCTCTTAGCGTTCACAGGGAAACAACAAAAGTTCCCCTTCCCCTCTGCAGCTCTTCTGCTTTCTGACTAATGAAGGTGGAATATGAAATGCTAAAGGAAAAAGCAGCTTTCCCCCACACTAGAATTTCCTTTTCAGTCATTTTTAATCTGACATCTGTTTTAACATGCGCTCATATGCCACATTTATTTTAATTTCTTTTCCCTCCCTTGTGTTTTATTATTTACCTCCTGTTCCAAAGAGATCACAAACGATTATGCTTCTGTGAAGCAGTAACAGTGGCGGCGATCGACTCTCTTGCGACTCGCCTTTCCCCAACTCTCCTCTCTGCTTCCCTACCTCATCCTACCACCTGCCTTCCAGGGGCCTCCTCACAACAGCTATTGGAGAGAGTTATAGTATTTATGTCTTTGGAGAGGGACAGGTTTACCCAAATAGAGAGCAATTCTTGCTCAGAGCCTGAACATTCATCCTTTGTTCTAGTTCAGTTCAGGCCCTCAAGTAAGCTGGAGCAAGAAATCCTGGGTGAGATGGTGCCCGCACTCTGATGGAAGCCCACGGCTCTGTTGACCGCTGCTGGAAGCAGCCAGAAGTGAGACGTGCCAGCCTCCAGCCAGGAGGACAGCTGGAGGTCTCGGCTGCCCGGGAAATGAAGATAACATCCTTAATCAACTTACTGTAATTTAATTAAATCCTGGAGAACATGCATTCTGCAGCTTCTCCTGGAAGCTGGCTGCTAAGTTCTGAGTGCTGGAGCAAAAAATATCCTCGATAGAGCAGCAATCACTAAAGATGGGTTTTTGCACCTCACCCGAGTAAGCCCTTCCCTACTGAACCACCCAGCTTGGAGCCTGTCTGCAGGAGCAACTACTTCTCCAGCTGTGGCAGTGACGGGAACCCTTAACCAAACCGTTTTTACCACTGGCTTGGGAACTGGCCCTGGCTGAGCCCTGGAAAGTGGTTGGTTGCTTTGCCTGCTTGTTAGATACAGACGGTAATGAGGTGGTAATTTTTGTGAGTCTTTGAATGAAAACAGATCTCGTGCCATTCGTGAAATGAGTTTAGAGAGGTTACACTTTTTCTTTATTTCTTAGGAAAGCCATCGTGCATTTTGATTTTCATTTTATATGACATGGTATCATATGAAAATTACATTAATCTCTTCCAGCTTAGCCTTCAAAGCTCTTTTTTCTTTTATTTTCTTCTAGAAAAATCCTTTGTTTTCATCTCAACTAAAGAAGCAACCTTAAATCAATGCTCTTACAATTCTGTGTTTTCAAATACAACTTGTAATCTTGGTGGTTTGAAACTACTACATCTCAGGAAAGTTTTCTTTCCAGAATATGAGCTTTTTCTGCAATTTATGAGAATTATAAATCCACAAGATGTCCCCAGTGCTCAAAACAGAGACCCTTAAAATCACTAGACTCATTAGGAATGGTTGGAGCATCCTGTAGGCACTTCTTGCATCCATGTTAAATTTCATGAAAGGACATGTTCAACAACTTTGCACATTTTTTCTCACTACGCAGTTAGCATAGGTCCTCATAGAAATGGAAAAATCTGGAAGTTGTCTAGAATAGAGATAAGGTCTCTGCAATATACCTGGTTTGGATTTGATGGTTGCCCATCAGCTGCTTGCTTATTCTTGCCTTTAGGTAACTCTGCTACCTTTTTTGATACTTCTTCCTAAGTTAGCATATTTCAGACTCTGAAGGATTTTAATAAAAACGTCCAACTGCTAATTTCACCTACTGTGTCTTCACATAGTAAGAATATTCTTATCCTTGGCTGCCCTAGTAAATAAGAACTGACCATATGGACATTTCTCCGTCTTTCTCTCCTGGGCAGGCTGAATCTAATTAAAAGTAATTTCCTCTTTCTATTCCTACTATGTACTTTTTCTTTTTTTTCCTTTTATATGCATCATCCAGATGTCAGAACTTGTAATTTCAGCAAAAGCTCACAAAGATTTGGATACAACCTGCTGCATTTTTCCCAAGAGAACCAAAGAGCCAAAGTTCCAACTGAGCAAAATAAAATTAAAGGAGATATTTCTTTTTCTGTCTCAATAGCACGTGCTATGGTATATAAAGCATGGTCTGTGATTCAGAAAGAGAAGGAATGTGTGAACTTGTAATACTGATGAAATAAAGATATCAAAGCATTACTTGCTCCAGCTCACATGTATACTTCCTATATAATTACTATGTAATATCTTTTTGCTTCCTACCTTCCTTCCTTTTCCTTCCATGAAAATAAAGCTGAACCTCTTTTTTTCACAAATTCCCTCTTCTTCTAAGTAAGTTGATACAGAATCTTCTAGATTTGCAGTTTCTTGCTTGATTCCCTTCCCTATTTCATCTCAGCACATGACCATCGGTCCCAGCTCCACAATGTCCCAACAGTGCTGGGCTCCAGCATGTCTGGCTCTGCTTCCCAGATGGATGCAAGACCTATGCTGGGTCACCTTGTCGCCTGGAAGGAGATGTGCTGGAGCTCATCTCTACTCCCATGTCTCCTGCTGCCCTGGACATCCCCTGGTTCATCCACTGGCTGTTCCTGGGCATCTGCCCTTGATGCTCTCCAACGTTATCTTGCATAGGAGGAAGGAGGGACAAAAACCAGGATCCGATATGGGGTCCAGACAGCTGTATGGATACAGTCTACCTGAGCCATGGAGGAGCCAATAGCCAAGGAAAACCCATGACAATGTAACACTGAGCAGTCTGCTTGCTCCTCAAAAAAACAAACCAAAACAAAACGAAACAAAAACCCTCAAAGCACAAGTGCACCTCAAAATGAGGGGGACATCACCAGAAATATGCACAATATTTCTTGTCAGGTTCATTATTTCATTAATCCACGAGTTGCTCCCATGAAATTGGTGACACAGGTTCTCAAGTAGAGGTACTCATGTACTCATAGCTAAGGTGGCAAAGCTGCACCCTTGTTAATGTTAAAAGAACCTTATCAGAACCCTTTTCAAATAGAGTCTCACAAAATGTACAAAAGACAACCAGTAAAGACCTCTCCCAGCCATATTGCCTAGGTAGACTGCGAACTGGAAAAAAAAGATAAGCAACTTTGCAAGTGATGAATCTCTACAAAGATTAAAAGTATTCAAGGCACTCTAAATATTTATATGGTGAGAACAGCAACAGTAGTAAAATCCAGCGGGAACTTGCTTAGACGGTATGACAGAGGGTCACCTTGACTGGTGAAACTTGGAAGGTGACTTCAAATAAGAGGTTACTTCTGAAATTTGAAGCTAGAATTTTGCTCTAAATAGCCAAGAAAACACTGTTTTTCCCTTCAACCATGCAGAGATATCAGAAAGAAAAGCTGTGGTAAAAAAGACCACTTTCCATAAAAACAAATGTGTGAAAATATTGTCACCGCTTAGTGTACCAATACCAATTGTATATGGAGACCTAAAACAGAAAAAGGCAGAAAGCCTTGTATGAACTCCTTCCCGGGAAATTAAAGCACATTTTTAGCACAGAGCAATGCGTACAAGATTATGCTTCCTGCATATGTTGTATTCTCTAATTTCTTTTCCCATTTCAACTTTCCTGTCTATCCAGGATGTTTTGCAGAGCACTAGCAATTCAGGTGGTTTAACTACACAAATAACTGAATTATTATCTTTATGAAGCAAGGATCACTTTGTAATAAATGTAACTTGTAGCTTGATTTACAGCAAAATCCTCCTCCTCTTACTTCCCTAATGAGACCTACTTAAGTCAGTGAGACTAGTCATGATGATAAGATAATTAAGTTTTTAGTACAACTCTGGTTAGTGAGTAGAATGCAGTTCTGAAATAATGAATCTACTAGCTGCAGTCTGATAATCTGAAGGTGTTGATGATTTGGGTATTATTAATGGGCTCCAAGGAAAGTACTTGTTACATTAAAGGTGTAAAAGAGCAGGGCAAACCCAGTGTAGAACACAATTCAGATTAGTTTTTAAATTAGAATTGTTTTTAGATGGCAAAGTCGAAGCTCAGCGAGTAAAACAGCAACACCTGCAAACTGGCAGTCAAAACGCCTACGTTAAAATGGAGAGATTTACACAAATGTATTTAAAAATGACTGTAGTCAGGAATGGGAGCTTCCAAGCAAGTTTGACAAAAATTTTAAGAGTGAAATGGCTAAAAATAGAGCTCTGAATGAATAGTTAGGCACCTATATAGAAATTGCTTGATTTTCAGTTGTTCTGATCACCCAGAGCTCCCATTAACTTCAGGAGCAACTGTGGGTACTCAGTTGTTCTGGAAATCAAGCCACCTTTATTCGAGGGCCTACATATGGATGTCTGTGCCCAAGTTTGGGGGAAAAAAAAAAAAGAAATACAAAAAAAGGGTTTTGCTACAAAGACATTTTATAAAAGAAAGTAATAGCCAAGTTTCATTTTCTCCAGGTTACAATGCTTGAAACTGAATCAACATAACAATTAATAGTGCAACATATCTGTGGCAGAAGATTTAGTCTGAGGTGAATAGAAAGCTGTTCCAAGAGCTGTAGCTCTTAATTAGCAATGTGAGACATTCCAGAGATATTTCATATTCTGCAACTGCAAAGTGTTGCCAGGCCACTTAAATCTTTTTCATAGTATTTCAGTGTTGCCATTAATAAGCTTTTCAGGCTGGTCCGCGAAAGACTTCGCAAGATTAACTTCGCAAATCTGTATGTATTAACCATTTAACTATTTCAGAATTACCATTTTTTTCTGCTTTTGGATCAAGCAACAACTGGCAGACCATATTTTTAAATACTATAAAATATGAAGAAGGCAGAATTAATTCTATCATATGCACTTGGATGTCAGAAGATTTCTGGGTGTTATTTTCTTGAAAATCTCTTTTTATGAAAACTAATCTTGAGTTGATTTTGCACCTAAGCCATTGGCAGGTCATGACAAACTGCATGATTGCCAGTCACATGGAAGAAAATCTGCAAGAGAAAAAGAAAAATTATAGACTTCTTATATATAACTACAAATTTATGTTAAGAAAGTAACAACTTAAAGGTGTGTCAGATGAAGATTATGGATATCTGTTTGTGTATCTGCATGTATACATATAAAAATAATACACATACCTTTTTATTCTTGCTCACAGGGCCTGAACTTGGAGAGCTTGTTGCTGTGTTTGAAGCAACACGATTCTTTTAACTCTCTTGACTCAGGGGAATCTCCCCATTTTTGCTATTTTGGTATAAACCTTCCTGACTGGGGCATTTTGTCTGCCATATTTTCAGATGCCCCCGCACAGCAGAGCCCGGATCGTGACTGAGGGCTCGGTGCAACCCTTGGCAGGCAAGAGCATCCCTCCCCTGAGAAACCAGGCCACACGCACGGGCTGTATTGTAAGACTCAGCGGCAAGGACAGCGGCAAGAGGAATGCTCCAGCTTTCCTGTCATGACCAGGGACATGATTCTAGGTCAAGAGCAAGACAGAAGCGGTCCAGTAGTGAATAAAGACAGTTATTATTCTCATTGCAAGAGGCAAACAGGGCTTTTCAACAATCATGACTATTCATCTTTCAGCTGTTCTGTGTTTCTTAAGAGATGCCATTCTTGCAATGCTAGGGAAGGTGGGGAAAAGGAACAGATTGATGGATTTTGCCCCTGAATCCCTTACAACTTGTGTTCTCTCATCAGCAGCAACAGTACAATGACTCTTTTTTTTTTTTTTTTTTTTGTGCTTGGAGCTAGTAGCATTTGATCTCCTGGGCTTAATGATTATTAAAGAGAAGTTCAACAGCCCTCGTGGTTTAGTACTTCTCAGGACACTACAATGCATTCATCTCTGCTCCATCTTTCAGGGATAGATCCCAGTGAGGTAGGTCACAGGCACAGAGGTCCAAACCACTCTTCCTACTGGGAACGACATGTTGCCACTGCAATTGCAACTGCAAGTCATGTAAAACTTCTCTCAGCAGTATCCTCTGTGGAGTGAGACACCATTTTCACCACAGCATGGAAATACAAGGTGCACGGCTGTAGCGCAGTGATGTGGAGGGTCTGCAAGGTATGCTGAGGGTCAGCTGAAGTGCCAGCAGCTGCCATCCCTCCGGAAAAGCCCCTGTCTACGCACCAGTCAAGCCCCTTCGCTCACTGCATTTGTGAACCTGGCCCGGGTGGCTGCAAGCTGCCTGCAACACCGGAGGCCCGTAAGTCTCCCCGTAACGACAGGCCAAACTTAAAGAAACACTGGGCTGGAAGTGAGCTTGTCAGTAATATCAAATTGAATGTGTGTTCCATTATCTTTCAAACAGGACAAAACACACGTTCTGCAAAAACAGTAAGCCAGCACAGGCAGAAAGATAACTATTTTCTAGCGACCAAGCTGAAAGTTGTTAATAACTGACCTGTTTCTCGATATCTTCCAACAAACTACTGGCACCCAGGCGAAAGAGCTCTGGTTTTAGCCACTCCACTCCTAGCTCCTCGTGCACCAGCATAAGCCAAGAAATAGCATCTTTTGCTGTCCGAATACCCCCAGCAGGTTTAAATCCAACCTTTATAGAGAAAAAAAAAAAGAAGTAGAATACAATTTTAGTTATTATTGTCCCTCAAAGAGCAACTAACATTGGTGTATTGCAGCCTAAAAATTCCTGTTATGTGCATATATATACACATATACATGCAATGGGAAGTGGGGAAGCCACACTGTTGACCCCATTTCACTAAGCATCAGAAACTGGTTTCAAGGTACAACAGAGGACTTCACCAATAGCAAATATTAGGCCAAGGGGTTTAGGCAGAACCTAGGATTGCTGAGTATCAGCTGCTACCCATCTTGCAATCTAGCTCCAAACACACAAGAACACTAGAACAACAAACATACGTGCAACCATATAAAATCAGTGTGGGGAGCAGCCAGAGATGACTGCGCTTTATAAAAAAGCCCGTGCACAATAGTTATACACGACTGGAGTTCTCAGTGCTAACCTATTTACTGCTATATTTTTTCACTAAAAGTAATGCACCTGAACAGTACATTTGCTGACTTTATGAACTATTTTCCAGGTGGGACTGATGTCACCAGCAATGGAAAGTGTGGTGCTTCTCAGCAACTGCAAAACTTCTCTTCCCCCACATGCTGGTTACCCTTTCAGTGCCTTGGTGAGAGGTGGGTGCCACACTTGGGCAGATGAACTGCTAGGACACACGTGCCAAGAGATACCTGTCCTTAGGGAAACACTTCCTGATGCCCCTGATCCAATCTCCCATGCAGAAACAGCGAGGAGGCAACTTGGTGGGGACTCCCCTAAGGCCAGACTTTTGATCGCCTGCCATTTAAACACATCTCATCCTGAGACAGGGCTTGCATGCAGCAGTTTAATAAATCCTAATAAATCCTTGGAAAACAAGGAGAACTGGCAACAAGTTTTCTGCATCAAATATCAGGAAAATCGGAGCCATCTGTGTAGTGGCACAATGCGATTCTTTTTATATTTCCCTCCACCGTAAATCTTTATCTTGGGTAGTCTTTTCTGTTTAGCCTCCTTCTGTGAGAATTATTATTTTGATTTCTGTGCGTGCACTCCTGAAACCTCACTGCTTTGAAGATTCCTCTGTATCTTACAGATATTTTAGCAGAATCAAAAAAGTATCTGTCATTTAAATAGGTATGGTAATTTTTATAGTGATTTTGGGAAAAACAAGCATAGAATAAATCCTTCTCTCACACTGAAGCATTCTGATAACAGTATATTTCCAATAAGATTATAAAGAATCGTAACAGGAAGAGCTTGATAAATTCAAAACACAAAGACTGTGTTTATGTGCATGGATGGATGTGTGAGTGTATGCATGCATCTGTTAACATTAGATTTCCAAAAGGAATTTAAACCACAGCAACTGGAAAAGCATCTTCTAGACAATAAATGAAAATAGTATGAATGCATTTTCCCTCAGGAAGAGAAATTTTAATCAAATTCACATTTATATTTCTTCCTGCAAATATTACAGCTCTTTGAGATAATTTATAGCAAAACCTAGTAAAACTCAGTTAATAAAATAATAAAAAACACCATGCAGAATTTCTTTCCCTTTAAGCAAATTCTGAAAGGTCTTTTCTCTGCAAAAAAGCTGACAAAGACAAGCCTCTCCTCTTTTCCATTTAGCAGCTTTCCAAATGGCACATCTGACTACCATAAAAACGCAAAAAGGCGGGGGAGGAGGGGGGCATTTAATTCAAGAGCAGTATAAAGTCCAGCTACCACTTTCCTGCTGTTTCACAGCATTTCATTATTTTGCTTAATAAGTTCATCTCCTCGAGAATTTTCTCTTCACCTTATATTATTAAAAGTAATAAGTTTTTCTGGATTGGGGGTTTTCCCAACAGAAAAACCAATTTATGTATGCCCTTCAATAATGACAGGAAAAGATTATTTCCCATTATATTGCACACTTTTCATATCACCACCACAGCTTATCATTCAATAAATGTTACTCTGCAACTTGTTCCTTTCCTCGAAGAAGTTTAATTTCTGCATTAACCTGTTTTTCCAGCCAACGCCTTGCTAGAAAGCATCTCTACGGCAGCAAAACTAGTTTGTTAAAGAAACTGTTTAGAAATCTCTTGTCACTGATAATATTGTCTTCGGTTAGTAAAAGCATATAAAGTCAGTTTACATCTTATTCACTCACACGCATGCATACAGACATAAGCACTCTTTCTTAATAACACATTTTATACTATGAATGCGTTCTTTTAATGCCAAAGGTAAATTCCACATTTATTACCAACCAATTATATCTACAAAGCCTGTGTTAATGCAGCAGTCTCCCCCTTTGGCCGATGGCTTGTACAGCCTGCACACGTGCTGAGGACAGGCACCTGGTCTGAGGTTGACAGCGATGCTGCTCCCATTCAGGTAAGTCTACGGGAGCTCCTGGAGCTGTTGTGCAGCATGGGCAGATGTGGGCTGGGGAAGGGACCAGTGGGAAACGGCACAGGGTCCATGCTGGCCTCACCTAGACTACTGTGGAAAGCTGCTGGAGGTGCATCTGGCCTGGTGTCATGTGCTCCGTAAGTCACAACAGCCACCAAAGCCAGCTCAAACCCCATCCCACCACTCATACCATGCCCTAACATCCCACCATCATCCCATCACACGTGCACCCATCTCCAGTGCACCCCACCTGCAGAAGGGCCAGCTGGAGAGGTGCCTAGAAACGGGCAGAGCATCTTACTTAACGACACGGTCTCCTTCCCCTGGGGCACAGAGACAGACCACTGCCGAACACCTGTACTGGATCTAAATGGTTGGTTTCCAGTTGTCTGAGGACATAGGAGGTACAATGGGGATTTAAGGCTTCCTAAAGGTTTAAGGCTCCCCAGGCTTCCCTCCTCTCATCCCACTCTGGTGCACAGATGGACACATGGGCAGCCCATGACGGGATCTACCCTAAGCTCTTCACTCCTGCCCACCTCCAAGGACACACCATGACTACAACCCATCCGACACACTGGGTGTCCTAGGATGTAACTCCAGGAGGCTCCATCCCATCAGCTCCACTTCTCTCAGGACTATCCTGTCTCTCCAGTCAAGGAGAAGAAAAGCAGAATTTATCCCCTGGGTAAAGTCAGAAAAGATAGCTGTGTACACTGGGCAAAGGCTCTAGATTTGTGCAGCTCCATTGAAGTTCATGGAGCTGTGCCAATGCCTGTCAACTTCAGACGGGAAGCTACACTTAATGGAGGTGATCATTTAAAGACGTTCAAACATCACACAGCAGGAGGTGGATTAAGATCGCATGTGCTTGGAGGGAATGAAGCCACAGCTAGTCACGGGAGGAAGGTCAAAGAGGCTTCTTGGTGGATCTTCTTTTTTGAAAATTGTTAGCAAAGAATAGGAGGAATGTGAGAGCAAAGGCCCATCACCTATTGTTCATATTATCACAGAAGCTAACACAGACAGACTTTGTATGCTTTGTATTTTGAAACTGGTAGTCTCGTTTCCTTCTGAATAAACCTGTGTGGTTGAGCTCTAGAAAGGCAGTGCGAATCACCTTATTGCCAGTTTGCCAGTAGAAATCCCTTATGGCTCGCATCATAACTACTCCAACCGGAAGGGTGGCATTTTCAACTTCTTTTCCTGTAGATGTCTTTATAAAATCAGAACCTTAAAGGAAGTAAAAAGCATTACATTAGTTTCAGAAAAAAAACAACAAATCTGCGCAAATATTGTTCATGCTCTCCAGCTATGTCCTTATACCTTACAATTCTGAAGCCTTCCTCCTCCTGCCCCCATGGTACTGGAATTAACCCTGCTGTGTCTGAGGATAAAACAGGAGACCAAGATACCCCTTAATTTTCAGAAGAATTATAACCTCCTGAGGTGGGGCCAAGTGAGCACTTCAGTGCTCATTTTTTTGCTCCAGCTATCAATCAGACCAACAGTTTCTTCAAGACTATTTATATATATAAGTTTGTGGGTATGTGTATATGTATGTATCTACCTATATCTAAGTATGCATGTGTATATATATGCAAACATAAATATGCAATGCAAATTAATCACAATAAGGTAAATGATATCCTCTGAAAAATGCTTGCATATAAGTCAACATTTTAATATTGTCACAAAGACCTTTTGGAATAAAAAACAATTTTCATCAGGTTTTTAATCAATTTTTGTATCCATTTAGTCTCATATTTGACAGTTAGTTAACTTATCATCTCCCACAGCTCTTTAAAGTGAAAAGAAAGAAATTCCATGCGTATTTATGAAATCAGCTGTATGATACTGCAAACAGTAGGAAAAAACTCCTTTCTTATGTATTTTGTATTTGTAATATTGCAATTTAATGTATTTTAAGCCAGGAACAAATACAATCCAAACACAAGGTCAAAAACATATAGGTTATTTAAAAAAGCAGAGATAATATAGGCTTATTTTTTTCTGCCTTCTCATTTGTGTACACTGCCGTTCTGTCCTACTATACATCCTGAATTGTTGTGTAGTGGTTTTATAAACACTTGCTGTTTGGGGTTGGCTTGAAATGAATCCTTCAACACAATATTCTGCTTAGAAAGAGCTAAGAAAGTCTCCCCCATAAAAATGGTTGGCAGTGTCTGATCCTGCACTGACACAACACAATGACAAAACTTATTTAACTGCATTACGGCATACTTCAACCCTGGGAACCTACTTCTTGGAAAAGGTGTACCGTGGGATTATTAATTATCAAAATTAGTCGTGAGAAGAACAGGGCTAACTCAAACACAGAGCAGTAGTGCCTCATTCACTTAAGTCAATTGGCCTTGCATCTGCTTCCACTTCAGATCTGTAGGGTCTGTTTTTTCTCTGCTTAGAACGATGACGCCTCTACAACATCCTCTAAAGAGCAGTGTGTGTCACTCCTTGCTCAAAAGCAGAGTTGCTTGACCGCATTTGGCTGTGTGCTGCAGAGCCCTGTGTCCCTGACGAAGGCTGGCACACACCTAGGTCTCAACCCGAGGGGAAGCTGGGACAAAGCCAGGCATGTTTCTGCACCCAGTAATTCAGCTGTATCATCACCAACACGGAGCCTCGGTTTTCCTTGTAGGCTTCCAGCCTAGGTACCAACTTAAACCACTGGTGGTTAAATTGCACCATCATTTGACAACTCCCTTTCTAAGTAGAAATGAACCCTCATGAACAAAGATCTAACCTGAGAGAAAATGCAATGTGAAAAAGAGGCAATTAATAGTTATTGAGCTTTGCAAAGGAAGAACTGTGCCCATATGAAAGACAGATGAAGTACAACTTTGGAACTACTCTCTTTCAGAGATGCACTACGGACATCCAATAGTCACATTAAACAAATAATAGCAGAAGTGAAACTTCAACATTGCCAAATTGTATTTTTAATTTCCCTTTTGAAATGTAGTGCTTAAAGTCCTTCAGCGCAATACTTTTCTTTTTTTTCTAGTATAAGGTAAGTCAAAGCTTTTATAAGTCTTATAATTACAAGTCTCTATGGTACAGTTTCATTAAAAACTTTCATTAAACAACAGCTGCCCTTGTATATGGTCTTCTAATCAATTTGGTCAAACAGAATGACTTCTAATCAGCTGTTGATAAAAATAGAAGATGAAATTTTAATTCTAATAGATTAGCCACAAACTCAAGATAGTCTTCAAAATCCATCTAGCTCTATTCTCCAGTGGATTTAACGACTATTCAGCAACTCATTACTAAATAGAACAAGATGAACATTTTCCAGTTCATTAAAGAAATGTACTATGTATTTTTGCATTGTCCTCATGATTCGTTACAGGGAGTCTTAATTACAAGATAATGGATAATGGTTATTAAATGCAGACTCCAGTAATGAAGCTCTATTCATTTGCGAGCCTCAGAGACTGCAAAGAGGGGAAAATAAAATTACTAGCTTCAAAAGATTAACGGATCAAATTATTATTCAATTTTGAAAATCTCATTCAGACTTCATAGAAACAAGAAGAGATTAAAAACTAGTATTAGTACAAAAGTATTGCATTTATATATTTATTTTTAAATAATATCTTAAGGCTATTACCAGAATAATCAGCTTTAGATGTGATTATTAGGCAAACATACAGCCAATTTAGTAGCATCCGCTAACAATGGAAACAATGCATTTTTATTTCCTGAACAAATTCTATTTATGACACAAGAGCCGGCTAGTAGGATTCCATACAGAGCCTTGCAGAGCATGGAAGATGTATGCTAGCAGAGCGCACTGTGATGCAAGGTATTATGAACATTTGTATCTCACTAATGAAAAAGGGGATTTAAAAAAAAAAAAATCAACTGCTGTTTCAGAAAGCACGTCATTAAGAAGAATTTACGCCAACCTCATAATAATAACAGAGTTTCATCAATTCTATTTCTTTTTCATGTTTGTATAAACCAAAAGCTAAGGGAAGGAATTCAAGAAGAGTTTCATCTCGAAATTTAGGGGATGGTTTAGAACCTGAAATTTATCTCCCATTCTCCCACCAGATTTCCTAAATGCATAAAACATGGCTAATGTCAAAATATATGCTACATGGTTTCTTCCTTCCTTAGGATAGGTTACATGATTCAATCACATATTAAATCACCGACTTAAAAAAGAGCCTGTCAAGGTAGATTTCTATGACCAGTAAGCCAGGAAAAGGCCAAAGAAAAATGCAAGACTCGCCCAATGTGAAACCAAATCATGTTTTTCCAGGGAACTGAGTACGACCCACTGAATCAGCAGTGAATACAGACACCAAAGCTCTTCTGTACCCCAGCAGCACTGGCCACCTGCTTCAGAGGGTTGTTGTGAACGTCCCAAACCATCTGCATGTGGCATTACAGCACCGAGGCTCACGAAGCACAAACATCAGCCTAATTTCATCAGAAATGGAAAGCTGAATAAGTCTTAAGGTACTTGAACGGTACGGCGGACCATCAAAAGCAACTCTTTGACAGCCAGGCCACTTGGGCTGTAGCTGTATGTCTTGAGAAATTAGGCAGACCATCTTAAGACATTAAATGCCCTCTTTTCTTGCTTTCTCACCCCTCTGCCACTGTGGTCCGTCACAGGCTGTTCAGACTAAGCTGTCTGAATTTGCACATGCTAAAAATAAAAGCAATGTCTTCTGAGGCTGTTCTCCGAGCCAGTATCTGGAGATTAATATGAACTCCAATATATTATGTCAGTTTTCAGTATATATACTGCATTAGTTACTGCGGCACCTGCACAAAGGTACAAGTGAGGTACAAAGAAGCCAGTAACTTAACAAAGGTCTTTCCACAAGCATTTACGAAAGCAGGAAAACAAATGTCCTGGTCTCGTGAGGACCAGAACAGTGCTGCCACAACTGACCCATCTCACTGCTATCCCCCATGTCATTTCCAAACACCACAAACGTCCCCAGTCCACATAAAACAGAATCAGTCAGAGCAGGACAACTGCAGAACGTTACTTAGATGACAGCATTCAGGAAACATGGTTCCATAATTAAGCAATAAGGAATAATAAGCATCATAACAATCGTAATCACAACCTTTTGGTTGTGAAGTGCCTCAAATGCCCTTGAGGAATGATTATCTCCTGATAGCTGTAACTCTGCGCTGTTGCTTTACTCTTAAAAAAGAACAAATATGCATTTGGCAATTTTAAACAAGAATTTGGAGACTATTGCAGAGGGGCAATTATGCCATACTACTTTGTATGACCTACTTGTCATACATATTACTTTCTAAGTAAAGACAAAGACCTATGGCTGAGGGGACCTTCCTAAACCCCTACGGCTCCTACTGACATTTCAACAGTAACAAAATATGCATTATCCATATATCCACATATTATTACTGTCCATACAGTTCCAAGAGCAAGTTATCCTTTTATTTTAAGAGTACCTAAAATCAAGGTCTTAAGATGCCCACACAATTAGCTTGACTAGTTGCTACTGGGTTATCAGAGCAAGACATACAAGATAACAAAAGAGGAATTCCCATCAGTTGAGTCATCATAATTGTCCACTTACATGCTCTTATCCTATTCCAGGTGCAAGGTAAAATATATTTCCTTCTACCCTAACTTGGCCATTGAGGAGGACAAGAGAATACACAGCTGGGACAAGTCAGTTCAGCAGTTTTAACTGGGTAGCTTTAACTCCACCCACCACAAATGGCTACACTGCCAGACCACTTGTTTAGATGTCCCCATGTGTTTCCGTGCATCTTAACTAGTGCTCTTGAAAATCCTGCCTTATCATTTAAGTCTTTTGTGAACTGGATGTTTTGCATCTCTTTATTGAAAAGGGACTGCATAAATAAATTAAAAAAAAAAAAAACACAAATGAGGCTTCATGTCTTCTGCCTGCTTACAAATAAGACCTTTCTAACGACCTGTGCTATCATCTTAGCCTGGGCTTCAGGACTCAGAAGGGAGGCTTCCTTTCCTGTTCACCATCTCCAGTAATGGGCATTCTGCAGGCCAAATGATGCCCTTAGGAGCACTTATGCACGCACACGAAGGGACAAGTTATTAAGTCCATACTTATGCAAAATTCCCTGCAGATGATGTCTGGAAGAATTCATCATTGCTGAATTATGCATAGCTTGCAAATGCACTATTATACTATCTACCACAGGTCTCCACAGGATACTATTACTTAATGAGTATTAGTTTCTTGGGTGTTCATTTAAAAGGCTCCTTTAGAAGGTTCAAAAGAAAGATCTACACCACCTTCTGCACTGTGCTATACAGCACCAGCTCTTCATTTTTAGAGTACTTCTTCCAATACAACACATACTGTGCACAGTGAAAGAGATGATTAAATAAGTGACACGTGGCCCAGCCTTAGAGGCCCCAGCTGGAATCCCCAGCAGTGGTGGCTCGTGGCTTTAGGCTTCAAGCAACACTTAAGCACAGGAGGAGATGTGTTTCCATGCCCACTCAAGTTCCGAGGCCCAAGCAGTGCTGAGACCCTCAGAGGTGAAGGAGCAATTGAGACACCCGCGCGGTGCTGTAGCAGCCAGCCTTGTCCTCTCCACGGCGGGAGCAGCAGGACACCTTCCCAAGAGCTACCAGCAGGACCACACTGAACCCTAAGGAAGCCTTGCATTGTTATGCCCTTGTTAAACCTCATGGCTTTTTACTGAGATTCTAATTTTTCTTCTTTCAAGATGTGCATCATGTTTTACACCCAAGGGCTTTACAGCACATGACCTATATTAACCTTATTTCATTTTGCAGATGGTATTACTGAAACCAGTTAAGCAGTTTGCCTAATGACACACTACAAGCCGAAGAGAGAGAGACAAAAAGAAATTCATGCATCCTAACACCTACTCCTAACCTACTATAAATGGGAAAAAAAAACACATTTCCCCTTACCGTATCGCGTTAAAATGCTTTCTTCTTTACAGATTATTCTGTGTGGCTCCCTTGCCATGCAAGGGCATCATTTAGCAGACACGAGGCAGGGGAGCAGGGAAGGCTGAGCACTGTGCTCATGCTGCACGTCATGCTGCACTGTGTCATGCTGCAATGCTGTGTCCAGCAGAGAGAAGAGAAACACGGCTTTCATATCATCACATGGCCACCGAGAGCCACAAGTTGCTGCCAAGATGATCCTGGAGCAACATAAAGGTTGTCTTCTCCTTCCACATTAGATGCAGGCACACAGGTTCTCAGTACCAAGCCAGGTGTTGGTGCTAGGCTGGGTTGAAGAAACAAAATACTGTGGGAGAAAATATATTTGATTTGAAAATCTTATCCATTGGGCTTCTTTTGCAATTGATGCATCATTTGCTTGCTGCATTTAAAATAATCTAGACAACAATAAACCATCATAAACTGTGACATCATTAAAACAGCTCTGATCCACATTAAGCTTCTCTTTGTTGGCATTCCTGGTTTGGATCAAAACATCTTAAGTCTCTCAAAATGCTGTCCAGTCCATGACATATTACAAAATGAGGCTAAAGCCTCATAGATCTACCGTAGCCCTAACAGATCTACCAGCAGTATGATTTGGAAGAAAATAATAAGTATATACAACTAGCTTCGAATCACAGCACGGCATGGCATATTGCATACCATGCTTTAGCCTTCCTTATTAATGTTGATGGCAGCTTTGAAACAAATGCTTTAACACTAAAACTCAGGTATGCTTATGTATTGTCTATTAACTTGGGACGAAATTATTCAAATTGAAGAAACAGCTCCTTAAAATGCACTTGGAGATACTCTATACTGAACAAAGCAAGTAGAAAATTAGTCTACTTTATCAAGATTAGACGGTGCTGTGAATTTTAAGCATTTTTTAAAAAGATACATAATACAGCAAAAATCATGACACTTCAATGTCACTTTGAGTGTTTTCCAACCTTTCATGATAAAAGCGGCTTAAGATTCTGTTCTGACTCTAATGCAGAGGAAAACAGGATAGATTTTTGCAATTTAAAAGCCATGTCTTAGGGGCACGGCCAGAAGCTGCCCAGCATCCAGCCTCCTCATCGTGCGCACGACAGACGGCCGCTTGCCCGCTGCTCCCTCCATGCAAAAAGGCAGCTGGCCCAGAGGCAGCTCCTACAGGTTTCCATGGCTGAGGAGACTTCCA
The DNA here is from genome assembly GCA_034781795.1 of Crypturellus tataupa. Lineage (NCBI taxonomy): Eukaryota > Metazoa > Chordata > Aves > Tinamiformes > Tinamidae > Crypturellus > Crypturellus tataupa. The sequence continues at coordinate 3,353,409 of JAWLRI010000720.1, forward strand.
GGATCAAAGGTGTTTCCCAACTGCACGCCATGACCAACGTCTTGCCTTCAGCCTTGCTTGAAATAAAGGTAAAGTGGCAGGTCTCCCTGGACTCTGGCTCGTAGTTGTCCTTGTTGCCTCCTTGCTTTCATAACTGAGGCAGAACCGGTTCCCTACGGGCTCACGCAGAACTTGCATGCCCCAGCTCGAGGCAGCCACATGATTACTCAGAAAATGTTATGCATTTAGTTTAATTTTTAGGATACTAAAAAGCCTCGGCACAGTCACCTTAGGAACAAAGTGATTCTGCTAGGGGCCACCTGGATGCACGTGCTGTGTCCCCTCCTGGTGCTACTGCTGCCCTGGAAGGCGCCAGCCATGCACACAGTGGCACATCGCAAGGCAAGGCTGTTAGAACATAAAGCATCTCACAGGTTATTCTTTCCTTCCCCAGCCATGATTATTTTTCAAATGGCACCTTCCTTGCTGGCAGCGAACCCTTAAGAGAATTTCCTTCCTCCTTCCCTTGCTTCATTGAGACCTGTTGCTGATAAATTCAGTCATACTCTTCTGGCAGGAAAATCTATGGAAAACTATTTTTAAAAAATCAAGAAAGTCAAAAGGACCGTTAAGCACCATCAGAAATTGAGAGGCACTTTAATATGCTGGGACACTGTCCCTCCAGTTGCCCTGGCCAACAGCCTACATCTTGATGTGGTGACAGACCGTGACCATGGTGAGCATCTCAAACCCGTTGAGTCATCACTCTGGTAGTAACTGGAACTGATACAGAAACGCACTTCTGCTTAGTCCACTGGCAAAATGAAGGGAGCATTTTAATCTTTAAATCCACAATTTATATGTAGATTTTACATTTTTTAAACCTACACTAAATATATATTATCATTTTGTGTTTTGGCATTTCATTCATTTTACTGAGAAAGCGTGGATGGAAGTATTTGACTGTCAAACTCTTTGCATTAGATGTAAAAATCCTCACAGGTATTTAATGGAGAGTTATTGGATGTCACTACTCATTCAGACAGTTCATTTAATGTCTTTCTTACAGAAAAAAAAATCTCTCAAGTTTGTAGCTCTATATAAAATAAAAATATTTAAGAGCCTCACTTTGATAACAACTGCTTCCTTCATCCACATTTGTATGTTCCAAAATAGAAATGGCCAAGAGAAATGTTATGCTGCTTTTCATGGGCTGTCACCTGGCAAATCTGCAGCTGCAGGGATGATGTCGTCATCACACCAGGAAACACCATCCCTTCTCTGTCTGTCTTTCTGTCTTTTGGTGGTTCCCAGCTTCTGACAGAGGTGGCAAGAGGTTGCAATATTGTCTCTTCGCTTACTTAGTCTTGATCCCAAGCTCTGCTCAGCTCACACACAACAAAGCTGCCCACGCTGTAAGCAACGCACTTACTTTCACAGCCATCTTCTGTAAAGTGCTTCAAGGCCCCCAGACATTAGCCCAAACCAAATGGTCTCCATTTAACTACCTGCTTTTTAAAACTTGCTGCAATTGAAATGACAGAGTTAAACAAAATGGTTACTAGTAACAGGAGACAGTTTTTAGTCAATGAGCTAAAATATGTGTGCGTGTGTGTGCGCAGAGTTCAGAAATACAAGGTGACATAACGAGCCATTTGCTTCTCCCAGGGTGACTTTCTAAAGCAGGTGAGTTAGTAAGAAGCCATATTAGGTGAATTAGCAAGAATTAAAATGAGTAACATCTGGTGCAGTCAAAGAGAAAATTCCATTGACTTGAAATGGAAACTGCATTCGGCCCTAAAAAGATAAAATTATTTAGCAACTTTATTAAAACAGTTCATCATCATAATTAAAATCCAAGTGCCTACAAAAAAAAGTAGCACAAGAAAGGTAATTATTTATGAGGATATTTTAAAAAGCCATTTATTGTGAATTTGGGAGAGAAAAGGTCTGAAAGATTTGGTAGTAAAAAGAGATTGTTTATTCATAAAACTTACTTTGCTCTTGCACAGCACTAAGAATCCCTAACATCTGCTCAATGGCAGCTGTAAGTAACATTAGGAACACTCAGCCAATTTATATTTTTCCTTTGTATTAAAAAGTAAACAGGTCTTTTTCAATTATTCACTAGCAAATTAACATAAAATCAGTGCTGTAGCAACTCACATTTTCTGGAAAGGAGTTTGCAAGCTCTGTATCATCATGATGATCTAAATCCTTTCTACGTTTCACTGACTACTTTGCTCTTTATGTGTTGTCCCACCTAATTTAGCAAATGAAAACGTAGAAAACCTACATGCCATATCAGAGTTAGGGCCATGAATAATACAAAATGCATCCCTGATGCCTCCAGTACCAGATTAGCAGCCTCCTTCCAACTGGAACTGTTTCTGATCTTAACTTCCCCTTCCCTGACACCATTTAAATGTTCCCGTGAAATAATCTAAGCTCCTCTCTTGCTTCGGTCTTCCACGTAGCAGGTATCACACAATAACCTCAACTGCGTAACTCTCCTCTGAATTATTTCTAATTAGTGACACGGAGCAATGATACTAATTAATAATTCTTTGTTCTCATCTCGAGCATTTCCACGCGGAGACTGCGGAGTGCTCTGCCTGTTCCGCTGCAGCATTAGTGTTCCTAAACGATGCAAAAGGCATAGGAACCCCTTCAACATGACAAAGCTCCCCTTTACTCCTCTGTTACATATTTTTGCTTATTTTCTTGACCATTTTGCAGAAAAATACATTCCTTTCTTCCCAAGTTTCTCTCATCCATTCACTTTTATTTCCCAGTATAAGCACGTTTCTGCAAAATAACTTATCAGAAAGAAGTTAAAAAGCACTGGGCAGCTCTACTTATTTTACTATGACTTTTTGGGGTTGTTTTTAAGAAACAAAATAGCATTTCTGCAGTTTACTCCGAAGATGGCTGGTTTAAATCTGCATGAGCTATGTTTCTAACACGGGTTCTGGTAATGGCACAGCTACCCCAACACAGAATCCATTCAGGAAGAGTTTACTCCAAAGTTACAACAAAACTGCAACTGGTAACCAAGCATATTGCTCTGAAGCTAAAGCTGGTAACATTCACAGAAGCTGCTAACATAATACTTGCTGGCACTATGACCCTAAGCAGCCAACTATAGCTGCACATGCATGGCATCTTCTTATCAAAGCCCCACATGAAAATACTCCCCTTCCTCTTTTTGGGGACGAAAGTTCAGGAGAAGTGTGGCCCTCCCTTGCATGATGCCCCACCAGGCTGTGTTCTCGTCCGAGGGCCTGGATTCGGTTTCAAAGCTCCTTTCCTTCGTGCGTGTGTGCAAAGCTTTGTGCTTCCTTTGAGCTCTCTACACGTCCATTATCCAAGACCAGTGGGAAGGAGGCTTTTGAAGATACAAGATTCACCATTTTGTGTTGCATAATTTAAAGCTAATGTTGCCGCACAGAATACGGAGTGATGCCACTTGTTTGCCTTTTGGTCCATGAGAGACCAATTAACCAATCTTCTTGATAAAGTACAAAACTTTACCTCTGTGATATCTGGGCTAGGCTGATAAGCTGGACATGGGATTGGTGGTGTCACTGCAAAGACGACAGAACGAAGACTTCTTCTTACAAGAAAAGTCATGGCATCATCAAGGAGGATGTTTTTCTACATTTTAGATTTACTGAGATTTATTGAGAAATCCACTGCAGCCGTACGCTACAGGGAAAGTCACTTTATAGCACAAATGCTAGAGGGGGGAAACATCAAAGGGGCAGATGACAATCAGGAGTCAGATCCCTGTTGAATTGCCAGGAAGGCAGCGGACTTTGCTGTTATCTTTGTCTTTGAAAAATCTCCTTAAAACTATTACAGGCAACTTTAGGAAAGGCATTGTGCATTGACAGCTACAAATTAGGCACGGTTAGAAATGATTGATTCTGTAATTAAAAACAAGCATTTCAGAAACAGAATACTATAATATATAATAACATAATAATATATATAAAGCAGGAATATTCCCCAGGTAATGAAATTCCAAAGCAAGGTTTTCAAGAAGGGAATGATTTGCTCGCCTTTCAACATCTTCTCGGTCTCGCTTGCACTACATTAACATGAATCTACAGGAGCTGAGAAAGCCTGTGAGACACAGGCTTTAAGTAGTGCAGGTACCCACCAAGGTCCCTTTGCAACTCACCAAATGCACTCCAAACAAGCACACAGGCAAGCTGGAAAAAGCCACAAAGCCTCCTTTGGAGTATTACTGAAAGAAACACGTTCAGGAAGAATATTCCTATGTATCTCCTTTGGCCATATCCTGAGAAAAAAATCTTTAACTAAGATTAATTAAGACAACCTTTGAAATTCCACTTAAAAACTTACTTTTTTGAGGAAGGGAAAATGCTAAACACGAGCTTAAATGTTTGGATCTGAACGTTCTTGTTCAGCTTAGAGTGACTACACACACAGATAAAGTGGGCCTGGGAATGTGTTTGTCATAACCCAGCAGTTAGCTTGAGTATTTGGCCCGTTTTTCTGCTCTTGATGAAGTAATGCTTAGAGATACAGTGTCAGCGCAATTAGGATGTAATCTGTTAAAAGGTAATGGGTATTACTATTTGGATGTTGGTGTGTTTGAAGATGAAGCTTCTTGGAGAAGGAAATTACTCAAAATCTCCTTATGACTAACTTCTTGTTTCATCTGATTAATTTTTGCCCCACTTTCATGTCTCTCCTTTATATGTATGTCCATCTCTTGTCACTTTTTTTTTTTTTCATGGCACTTCTTATGTTCCTTATAAGTAAATATGTTTATTTGAATGAGTGTCCACAGTGTTTGAGAATTGCTATTGATGTTCAAGATCACACGTTCCTAATGTATCTTTCCATTCTTTCTCTTTAGAAGTCTAATTCTACATTCTGCTATCTTGACCATATATCTTCAAAATAATTTCAGATCAGACCACTGTGATCACTAGGCCTTGCCACCGTAAGAAGCAACAACAACAACAAAAATCCCAGGAACTACAACCCTAAGATCAGGCTTTGTTTATTTCTGTATCTATATCAAGGGACTACATTTCCAGCTACTGCTCCTACTTGCAATCTCTTAAAAGCTACTTTAATATTTCATGAGCCAATTTTGTATAATTGATAGATACAGTAAATTAAAATATTTATTTCTATTTTCACTTGTTTAGTAGAATTTAACACCTGCTGCTAACATAATAAAAAAAAACCTGAAATATCAAAGAAATAAATAGTACCCTGTACATCTATTGGTTTTACATAACATTTCCACATTTTAAAATTACATTCTCTCAAATCATTACCTTCAATGCAGGAGCTTCACAGAGGCTAAGTTTCTTGCTATGAAGCCGTGTTATTTCGATGGCATGTTTGACTAGAACTACTCACTGTGGAATGATTTCTGAGTCAGAGGCAATATGAAACTTCAAAAGTTTTAACTCAAATTCCAACAAATTATTTAACATAGAAACAAGGTTTCGTTCATGAGGAAAATTAACGTAACAGGGGTGCTTTCTCGGCTCTCTGCATCAGTTGCCATAAATTGAAAGTATACCATTTAGATACTCCTTAATTAACATGCTTTGCAAAGATCCTGAAAATCAGCAAAAGAAAAATGCTATCCAGGCATTTAGAGAGTTGGTTAATAGATGGCTGACCCCTCCCAACCGTATGCTGTGCTGTCAGCACAAGGCAGATCATCACAATCTACTAATCTACAGCCAGTTTCAAAGGTTGAAGTATAAAGAACAGTCCCGTTCTCCCAGGTCAAGTAACAGAAGTCTGTGCAGTTCAGGTTTTAAACCCTTATGATAAGCCACAGTCTTATGGACCCTAAAGTCCATAAGTGAATCCAAGTATAAAGGGTAACATGTTTTATGATCCTTACTTAGCCTGTTGCATATCTCATGGCCTGGCCTGTCTTCACTGCTCCACCAGCAAGTCCGACTCAGTAGCGCTCACCAGCAAATTTCCAAGCTTTCTCTTGCTCCATTTGCTCGTGTGAACTGTAACGGGATGTATCCCATCCTTGAGCACAAACAACGAAAATGCCTTCTACTTGGCGGAATATATTTCTGCTTACCTCTTAATTTACCAGACCTTGGAAAGCCATTATAAAACTGGCATTGCACAGATTTTATATGTGGAAAGTCAGGAAGTTTAACTGAGGTGCCAAAGATGACAGCAAGTCCAGAGCCGCTCTGCCATCTCCGACAAGCCTACCCATCTTCTCCTCTGCAGCCCTAACTTGGCACTTCTCTGTTTCTGGAGAGCCACCTGGAGAGTGCACCGCTCCTGCCTGCAAGTCAGGGCGCGGGGTGGGAGTGCCAAGAAATGCTGTGGACGCGGCACAACCAAATAAACAGGCAAAGAGCAGACAGATGCCATTGGTCTCACACCCCTATTTCTGCTGGGACTTGAGTAGAGGCTCTACGTTGTTGTCTTCTAATTATGGTAGGACACCATTAATAGAATAAGCTTTCCACAAAACTAGCACTTAATGAGTCACCAGGCACCCCGGTATGACGAACATGAGCTACCCCCGGCAACTGCCTCCCCGCAGATATGACTGTACAGCCTCGCTAGCGCACAGTTCAGCAAGCACATAAATAAATGCATAGCAAAACGTGGCATCGCATGCATGTCTGCGTTTCTAGCCTAACAAAGTGCAAACAAATCAGGTTTTACTGTATACCCTCTAACTCTGTTTTCCCCTCACAGTGTGTCTGCATTTTTCAGCATTTCTGTTTCTCTTCTGCATTACTCCAGTCCTCTCCTTACCCATACAGGCTTCTGTTGCTCTTTTGACTCTACCAAGAAGACTTTTCATTAGACCCTGCCCTAGTGTTTCTTAACCGCTTTCCACTCCTTCGCTTCCGATTCCCTGTACATACATTATTGAATTCCAGACAGATTGTCAAGTCTCATTTTGCATTCCTTCAAGGTCTCCTTTATTCGAGCCCAGTATTTTTTGTGTTACTGCTCTTTGTATGGACCTTCATCGGTAATTCAAACCTGAGGATGGAGCGATTGGATCGTTAGAACTTTTCAACGCCAACCTTATCTATCATGCCTACATTATTTCTAATGATTAGCTGCAGTATCACTGTTAAGCTTGTAGGCAATTACATCATTTACGGGAGCAGCCTTGTACTGCCTTACTGAACATGCAGCTATCTGCATTTCTATCCTATTGGGTTTTCTTTTTTCCACTCTGTACAAGAATAAATGAAGTTACTTGTTCCTGTACAGACCGATTATATATATTTGTCTAGAATATTTTTGATCTAATTCCTAATCCAAAATTTATTCCATAATATCAATATTTTGAGATAGAACATGTTGCTCTGACCTGCCCCACATCTTGCTTTTCCACAGCACACATCTTCAGCTTGTTTCCTGCTCACTGCTTGCACTGAACTTTCAGTGATCTTAATTTGAGTTTCTGCGCGTGCAGAACAAGTGCAGACTGTGCAGAATGCTAGACATCTGCTGCAGCAGAGAGAAGAGTTATCAACTACTAATATAATTCCACAGAATTACTGTCCTGATGAGCCTCTTATAACCGCCACACTGTAACCACTTCTACATGTCCAAGAAAGCAACCACAGCTATATTCCCAAAACTACATACAACGCTACATCTGCCTGATACAAAGTGCTGAAGGAGTAAAAATTCTGCAAGTTCAAAGGCATCTAAAAATTCTTAAGGAATGGGCTGATCTTAGGACAAATGAGGTATTGTCTGTCTACCCACAGGCAGAAGAAAGCTGACATAAACATCGTATTATGTGCTCTCCGTGAACTGACAGGAATTCGGAAATGTGCTGATGATGCCTGTGCTAGATTTAAACTGCACTACCAGATGATCACAGTCTAGGAAAACCTGGAATTAAACTTTCATAGAATGCCTAAGGTTGGAAGGGACCTCTAGAGGTGATCTAGTCCAACCCCCCTGCACACGCAGGGCCACCTAGAGCACGTGGCACAGGGCTGCATCCAAGCGGGTCTTGAGG
>JAWLRI010000720.1:3361519-3386727 GCA_034781795.1 Crypturellus tataupa
GGTTTCTCACCGCCCAGTTGTCCAGTCTGTCCAGGTCCCTCTGGATGGCAGCGCAGCCCTCTGGGGTGTCAGCTACTTTGCCACCCACTAGCACGAGTGGAATAACTGTCGTGCCCCATGCTTTGTTCACACTGCGTCCCAACTACTATTTTCCCACCTACCTTTTCCCGTTGGTGAGCAGGGCTCGGCCAAGGTGGGACAGCAAGCTGTCTGCATCGCTCCTCAGACTCACATCAACATCTTCTGCATTGGCCTCCAAGAGGAGATGGCCACCAGGCTGGGCCTCAGAAGACCCGCCAGAGATCAAGAATAAGGACCTACTGCTTGGTGCCCAGCCCTGTATTGGTAAGTATAAAATCACCTCCAGGCCAGAGCTTAACCTCATGAAAAACAATTATAACCACTTCATGGACCCCTAATTGCATAAAGGAACTGACCATTTTAGTTTGCTATGGTCACGGATTTTGACAACCTTACATTGCCCCTAGCTTCTGGCTGTCTGTTTATAGCGCAAGGGGTACCCTTTACAGACAAACTCAAAAACTCTATACAGTTGGTTGTACTTCATACGTATAAAATGAGACACAAATTAGAATTAGTATTTCATACCTGTTACCAAGCTTCTTCCCTTATTTGGTTTGCCTTTCATTTGGAAATGTTCTGGACTCTTAACAGCTGACTTGTTAGTGTCAAATTCCAACTAAAAGTATGGACATAAAATAAGTTAGGAACCTAGAACTTCTGATTTTGGTTTGATTTGTCTGTTACAATCTTTGCCTTGTATTTCACTGGCTTATTTATTCTGTTTTTTTTTATTCTGCTAATGTCTGTATACACTTTCAACATGTAAAGTGCTATCTAAGTGCCAGGAATTATTACTTATTTAGTAATCCTGTTTCCTGCATTAGTAGCATCTACACAAAGCATGCTCTAGCTTTTCAGTCAAATTTGCTAGTTTGGTCTCCTCTCTTCTTTTAAATTTTTCATACAATGTTTTTTTGGTAGAACTCCTGCTTTGGATCACAGCAGTCCACATCCAACAGTAGCTAGTGTATTCCTAGCACTTTGGCAGCTGCTAGCATGCTTACAGCCATGCCATCTAACCCTATTCAAAACAAGACAGTCTGTCTTCGCAAGACAGTGCTCAGAACAACAGCTACAGCTACATTATCTGCAAAAACAAACAAACAACCACAACAACCAAGGATAAGGTTCGGAAATAGACTGACCAGGAGCCCCAATGCACCTTCTGTTTTCAAAGCAAAGACGAAATACTGCAGTCCACAGCCAACGTATGTCTCTGGATCCTGGACAAGGCCAACCTGCTTGTGATTTCAGGTTTTGGAAGGGCTTTCTGTGAAAATGGCTAAGCGCATATTAACTGGAACCATTCTCATAAGCCATTATGAGGCCTTGAAAGACTGAGAGCGTTCTCTCCTGAGAACTGGGATAAAGCTTTTCTTCCCCATTTGGCTAGATTATTTCTGTTCACTTTGGAACAAACAGTATCAAAGCATCTAAAAAAAAATAAATGCCTGCTTACATATTTCATGTGTTTTAATTTTATCCTTCCAGCCTATCAGCACCAGGGCCCTTGTTGCCTCAGCCATCTTCTGATGCTTTTCACTATGTTTTTTTTTTTTTGTATGTATGTGTGTTTTAGAGACTCTAGATATTACGGTTTTTTATCATTAACTCAGCCCCCTTCTAAACTCAATTTTTACAGGGATCTGTATTTCAACCTATAATTTGACTCACTGCTTAATGATCTATGATAAAATGGTTTAAGAGCTATATGTTTAGTAAAGTTGCAGTAGAATATGCATCACTCCTCTCTGATCTTTGCACTGGTACCCATTTAAATATCTATAATGAAAGCAAATATCTGTCATTTCACTGCAGTATTTTCCTTTGCCTTCCAAAAAGTAAGGTAAAAGGATTTCTCCTGTGAAGACCAGCTTTCACAGTTTAACTGACACAGAGAAAGTGTTTGCTTTTAAAGAAATTTACTTAATCACTTCCTCAATCACTGCCTCCCCCAGTTTGCATATCACAATTAATATGAATTCTTATATATAAAGACTCATAACAAAATAGTATGGTTGAAATAGGTTTTTACAAAATAAAAATAACTTGTTTTTGACTAAAATATCCAAATAAGTCATCCACATCTCTCCCGATACTTTTCCCCCTCTTAAAAGTTTATCAGCTTCCCCTTCCTTATCTGGCTTCCTTGCAGTTTCTGATATTTGTGACTGTATGTATGTATGTGTGCATACATATATATATAGAGAGAGTCACAAATATCATATGTATACACACACACACACAGAATTGGCTTCCCTGTCATAAAAAAAATTTGTACAAGATCTATCTTTTAAAGATAGAGAGAAACGGTGCAGTTCCCACTAGTGTGGGGGAGTCAGGCACTGCCCTACTTGCGCTCCTTCAGATTGTGTTTTCCAAGAGGTTGAAATGCCACAGATTTGAATCTCTCTTACAGAAACGGCCTGACTCACACAGGTACCCGTCAGATGTGGAAAACCACTCATTAGTTTGTCCTCCGCAGCATCTGGAAGCTGCCTGGGAGAGCCAGAGGCGCAGCAGAGCTCTACTCAACTCCCCTTGAAGACTTCATGAAGCTCAAGAAATGATCGCACGCAGGATAAACAGACAACAAGACCAAATTCCTGACTCCTTGCGCAAACAGCACATTTCCCAAAGGCAACAGAGCCACTCGGCCTCTGCCACGATATCCTCCTTAGCACAGCAAGGACGGCTGACTCACCGCCCTTGGAGGCCTATCAGCCTCCGCTTCAGCAGAGCAACGAGAAGAAAAACAGGTTCTTCGATATTCTGCAGGAGTGCCTGGCACATCAGTTGAGCCTGCAGAGGCATGGTTAAAAGCAATTAAGAGGAGCGGGTGCCGATCCCCGTGGCAATGCCTCCCTGCCTCTCCACTGCACTAGCTAGGGAGGAAGGAGCGGGCATGGCACTTTGGAGATACCATTGCAGACACGGGAGAAGCCAAGAGCCACCACTTCAAACAGAAGCAAATGATTATCTTGCTTCCCCGCGAAGCAACACTCTTCCCCCGGCTCTTGCCGGGACAAGCATTAGCGTCCTGCACGCAGACATGCTGTACGAGGCAGGGGTGCACAGCAGCATTCCCGCCACGGGCCTCCTCCTCCAGCGCGCTGCCGGCATCCAGCTGCACCGACACAACTGCACGCGGCAGAAGGCGGTCGGCCAGACCACAAGATGCCGAGCGTTTGGAAAACACAACCAACTAATCAGAACAAAACAAAAAACAATTACCCCATTTCCGGAGTGATTCTCAGCTGCATTACTTTGAAAGCAGATGTAGAAGCATAACTGAAGGAACAGCAAAATTTTAAGCAAGGGCAGGGACGAGTGGCCAGAGGCAGCAAAACTTCTAAAGCCAAATTTGCAATGGAAGTCAGTTGACTGTGTGACTGATTTCCTCCTAAACCTCATAAACAATCACTAGAGTCAAGCTTATCTCAGGTATTGCTGTTTTGTATCCTAATAAAAGCTACTGGGGCCTGCCATATACTCCAAGTCAGCCTTCTTTCAAACAATGACATCAATTGAAAAATACGTGGATGCTAAAGCTAGTATCTAAACCTACAATACCAACTTACTTTCTCTGCAAAATGCTATAAATATGCAGATAAAACAAATTTGAGCTGGAATTTGAGGGTCTCAGCAGTCCTGAGAAGTCAGAGGCTGCAAATACAGGTGCTAAGTACATGCAGGCAAGGCATTAACAAATTCCTTTTTACACCTACCCACAAAGAAGAAGAAAGATATCACAATAAGAAAATTATGGCACATATTCATATGAATAAGTATCTTATAAAGTGAATAACTATGCAATGAAAATCATTAACAATAGAGCCATCTGCTGTACTGCAATAAAACTACACCAGTAAGAAATCTGAAAATGTTGTAACTCATTACAAGTTGAATTCTTCACTATTTCATATTACAGAATGTGACCATAATGATTACCATGTCAGTTTAAATGATTGGGTAACTTTCCTACACCACTTTCAATTAAAAGCAATGTTTGCTGGCACGATAATGATCCTTCATATCTAATGATACTAACTGACTTAGTAGCTGAGCATGTAAAAAACATGAAATGCCTCCCTCTGCATTTGAAGTAGATAAGCACAGTATGGTGTAAGGAGACAAGGAGGTCAGCAGTAAGTTGAATACTTATTTTAATAATAACAGCTGAAATTTGAGTGGCTTTTTCTTGCATTAAAGAAAAAGCATTTCCAGGTTAGAGGACTTTACAGTGGAAAAAAATGAACATAAAAAAAAGATGGAACATTTAGAGGTCCCACCAACTCAGTGGTTCTCAGCACATAAATACATCTCCCTCTGTTAATATCCTTGAAGTCTCTTCCTTCTTTTAGGCTTGCTGGATGAAGCAGATGTATAGAAGGGAGTTCAAAGAAATGAAGCTTTGTTCAGTCTATTTCTAGTCCTGCATCTTGGAGATGGCATTAATCTACAACCCTAGAAATCGTAGTTAACCTAGAGAAACTTGTATCAGGGTAGGTCCTAAACTGCAGAGGGAATAGAGTACTATATATCCAACCTCTTCATCACATTCACAGTCTGCAGTGGCTATAACTCTGCAAAGAAGTAATACCTACAAACTACAGGCAGCTCCTAAAAACCCTCCCTCCTCATAGGAATGTTTTTCTTCAGCTAAAAGATTTAGAATAAAATACAGCTATCAAACATCCTGTTAGAATTAACTTAGTTTTCAGAAATGGGAAAGATTGAACACTTTTTGATACAACCATTGACAACTGGTACTGACTGTCACTACTTTTGAATGCACCAGTTAGAGCCCCTTATAACCGCACTCAATTTGGCACCTACCCAATGGATGGTGCTCTCCCTCTTGCTGCCTTTTCAGTAGAACTGAGTTCCCAAATCACATCTCACTGACGTGGTTAGGGATCGCAAAACATGAACAAGAGTTGTCGGGATGAATATTCTCAGGGAGGATCTTGAGCTTTTGAGCCTTTCACTAAAATCACATCTGCATGCTTTCCAGAACTGCCTAGATATGTCTGCCCCAAATGTATGTGTCCCTGATAAATATGCCATGGATCAGATGTTTGACAACAAATATTATTTGTTCCTACAATTTTTGTCATTTAGCATTTGTAAGTGTCAAATACTTAACATTTCGTGCAGTTCTAGGCTATACGAAAAAAGTAACACTTTGGTACTATACCTACAACTTCAGTAATTGCTGCATAATAGTTTTTGCAAAAATGGTTAGCAAAATAGTTTATGCAAAATTTAAATTTTGTGACTAGAATTTTTAAGCTTCATAATAATATAGCGAAGAAATCTCTTAGCTAAAAAAAGGAGAGAGAAAAGCATATATTTACCTGCCATCATAGCTATCATGCTGGCTTTGTAGACATTACCAAGTGACCCCAGTTCACCCGTTGATAAGATTGTTTTCATATGAGCATCTCCACAGGCCTCGCGACACTGACGGATCTCCTCATACAGTTCTGTGGATAAAAGCATTTGAAAATGATCAAAGTTGGCTGAGAAACATTTTCAAGTATGGCTGTAATTTCCACTTCTGGATTAATTTCCAATCTTACAATTAGTCATAACACTCAAGGACTTAAGTTTCCCAAGTTCAATAAATTGCATGACTGTAGGTAATTAACAATGCCACATGGTTTCAGACTTAACTTAATAGTTATTAATGTCATTCCTCTCAAAAACTAAGGATGTGCACAATATGCCAAAAACTCATGAATATGTCAGCAGTAAAAATACTGTGACATTTAAGCTTTTGCAGTATATTTCCAATATTGATTTTGAAGCAGCTTTTTCTGCAATAAATACATTAGGAAATTGAATCAGTACTCAGGGACACTTAAGTTTTCCTATATACACCATGTCACCAATCTTTCTGTTGCCTTCAGCCATATTTGCCAAAGGCTAAGTCTAAAGAAACATCACAGATAGGATCCACTGGAGGTGTCCTGACAGGTCACCTGGCTTCCAGCTGCCCATGCCCCTCACTTAGGTCTTTCAGTACCAGTAGTCTCTCTCGGGAAGTCTGAACTAGATGCTCGTGCTTAGGCACCTGAATCCCATGGTTTTCTGTTTCCAAAAAATAAGAATTTCCTGAAAACTGGCAGCCTGATTGACATGGGCTACTAATATTCCCACAGAAGGGAGACCAAAACCTGAAGTTGCACCTTATCAACCAGGCACTCCTCCCCATGGATTTATAACTCAGCTCAAGGTGCTGCAGAGCTCGCGGGATTACGTGGGATGTGGAGCAGTACACAGAAGCCTGAAAGGGTTCAGAAAACCAAACCCCACAGCAGGACCACTCAGTGGAAGACAGAGAGGAAACAGGAGCTAGAAACTAAGTTGACTCAGCTCAGCTTGATAGGGGACTACAGCTCTCAAATCTGGACTCGGCCCTAGGTCTGCCACAATTTTGAGTTGCCTTTTCTCACTCAGTTGCATTATATTCGTCCTTAGCTGACACATGCAGTTTTCAGCAGAGCTGTTGGGATCCACAGGCATCCCAGGGTAGAACTTGACTCTCTCTTTTGATCCACATGCTCACCAAGAACACTGGCTGTAATTTAAGAAGGAGATTTGTCCATGCCATCATATTTGCAAGCACTACCATTCATTGGTTTTCCAACAAGGAGCTAGAAAATAATACAATGGCAGAGGCTGGCCACCTAGAGATGACTAAAACTCATCCAGAGTTAATGGTATGGAGAAAAGTAGCAGATTTTACAGAGTACAGTCAACATTGACGGACTGCAAATAAAAGAGACATAGAATAAACAACAGAATCCCTTATAAAAGGGTCTTTTTCATAGACTGTACTCACTCTTTAAATACTAAGTTGAAAAGTTAATTTACAGAAGCCTAAAACACAGCTTTTAACACGCTTTTCGTGCTAGAAATGTCCAGAATATGGCTATGCGAGACTACACTTACTTGGAAGTGCAACCAGCTTTCTTCTCCTTTCAGTCCTCAAATGAGACCTGGAAACATCCAAGAGGACTGGCCAGGCTGCACCTGCCCTCCAACCATGGTACCACTGAATCCTGTTGATGCCACTGGCACATCCAGCAGCTGGGACTGGGGTCACTGAGGTGCTCCTCGGAGATATACTATGCCCATTAGCAGACAACGGGCTAATACACTTAGCAAGCCCCTTTATAGAGTCTGGTCTTCACCTTGTTTCTCACTGTGTACCCAAAGTGTGAATTAATCAGTACTACCATGCAGCCTAACATGATTTATTGATCAATTGATGATACTCCAGGAACCTTCTACATCAAATCAAGACTCATAAAAGAAATACAAAGAACCTGTGCTATTTCGCTCATGCATTTGATAACACTGCTCATGCTAAACCCAAGTGCAGTCTCTTTTCATGGAGTTATATTTTCCTGAAGCCTTAGGAAATCCAAAGAAAGCAACTTTCATGTTCTTCTAGTTTCCGTAACAGCAAGAAAAGACTCCAGTTTTCCCTACTTTAAGATACACCACCAAAAATGTCAAAACAAAATCAACGTGCATTTAAGTTGGATCACATGAAAGGAAATTATATCTTCATAACTGCTGTTCACGGAGGTAGGTATTGCAGCTACAGCATCTTCCCTATTGTTGGAAGTTGCTCTTACATGCAATTAGTGCCAAGATCAGTTGAAGAGTCTCACTATCTGACAGCACTCCTCAACCCACAGGCAGGCAAACTGAGCATCTTCAATCATCTGTGTCTATCAGGTTATCCCAAGTGACGGCATAGTGGGCATACTTTAATGGGGTAAGTAACAAATACTGCTCCCTCTTCAGAGAACAGTTATCACAGGCAACATCTTGTCATTCACAGGACATCCTCGGCCCCTCAGTAAAAGTGCAAATAGAAATGCAACTACCTGCGTGACAGAGAAAATGAAGCAGAGCATCCCAGCCTGAAAAAACATCCAACAGGGTCTGCTTTGATAAAAAAACAAGTGCAAAAAATCCTACTCCCTTAACAAAAAAAAAAAAAAAAATAGAGAAAAAAAAGAAGTTTCATTCAGTACTCGCTTAAATCTAAGTCAAATGGCAAACTTGATTATCTTGAAACTTCTCAGGAAATGCCTGAGGTACAGCTGGACTTAGCTACACCAAGGCATGTACTGAGGATTTCAGTGAGTGTAGAGCTTCTTCTAGGACAGGCAGTGTTTGTCAAAAAAAGTCAGTCACTTTATTACTCAGTTCTGTTAAGCCCACCAGCAGCAACAGTCTCAGCAGGACAGGATTTCTGTACTATTAAGCCAGCTCAGGTGGAGCTGGAGGATGTGGCTCCGGAAAGAGCTGACTGGTATAGCTCCCAAAGGCAGGTAGAGCTCTACGGAGATAATCTGCATCTTCTACAGGAGACATCAAAATACTACAGAAAAAGAAAACAACAACAACAACAAAACTCACAGCTCTTCCAAAAAAATGTGGTGCTAAACTTCTCACAGTGTGTTTGCTTTTTTCCTCTTCTTTTTTTTAAAGAGGAAAAAGCAACTGACACAGCATAAATAAGAGTTTATGGAGGACTCAGAAGCAGCTGATGCTATGGTATGCAGGGCTGTTTGCTGAAAGCTGTGCAACTAGTGGTAACATTATGGCATCTCAACCAGCTTTACTGAAACTCTAATGTATTTATTGCTAACAGCAAAAAAAAAAATCCAGGTTCTTTCAATGATTTTCTAGTCAACTCCATAACTCTTTATATATGGCTTCCAAAATTGCATTTTTAGACACTATTTAAATCCTGCCTTTTAATTTAATTCATACATTGTATAGCGATACAAGGCAATGCTTGAGAAAACTACTGTAAAGTGTTATTGCTCTAAAAGATAATAAGTTTCCAAAGAAATATATGTGTAAGTTCAGTAACTTAAATCTCATTTAAGTTTATTTTCTAACCTCAATTAGCCATCCAATACATTTGCTTTCATGTTCAGCATTACTAATAAGCTCTTAGCAATTATCTTATAAAGAACTGATCTATAAAGAACAAAGAATATTTTGGGAATATCATAACGAGTTTCAGCAATATTTAAGAATGGCTTTAAAACAACTTGACATAATTGGATATACACTAAAATAATCACACTGCAAGCTTTTGAAACAAATCAGAAAACTTGCAAGAAATGCAGCACTTCTCCAGTGTGGTGACCCCAACTATTGCACAGTCTAGGAAAAAAGCTAAAATATATATGAACAATAAAATAAAACACTCTACCACAAACATAGTTTTGTCAATAATACCTACAGTTTTGAAGAATGACAGTATGAGAAAATAACCATACAAATATACCAGTGTTAAAAGTATCAGCAGAGATCCTGTCATAACTGCATAGCAGGAAAAGTTTATGAAGGACCTTGAACGCAGACATAGTTACTGCCCTAGATGCTTTTTTTCAATTTTGTATAATATATGGATCCTGCTTACAGAGTTCTTTATCTCTTCTTCTAGCTCCCTCAAACACACTTTAAACATTATAGTGTATCACATACAATCATTAAGCTCAGCTAGAGAGCTACAGGTTCACACAGGTAGCATATAACTACTGCAAGCTCAACTAGATTTTCAACAACAACAGAAAAAAAAACCCTTGACATCGGACTGAAGTAATTTTGGGAGGATGGGCAAGCTAAAAATTGGTTGTTTCTCCTCATAGCCTCATCATCATCATTACTATCAGATGTAGATTCTGTTCCCGAGTTTGCTTTTGCGTTCCTGTGATAATGTAAATACATGCCACATTCACAGATTCACCTCCATAAATACACTTTGAGAAAACATTTGGAAATAACTTCAATTCTGCCCTCTGTAAAAGAAATGTAAGCTAACCATTGCCAAAAAATTGTCTTTCAAGTTTGTCGTGACTTCAGCTTGTGGCTAAAAGAATATGCACACTAAATCGAAAGTTAACTATGTTTACCTATTTAGTAAACTGACGGTTTTATATTATGTCCATCATTACTATGTCTGCATTTTCCTCTCCCACAACTTTTGATCACAGAAAACAATCAGTTTCCTATACATAAAAACCTACCAATATAAGCCCAGATCATCTTAATTCTGGTTTCATTTCAACCACTGCTGTCAAGTTCCTGGATCAAACTCTGGATTTCTCTTTTCTTTGACTTTCCTTGTTGCAATCCTGGGCAACATAATCTAGAGGCCACATTTGCAACTGGCTGCACACAGTAGCTCCCTAACCTCTATGCTGTATAACTTGCATTGCTCATACCACAAGGTCTGGAGCATGGTAACAATAATTATGTCCAAAAACTGCCCTAAGGCAGCGACAGGCTTCCTGAGGCACAAGTTCAAGTTGCTGTTCAAGTCCAGTTTGGTGGTCTTGGTTTTTTTTGGTGGGGGGGGGAATACATTGACAAATAACTGAGTCCTGAGTCAGTTAGCTCACTTTGTATCTAAACCTGCATGTGTCCCTGGTGTGCATGTACGTGTGTACACACGTGTGAATAGATAAAGAATCTGCATCACTATTCCATTCCTATTTAAAACCCCTCAGTCGTCCAGTCTCCATATTCCAGCATTTTCTGAGTCTGGATCTGAACTCAACTGCACCGAAAGAAGCAAATGCTGGGGAGGATGCCCAGCACCAAGAAGGCACCCACCTGCAAAGCTGCATTATATTTCAGGGCTAGGGGAAGGAGATGGTAGATGCTACAAAAGAGGTTAAGACGCAAGAGCGAGTGCAGCCAGCATCACAGTCGTGAAGGCACAAATGCAGAAAGTTGCTGGGTTTTTGTTCATTTCTATTCACTAATGGAAGCAAGTTCAAGATCAGAACACATGTTCTGTTACCACAATGATTAAATTTCCTTAACCAAACTCAGGTGCCAGGTGTCCTTCGTGAAGCGTTCCAATCAACCAGGCTATTACAGTGCTGCATTATACAACTAAATGGGAAATTCATTCCAAGACAATGATGTGTTTACCTTTACATGGAGATTAGTTATAGAAGCACTGTCAGCACTTAAGGCAAACCATTCACAGTACATTAAGAGAGGCAATTAGAGCAAAAACCATCTTCAGCATTATTGTTCTTACTAATTAGTAGTAGTCTAGAGACCCAAGAACATCAATAATAATACGAGCAGTGAATTTGTACCCTCAGCTTCCAGGGAAAAGAAAACAACTGAAATACATATTTTTGTCAAGAACTGAAACATGTATATTTAACAAGATATCACCTACATTAGCAGCCCCTTGGGGGTTTTAACAAAACTGTTCAAATAATTAGAGCACAGGCTCTCACTTTTCTTCCTTTCTTCCTTTCTCACTTACTATTTTTAATACCATACACAAAATCCTTAGAGGCACAGAAGTAATGGACACAGTTTTTTTTCCAAAGCAAAGCCGCTCTGAATGCCCTACCTGATGCAACTCATAACAGCCTTCTTTTCAAAATAAATGTTTGTCAGAAATTAATTAAACAGTTTTTACTTGGTGCAATGTCCCAGATTATCAATCACTCTTTGGGGAGGGACCAAATTCTTAAAAGATTGAAGGGAGTGGGGGAAGTGACAAACGCAGACCCTGCATGAGCATGCACACAGGTCTTCTGCCTAAGGGTACGTACCTTCCCACTGGCCAGTCAGTACCAGAGCCCTGTTAATGACAATATCAATCTCTCTGGCACCATATTCCACAGCCAGCTTTATTTCAGCCAGTCTCGTTTGTAGAGGCATCTGTCCAGAGGGAAAACCACCAGCCACTAGGAAGAACGGAGGAGGGAGAGAAAAGCTCCTTTATAGACAGACCATAAAATTGCATATGCCTCTAATATATCAAAAACTTTGTAATCTATTCTTTTTTTTCTTTTTTTCTTTTTATCCCTGCCATAGATTCAAAAATCTAATGGCACTTTATCCTTCCCTCTCTTCAGTGATGAGAAGTATTAGCTCTTCCCTCAACACCCAGTGCTTTGTCCAGTATTTTGTGAGATGATAACTATATCTTGCAAAATGGTCTTCATATCCTTCAATTTTCCCAAAACTCCACTCATACACAGAGCAATATATGCTTTTTTAATTCTGTCCAATTTTTTTTTAATATTTCAAGTTAAATCCCTGTAATGCTTTTAACAGCTACATCACAGCATAGAAAAAGTTGTTTGCAGTGGGGTCTATTTAAAATTACCTTTATAATGTTTCAGTACAAAACCCCAAAGTAACTTTGGAAGTTGAACAAATAATGGCCTTGATGGAAATTCTCTCTGACAGACAACTGTCTTTAGTATTTATTTTTCCCCACACATCAATGAAATAAACACATCAAAAAAAATATTCAGCAGATGTGGGTATCACCATGAACCACCTGATCAACCTTCAAAGTTAGCCTCTGCTTTGAGGAAGAGGTGGGAGCAGATGACACCCAGAGCTCCCTTGCAACCTGCATAATTCTAGGATCTTATTTCTTGCTTTTTGTAAATTCAAGACTTGTCTCTCCTGTGCAATGACTGCAGACTACTAGAAGCAAGAGTGCAAGTCCTGATCCTGCAGATGCTCAGCAGACAGCAACCCTTGCCTCTGCACACAGTGTCCCTGAATTCAGCTTGTAAGATTATACTAAAAAGACAAACAACTGACGGGGGAAACTGTATCAGAACTCTTTAAATCTCACATTTCAATTCCGTTATTATTAACAGCCCCTTCTTGACTAATGATACTTTGTCCAGGGAGACACTGATACATGTCTTAAAGACCTCCATGAGGAACTTCCAGCAAAACAGACTTGGCATAAGCTTGAATTGAAAGAAAACAAAGGATTACAGCAAAAGCAAATCCTTCACTCCATTCCCTTCTTTCTACCTGCTACCTTTCCACTTTATGCTTCAAAACAAGTCTCAACTTCCACATTTTACTACATTTATAGCATCAGAAGATTTAATCATGTATAAGCCTCTTATTTGAAAATAAAGCTCTTACCTGAAGCTACTGGTATGTTACATCCGGCAGCCTTCAGGGCAGTAACGGCATCAGTGACTCTAGTAGGATATACACAGACGGCTGCCACAGTAATACCTGCAAGAGTCGGAGTTCACTTTTATATGAAAATGTACATCATAGTCTTAAGCTTAAGTTCATATTATGAACATGTGTGCAGTGCTGGCGCTTCCCACTTTGGTGTTCCCACAAGGATCTCCAACACCTCTGCTAGGGACATCTGCCTCATTGCTCAGGCAGTTCAGGTGGCTCCCCATACTGCTGCCTCCTGCGTCACGTCTCTCACCTGACCCCAGGATCAAGTTTTTATCGTCAGGAGCTAAAACACCAGTATTTTTAACTGACAAACTCGCCGCTCAATGGTAACACATACTGTTAAGACATGTTTAGACAGTGATTCACTGCCAACCCCTTTCATCCTTGCTGGCCAGCCCAAACCCACCAGAAACTGAGCTCTCCTTATGCGAAGGCAGCTCTACTGCATTTCTGGTTAAAAAACTATTCTCTCAAAGTCTTAGATAATTGGTATAATATTTAATACTTCAATCATCTGTAGGTCTGTAAATTCAAGTTTTTTAAAAAAGAAGACTAATCCTTGTTATTTTACACGTACGGCTAGAAATTAGATTCTCCTTTGGTGTTACACTATATGACTTCAATCAACCACCCAACCAACGCCTGTGTAAAACTCAGCTCAATAGTAAAAGCATAACCCAAATGTCACAGAGTTCATTTTTGCTGGAGCTTCATGAGGCTAACGTAGCAGGACAAAGCCAAATGATATTCACTGACACATCACTGATTTAGTACACCAGGAAAAAATCAAAGGGGCTGCTCAGATATGAAGAGGGTCTAACGGATTTCAGGTGAGTATAACTGTTTTCCTGGGCTGAAAAGACCTACATTAATTACTGAAATAAGCAGATCACAGATAATGCTTTCTGAAGGAAAAACATGAGATGATTAAAATGGTGGCAGGTATCTTTTCCAGGAGCCGAAGTGGAAGGCTCTGTAGTTACACAGAGAAACAGCAGCTAAGCATGAAATCTAAAGTAGCCATGCTCCCCTCTTCTGCAATTTAGCAAGGACATCAGCAGATTAACAAAATACTCGAACAATTAGTTCCACCCTAATGCACTGTTATTAAAAGACATACACTGAGGTTACACACTTACGGCTTCCATATCAAATCTGCTCATTAGACATCATAAATTAGAGTGTCTCCCTGAGTCCCTGCTTCATTTTGGTTCCTCAAAACAATGTTTTTCTTTTCTCTCCTTATATTCTTATATTACCTCTAAGGAATAGATATTTTGGAGCTAGACCTACCATAATTGCTTCCATGGCAGGTAGGAAGAGGCCATTTTTACACCTGAAGGCTGCAAAATACTGAGAGCTACAAAAAAAAGAGAGCTAAAACCAACACACCTTTATCATGCATGTCCATGGCTTTCAGGAGATCCTCTCTGATGGGATTCTTAGCTTTGTAACACATTCTGTGAACATTTGAAGGGGTATCATCACCCGAAAGAGTGGTAAGGTCCATGCAGGTGACAGCTTTGAGTAGCCAAGCAGCCTGCATAATATGTGAAAAAAGAAAAATAGTATTTTAGCTTATTTTTCCAAAACCAAGGTGCTTTAGAAGTTCTTGGAGTCAGAAAATTGGATAACACTGAGAATTAACCGCATTTCTTAGCAAATAATTGATTTCCAATCCAATGTAACATGGAAGATATGTAAAGAAAGGTTTATGTGGATGGCAGAAATTTATTCATGTCTGAAGCAGTATATAATGGTGGAGAAGAGATTCAGAATCAAAAGTCCATTGCCTCATAACTATTCTAACTAGCTTGTAATTGGATCAATTACAATTTTTGGCACATAAATTTTGGTGGAAAAGCTAGGTACCAAATAAGAACAAAGTAGATGTTTTTAGCTAGACAAAGGGAATCTTGTATTACATTTACTTCTCCTATCGCACAAAGATAAAACCACTTTCTATCAGAACAAGCCCATTATTATAATATGCTTCCCTCTGTACAGTGGGTGTCTTTCAAAGCATGTATAATGCCCGTAAACATATGTATATGCTTCAAAGGAACAGAGGTTTGTGACTGTGAATAACCAGATGAACACGCACATCAGTGCTAGGAAAGCACATGTGCTTGAGGTTGAGTCTCCAGGTGTTTTCACTCTCTTTTGTGAGAAACTTAGATAAAAAAAACTGTAATTACTTGGTGCAAAACAGAAGGATTTGTAATATGTATTGAAGCGTTTCCAGTGAGTTCTCATTTACACGGACAGCTTCACTAAAAGCTGACATCCCTTGGCGCGCATTTGCTCAACAAGGGATGAGCTTGTGAGGACAAGGAGGTCTGGAAAGCAGCATCACGTGGCGACACCTCCCGGCCCTTCCGTTCCCCGACATGGCTCATCAGTACGTGCAGCAAAACTTCTTGTTCTCAGCCCTGCAAAGCTGAACAGGCTGTCCGGTCTATAAATCTTTCACATTTGACTTATGGCACCTTTCCTTCTGAACCTGTTTATATTAGTAAATTAATTACACTGAAATTTGTTTTTGTATTCCTGAACTTCACTAATGTTACAAGAATGGCTGTTAATGGCCTCTGCTAGTCTGGTTTGACTGCTTGTTTCTGACTTCTAATTTTACCTTGTAACACAGATTTTTCACTGTAAATGATTTCAGTTTCTTATATTGAATTTTTTTTGTTCTTCACTTGAGGGAATTTTTGTCTCATCTCTTAAGATGTGAATCATAAAGTCATCAAGACAGCAGTAGGAAGAGAGTTCCAAGAACTGGTACAAAACTGATTTTTACAGGGTTTTCAGAAATGTATATTTTGAGATACAGTCTTGAAAATTTCAATCTGTAGTGTTACTTACAATCAAACATGTAAAGGTTCAAACTCATCTCTGGAAGAAATGACACAAGACTATCCTGCAGTGACAGAGTTCAAATAAGGTAGAGGCACTTCTGAAAATAATCTCATGGTATTCTTCCAAGTCAGTCTATACTGGCATAGCTCAAGAGCAGCGTTACCATGTAGGAAGGCAGAGATTTGTTTGCAGTGGTTAAACCTCTGTCCTACAGCCGTATTGAGGGAGTGACAGCACATGCCTTTCTTCCAAATGATTCCCTCTTTGTAGTCAAACCGGCATTCTCTGTTCTTCTGGTCTTTATATAGTCACTTTTGCCAAATCAAAGACCTCTTTTTACATATGGTGCACCTGAAGCACCTGAAGATAGCCAAGGTCAGGATTTTATCACTGCTTCTCAACCTAGACCCACAGTGCTGTTAAACTCAGTATCAAGCAGCCTTATAAAAGCCTTGAGAAATGCTCAAACCTTGCATCAAACCTTGCTCAGCTTGTGTCCACTTCTTACTTAATCATAACACTCATAGCTCTCAGGACCCAGCATGTGGCCATGACTCTCCTGCTTCATTTCCCAGCCCGGAAGATTAGACTTACAGACAGGGTTTAGCTGGCATGGGTTTACAGCTGGACTTGATGCTCTGAAAGGTCTTTCCAAACATAATAATTCTATGATTCTGTGATTATTAGCTGACCCGATGGGTTTGCATCAAGATCCCGGTCTATGAACTGGAGAAAACTGCAGTAGACCTTGGGTCAGCTAGGACTTGGGTCAGGAGGACAGTAATAGTCAGCAGAGGCTGACGGTAACATTTAAGACGCTGAACAGGAATATTCTATGAATGCAAGCCTCAAAAAGCTTAATTGAATCACTGGTTTTACCAGTGCCTTGCATGAACTTTCTTTACACAAAGACTGACAGCAACCAATCACTTACTATATCTCAGGAGTTGAGAGCTAAGCCCCCTTTCCATTCATTTCCTCCCCAGGCCCATGTCCAGCTAAGAAGTACTGAGCTTGGGGTAAGAAATGGTTAAGCAAAAGAATCACACATGTTGGGTACCTTTCAGTAAAGAACAATTATCAAGGTTTAGGTCAAACTTGACAGGGACCACGATCATATCTTACCACTTCAGAATTAAAAAATAAGAAGGCTGGGCGCAGAGAAATCTGTCTGGGAAACAGAATAAATGGGGTAGGATAGTAATATACAATTTAATCCTCTCATGAATAAAGATGACTTAAAATCATTTGTGGTTTTGCCACTCATGAGTTATAAGGTTTTTAACTTGTTTGGATAAATGCATCACCTTATTCCATCCCATCATCATCAAATACAAATTATTAAAATAAGACATGGACAAGCACAATCTTTTAACTGCACATGCATCTTGAACAAAATTCAATACTGCAGCCTAGAGAAGGAGAGTGACTGCTTTAAAAATACAGGAACAGAATGCATAAAAAGAGCACTTACTCGCCAATTACTTTTCACAGTTCTCTGCTCTTGAATTCGTTCTACATGCCTTTCAACTGCAGCTCGATTCACATACACTTTTGACATCCAGCCAAGATCTGGTGTAGAAGGGGAAAAAAAAGAAAGAGAAGTCTCAGCTATATTTGTGTTCTTTTAATATACGGTGTGGGACTTCAGAAGAAAGCTGGAGCTCAGTTCGGGTTCTCTGAAGACAGTGTTGTGCTCTTATGTCCTGGTAAGGGCTTGCATACTTCTCATCAGCCCAAAATATCATAAGAGCTTGAACTTCTGTCAGGGATGGTCTATAAGCCGGGTGCTTCACAGAGCAGGTTTTGTTTGCCATCGCAACTGCTTTACCTCCCTGCAGCTGAGAGATGCTCTATTGCCACTCCTGGACTATAAAGTCCATTACAGATTAAGTATCCAGCACATGCATAATAGCCTCCTGTCATTGCCCACTGATGGAGGAAAATAACATTTTTCAGTCCTTGGTTGTTCTGCTTAGATCCAGCATCCAACAGCATTTTCTGTGCATGTAGAAATACAGAAACTGTATTTCACACAGCCACCAAAACCTCTGCAGAGACCCTCGTGCAATAAAGCATCTGGGTTATTATCTAGAGCTAATTTTACTCAGTTTGCTAATTGGACTTGACTAGCTGCAAGTTTACAAAGGCATTTAATTCTTGGGCAAAATACCTGCTTGGAAACCATCCAGACACGTGTCCTCCTTAGAGCACTTATTTTTCTGAGTGCTCCAGAGGACTCAGAGCAGCATGTTCGAAGCATGAACTCATTCAGATGCCCACTGTGGACAGCCTGGCTCTCACTTTGAGTGAGTTTCATTATCCACAAGCCATAATCAGAGCCAGAAACATTTCTGAGAAGTCTGCTTTTGAAACTGTCCAAAAAGAGAAGCACCTAGACTGGACTCTTCTGAAAAACAGGTAATGTCAAAGGAGAATTGAAGGTGTAAGTCACTGAACCTTGAAATTTCTGCTCAATATGAGAAATCAAAGGTATAAGAATCAAGTCCTCCCACTCACAGAACATAAACAACTAAAGAAAAAACTGCATCATCTCTGATAGACTAGCTCTTTCAAATATTATTGTATAACTAAGCCATGAAAACACTGTGAAGACATCAATAATCATCAACCAATCACTACCATCAATACCAATAAATTACCAGTTAAGGACAGTATACAGACACAGTTTCACATGATTAAAAGATATATAATAATTCTGGGTGGCATAATTTGTCATGAGCATCTCATCTCTGTAAGTCTTCTTCATTACAGTTTTAAGCAGTAAGTAGCCAAAAACTTAGTGATTCCCAGTTTCATAGGGAAATCTTGTCCCCCTCAGAGCAGCAAAAGTAAGACAAATAAAGAAAAAGGCATTAGGAGCTTTCTAGGTTTCCACTAGAACTTGGTATTGATCTCACTGTACAGCAAAAAAGGAGGACCTTGCAAAGCTGCAAACCAGGTGAACAGCAAATCCATATTCATTCTCTTTACCCAGTAAGTCACAGGCTTATTCATTTTGTCTCAAATGCAAGAAGCCCATCTGACATGCAGAAAGCAGCTGAGAAAAGCTGCTGCTACAAAACCTATGGCAAGAACTTCCTTTGTGTTTTAAGTTCAGTAGTAAATGGAAACCAAACATGCACAGCATAAGTACAAGCTAATGAAACCTCTGCATCCTCTGCAGTGACTTTAAGGTTGGGCACATGCCACTTCCTAGCGGCAGGTTACAAGCAATTGTTGACAAAGGCTTTGGAGGAAGACAGTAAAGGGGGAAAAAAAAAAAGGTTTATTTTTATTTGTTTGCTTGTTTTATAGGAAACACAAATCCTGTGCTGTGATTCTCCTAATATATGCCAAGGACTCAGGTGGAATCATCTGATAACATGATAAAGTTATCATGATAACTTTAGGCCTCTTCTGAGTGCACAGTCACCTTCCAGGCCTTTTGGAAAACCTGATAAAAGCAAAGGCGGCACTTGAGATGAGGAACTCAGCTTCCAGCTCTCTAGTAAGGAACTCAAGGCAATCACTCTTCTCTAACCTGCTCTTTCTGTACTGTGAAAGGCAACCAAGAAATCTGACAAAATAATTAATCTGTAAGATCTATTGCCTACGGTGGAAGAGCTTGGGAGAATCTGAACAAAGCCTCTGGTTTGTTAGCTATGGAAAAGGTACATCTTCTTGATTCTTAGGACATAAACTTGAATTCAAGTCAAAGGAAAACTTCCACCCATGAGTAGATTAATCCTACGTTACCTATTATTTACCTATTGTGCTGGACTTTGTAAGAAGTACATAATTGGAATCACCAATACAAGGCAACTCATTAAGGTTTAGTAGTTCATTTTTGTGCCTGACACCTACGTTTCAATGAAACACAACAGAATTTGGATCCCTGAGTTGCTTTTCAATGCAGGACACTGAATAGCTGTGCACAGAACTGTCTTAATTTTACTTCTTTTTTTAAAGAGACTTTATCCTTGCCAAAAAATTTAATGTGAGACATTATGTAGCTACAAATGATTAGAAAAATAAAAATGGTGTAATAAAAAGAGTGCATGGCAAGGAAGGACAAAGGTTCTGGTAATAAGCGGCGGCAGATGGAGACTTCTGTATAACACCAATCGTTTATGCAAGCCCACTTCTCCATTAATTAAAGCAGTGGGCATGTGAAAACAAATATGTCTTAGCATAATTGTCTCTAAATAGACTTTCAAAGTTTGCCATGTGAGGTCTCAGCAGACCTTTAAATGTACGGGTCTTTATTCCAAAAAAAATCAGTCACAGTTTCAGCTTTTTTTGCATTAAAACTCAGAACAAAACCATTATTTGAGAAGGAGCTGACTGATTGCCTTTAGATTTTTCCCCTCCCCCATGCCCCCAGCTTCATCATTTAGTATCTGGCTAAGGAAAACTATATTTAATTAGGCTCATTAACCTTGCAGTGTGAACATAGCTTTTTTTTTTTTTTTAAATAAGTCATCTGCTAGTCATCTGCACAGTCATGTGGCTTCAGGGATAAAAGTAATTAAAGCAGTTACAGTATGTCTAATTAGCCAATATTCCGTAATCACTCTTGAAGTTTACTTTTTTCCTCTGAAGACATTTGAAATCTTTAAAAAATCTTACCAGGAAATTCTTCTGCCTGCCTTGAGGGACACGAATCCAAAACCATTAACCATTTCCTCAGAGAGCACAGAATAGAACTGCTGCACTGCTACAGTTACATAAATATTTAAGGTACCTAATACCTTCATCAGGTTTTTCAGCTTAAGAAGAAAAAAAAAAAAAAAGGTGGTATCCCTTCTGATGGTAAAAAAGAGAGCTGAAGAATACCTGCGGCCACAGATTCAGAGCAATTTTAAGGTCATACAAGCCAGCCAGCCTCCCTAAATGAAGCTGTCCCCTCTCAACTGTAAATCTCCTCCTCCGTGTCAGGAACAACATGTGGGCTCCTGCCCCTAGCACAGACACACAAGGAACTGGGTAAGGGCTGTGATGAAAGCCGTTATTCCTGGACGAGCCAATATGAAACTGTGTCCTGCCTCTCCAGTGGTGAAATAAGGCATTTGGCTAAAGACAGGCTGAATCCGGCTGGCCATGCACTGCTGAACAGTAGCACAGAAGACAGAGAAAAGGCTTCCAGACCACATCTTGCTAAGGAGTTATATAAAACTAGTTACCAAATAAGCTGATTAAGGTTTCATTTTTTTCTCTGAGATAGAAGCTGTAATTATTTTTCTTGCTATAGACTTCTTTGTACAGACCTACTTTATTTTCAAATGTGTCCTTCTCCTGTATCAAAAGTTGAGTCTCCAAGTCATCAGTATTCAGATCCTCCAAGGAAGATGAAGACACAAGGCCCGAACTAGAAATCAGCTCATACTGACTTGTAACGTTAGCGAAAGCGCACAACATGGACCACAAATGTGAAATGCACCGCACCCCCTTGGGGCGCAAGGTCGACCATATAGAATCACACAATCATTATGATTGGAAAAGACCTTCAAGACCATCAAGCCCAACCATCAATCCATAGAGTCTACATGCCACACCACCTACCTTTAGGTAAAAAAGGCTACACATGGACTTTTTTACCTTAAAGAAGCCAAACACCATCCTGCTACTGCCTGGGAGGGGTGCTGCTGTGGTGAGGACCTCAACAAATATTGCAAAGTGGGCAAGTCTGGCCCCAGGTCAAACTGCATTTAAAAGTACAGCCTGTAATGGTATCTCCTAATGCACTTTGACAACCACTGACAAGCTATTTTTATTAGGAAGTAGGTAGCTCCATGAGCTATAGAGCACAGGAGCTTGGTTTCCTGTAGATGTCTCATCTTTCTGTTCCTTTTTTCTCCTTGCTCCAGAAACTTTTCCTTACTCCAATACTGTCCTCCACTGTCCATCAGGGTTCTCATGACCACGGAGTAAGACAGGACAGAAAGAAAAATAATTGTTGAACTGTGCCTGCCTTTCCCTCAATGGAGGGACTAATTTGGTCACTCAACTCAAGTTTGTAAGAACTAACTTATCTCTGATATATCTGTCTTTCTTTCATATTTGATGAAAATTAGCCCCAACAGGTTCAAAAGTTGTTAGACAGAAAACAATGAAGTAGCACAACCAATGCACAAGCATTACTTCCCCAGGAGAGAGACTAGCCCCAGCGATTAATATATTAGAACAGTATTAAGCTGTCTTCAATAGGGATGCAACACTTCATTATCTAAATGCCACTTACCAACAGGCCAGCTCTCATATGGAAACGGCTTGGAAATATCAACTGTAATTAAAAATATCAATTGAAGCATAATGAATATATTTCTGGCCCTTCAAATAGAGGGACTGAGCAACGTGGATGGATTTTTTTATTTATAGCATTCATGAACATACTTTGAAAAACAACAGTAACTAATTATTCATTGCTCAAGGAATATATATATACCCTACATAAAATCATATACTCATGGAACCATTTGGCTTGGAAGGGGCTACAGCAGGTCACCAGTCCAACCTCTTCTCAAGACATGGTCAGTCATGAGGTCAGACTAGGTTGCTCTGCAGGACTTTATCCACAGAGTCTTAATAATCTCCAAGTATGGAGGCTGCACAGCCTCTCTGCTGGCCTGACTGTCCCTATGGAAAAGATGTTTTTTCTAATAGCCAGGCTGAACATCTCAGTTTTGATTCAAGTCCGTTCTCTTTCTTCATCCTGCCATGGGCTGCTATGAAGAGCCTGGCTCCATTTTCTCGATAATCACCCAGTAGACAGGGCAGGCTGCTGTCAGGTCTCCTGAAACAGCCTCTTCAGGTTGACCCAGACCAGCTTCTGCAGCCTTTTCCTGCTCACCATGTTCCCCCTCTCCTCAGGGTTACTGAGGATCTGTCTTTCAGCCATCACTCCTGAAGCCATTGCCTCAAAATCCCATCTGCGGGGAAGGGAAAAGCCACGTGGCAAATGTTTGCATCCCTGCGGCTAAACCAGAGATAGGCCACTAGCTTACACTAAAAAACAGATACTCAGTTATGCTTTTTAATCCTTCCTTCTGAATTGCCATTAAAAAGTTGTATCTGATGCTTTACAGGAAAGTGGTAAAACAGATGCAGCACCTGGTCCACTTTACTCAAACATCCTTGGGAGCCGAGCAGGAAAGGAAACTCCTTCTAGCCCCTGTGGTCCTGTTCCTGTACCTGAGTATGAGAGAAAGATCCCCTGAATTTTACCTTGTGCAATGACTAAATTTTAAAATGTTCTGTCCACTTTTTTTTACAGGATTCTGTCATAGTTAATCTAACAGAACAGCCAATATCATAGATTATTTGGCCTCTGACTTGTTCATACAGATCAGTGTCCTTTTATCTCCTTTAGATGTATCTGTTATTTAATCCAAGTAAACTCTTTGTTCTCCTACTGAGGAACAGTGATGAGAAAGAAAAGAGAGGATGAATAAAGGGATTTTTACAATAATCTATTTATTTTACTAGGAAAATAAATCACAGGTGATAGCATTATGTGCCATGATTTGAGGACAGCTGTCTCAGGCATTTGTGAAAAAAAAATAGGTATTAATTGTGGATATCAGAAATTACAGCATAAATAATGAAACCAGATAGCAACCAGGGAAAGAGTGGGAACAGAAAAAAAGAAAGGATTCAAATAAAATAATGTGGGATTAAAATAAACATATTTTACCACTAGGTGTCCCTGTTTGAAAACTCCTGTTACTCTCCCAATATCCCTGCGAGGTGCGGGACAAACCTTCTGAACTACTTTTAAGTGTATTAGCACAAGCCAGATGACCCTTGAAAAGCTGAAACCACCAAAGTCACTTGGTCCAGCACTTCAGACATGGTCTCTGTTAAGCCCTGTGCACAGGTTAATGCCACCTCTTTGCCAGAAGAAAGCTCTTTGTGGAAGGAGGAAGAGTGGCATGCAGGAAATATTTGAGGCTTGCTCAAAGATTCAGCGTGTCAGTGGAAATAACACTTATACTGTGCCCACTGAGTAGTTTTTCCACCCCCTCGACTACTCTTGTGCAGCAAAATACAGCCAAGTGTATTTCAGGTTGCTTCTTGCAATACCTATAGGCTTGGCACCACGGTCTTCCTTACACAGCAAAACCTTCTGAAAGGAGCTAAAAACTACAGGAGTTTCTAGAGTCTCTGGAGTGCCCAAACATACCCAGGTGCTGCAAGATGAAATTCAGAGTAAGATGAGGCTCGCTGCGGGCCTGCTCACAGGGTGCACATGCAAACGTGCAGGTTGGCCTTTTTCCTAGCAGACACCGCAGGGTTGCAGCTATGCTAGGAACATGTCTGTCTCAGCACAAAGATACATGCAGATGACGATAGCTGGAAGAAACTCCCTTCCCTGCAAACAGCCCTAAGAAAAGCACAGCAGAGCAACCTAACAGCTCACTTTACATGCCAACTATGTTAGAGAAGAGAAAGTGAGACAACTTTTTAGTTATCCACAGTCCTAACACTCATGAGTTAGCAAATCATAATCCAACTAACAACAACAACCAAAAACAGTTCTGAATCCCTTGGGAGAGAGGAAGAGAGACGGGGGCAGGGGGAAAGGTTCATTCAGTCCAAGTCTGATACACAAGATGCAATGTGTGGTATTTCCCGGGATAGCTACAGACACTAGGGTATTGCAGTGCCGCCGGTCTTGTGAGCTTGCACAGATATTTTGCAAGGTTGATAACCCATTCAAAGCTCCAGCCTCTGGAGTCAAGAGAATCTCGACTTCTATTTAACAAAAAGGACTGGAATGAAAATAAGCCTCCTATAGGTCTCCTGGTTGGGAGGAAAAAAAAAAAAAAGTCTAAAAAAATGTGTCACAAGGCTATTTTAAAGGGTCTAAAGTCTAATCGTAACAAATCACTTTGTAATTTGGCCTTTAAGCAGCACCTTCAAGGCTCTGCAAGGACTTGAGCAACACTTCTTAGAACACCCCCTGTTTACCAAACACCTTCGGAAAGCCTAAAGAGAAACCAGCTCTAAACACTGCTTTGATCTGCTCGTCCGTCCCCGAGCGAACTCCGCAGCCGCAGGTAAGGCAGGGAGCAGGAAGGGAGCCCGCGCGCCCGAGATCGCCCTGGAAGGCAGCGCCAGGAGGAACGGCAGGCGGGAAGCGGCTCCAAGCGCGCGTGGGGCCGGAGCCGGAGCCGGAGCCGGAGCGGGGCCCGGCCGCGCCGCTTACCCAGCGCCATGCCCGGGTTTCT
>JAWLRI010000720.1:3394736-3424911 GCA_034781795.1 Crypturellus tataupa
GAGCGGCGGCGGCAACGGCAGCAACGGCGGGAGGGGGGAAATGACGCCGCGGAAACGCGCTGCTAGCCGGAAGCGACGTCGCGCCGCCGCCGCCGCGGGGACGTTGGCGGCGGCCGTTGGGGCGGGGTCCTGCGGGGCTGCGAGGGGCGGAAGTGGCTGCAGCCCGCGCTGGTGCAGCAAATAAACCAAAAATATTGCATTTAGTAAACCATTCGTTGCTTATTTATTTTATTTCTTTTTTTTAAGGCTTATTTATTTATTTATTTATTTATTTATTTATTTCGGTTGGGCTCACCAAGCAACATGGCCGGAGCACGTAGGCTGACGCTTATTCTGACCCCCTTCAAATCATTTTTTTTTTTTTTTTAAATCAGATTATCGAAGGAACCTAAAGGCTGCCACTGTTTCTCCTTGTAGACTAGGCTGTAACCTTAAAAGTTATTTCACTTTCCAAACAGCTTTACCGAGTTCTCTCACGTGGTGGTTGGTCGTTTTGTAGTTTCATGACACATGGGTGCGCTCAGTGCAGCCGACATTCCCACATTCCCTTTTTTTTTTTTTTTCCACTTTCAGCCACATGATCACACGGGGTTTTTTTCTAGCATTTTGGAGTTTTTTTTTTTTTTTTTTAAACAGCAATTTCACTGTCTCACTGTGAGTTACAAATCGGTTGCTCCGTGAGCTTAGCACAAAGATGATGGCAAAGGCGCTGTGCCCACGTGGTGCTTGTGTTTGGTGACAATGCTAGGGACTCGCAGGTCTCCAGGACTAGGGCCTGATGTTCCCCACAGGTCTCAGAAGCAGCCTCTCTCGCCTGCTTTCCCCTGCGTGCCCTGGCTCTACCAGATGGTGCCTTCCAGAAAGCAGTAGGCTTT
Organism: Crypturellus tataupa; assembly: GCA_034781795.1. Classification (NCBI taxonomy): domain Eukaryota; kingdom Metazoa; phylum Chordata; class Aves; order Tinamiformes; family Tinamidae; genus Crypturellus; species Crypturellus tataupa. Next base: position 3,395,612 of record JAWLRI010000720.1, read on the forward strand.
TGAACACGTTTCCATTACTACTACATAAAAAAAAAAAAAAAAAAAAAAAAAAGTTGAATTTAATTGCTTAATTTCCTGCTAGGGCTTTCAAAATTTTAAGTAACTAAGAGCCAGAGAAATCATATACAAACCTCAGAGCACTGCGCAGCCGCTATTAGATGTTATAGTGACATCGCTTAGCAGAAAATAAAGTGCCAATATGATTAGAGTGGCAGAGACATCAACGCTGAGAAAACCAACAAAACCACAAAAATGGCCATAGAGCTGGGCAAGATCTATACTTAAAACACCTCAAATATGGGAGTTTCTTTGTCTCTTAGAGTCTAAAATTAATAGTGATACAGACAGATGTGTCTTTCAAAGTTATAATTCAGGGAAATGGAAGTACTTTTATTATCTCTGGAACATAGAGAAATCATACTGAAAATGTGGGTAACTTCATGTATTCTCAAGTCAAGGCCTTAAGAGTCAGAGAGAACATAATAATGAGAAGTCTCCCAGGTTTATCCTAGTCCTAACTCTGTGTACAGCTTGCAAGGCCAGTTTGTTAAGCAGTCTTTCAGGGTGCCTCCTGCCTTGCTAGCCCAACTCCAGTGGAGAATTCTTTATACTACATTTCTCAGCCTGCCCGTGGGGAAGGGAAGAGCTCATGGATCATGCCTGGGTTTGAGGAAGAAGAAACACGCTGCCATGGTGGGAGGAGAGATGTGTCCAGCATGAAGTGTTTCCTGCAGCACCAAGAGCAAGGGGAGAAGGGGGGAGGCAGGATACACACTCAGCGGAAGCAAGAGGAGATGCTGAGCCCATCCAACGCTGTTGGAGGCTCTTGCTGAGGACGTAAAAATGTTGATGGGTTTTGACATGTTTTTCTTAAGCCAAGGTTGTTATATATCAGTCTCCAGTAATATTGCAAAGCACAAGAAAAAAAATGTTTATGCAAAATTTCATGTTTATTTATCAACTTATCCAAATAACTGCCTTGGAGAGTTAACTAAATTAAATTTTCATCAAACTGAACTTCAGTCAGGAAGTAATCAGGATCTTGTAATCATGTGGATTAATTCTCCCTGTTCCTGCATGGAATAACAAGTATGCCAATCACAGATTATAAAGCACCTGGGCAAGACTCTCTCACTTATCATTTATAATTCAGAGTGTCTGCTTGATTAAACAGAGTCTTTCCATAGCCAGTGATTGAGTTTTCTCAGAATTTTTTGCTGAACATGAATAAGGCTGTCCTAGTGGAAGGCCATGATTCTAGTGCTTTGATTAAAATGAATCATATAGAGATTGAATTAAGTAGACAGTGTTTAATATATATATTTACATTTCCAGAAGCCTCTTCCTCTCATGTAAGAAATTGCTGACAGAAATGTCTTCTCTTGCCACTAAGTGGAGCTCCTCACATATCTATTAGTACGTTAGCGGCACTGGCTGCTAGTGAGACGGCATCTTGATGCATTTTGCAGCTTCTGCATGACCACTTTGTGGGTACACAGTGCTAAGGAAGGTACTAGGTGGTTCTCTGAAGTGAATTGTGCTAAATAGGGAAATGGAAATTCTGCTGTGCCCCAGGAGAAGACAGCAGGGGAGTGTTTTGTTAGAGGACCTTTAATCTGAGCCAACATACTGCAGTTTTGAATCGTTCATTTTGATCGTAGGCATCTCTTCTTCTGTTAAACTTTTATTTGGAGAAATACTCCTTGGTAATTTGTACAGCTAATTTATAGAGAAAAGAAACATTGCTCTTTGTGGAAGGATGCTGCATTACAGATCCTGTGTGCAGATATGAGCGTGGAGCATGCTGTTCTGTTTTCACTGGAGGAATAATTAAAATTGAGTGCCGCCTCAAGCACTCAATTATCACTGAGTAACTAGATGAAAGATGAAGAACAGATGTGATCATATTTTGAAAATAACAGAACAATGTGTGCTTCAAGTCAGCTAGTCCTGTATATATATCAGTCTCTCACAGCAGGTGACTACCATTTATAGTTCATATAACTTCTTTTAACATAGGTCTAGGGAACGTGGGGGCTTGCCCATAGAAAATGTTCTGTTGTCTATGCATGATAGCATAGTTCGAGTGTGTGAAGAGAGAGAAATGGAATCAGATCCAGAAATGCACTGTAGATCAGCCAGGAAGAGTGTGAAGAGCAACTTGACGTTGCAGCGAGAAAAATGATAGAGGTTTAAAAGGAAAGATGTAGCACAGGGAATAGATAGGAGGAGGAGTGTGACGATTGCTCTGAGTCCAATTATATTCCTTATGGTGGGATTTATACCTTTTTTGTTCCTTTCCCTTACAGGTGAGGTCAGTTATAAGTGGACTTTTTTAGTCACCTGAGTGTCAGCATCCCAGGAGGATTGTTCTGGGATTTTGTCCCAGACCCATACATGTCTGCAGACACTTGGGAGCCTTTTCCCAAGGCAGGGACTGGAGGGCAGGGATTGGGCATACTCAGAGCACACACCAACATCACAGGGACAAAAACAGTGAGGGAAATGAAAATTTGTTTTATCTTTGCTGTGGTGTTTCTGATACTCATTTTTCTTGACCCATTTCTTCTTTTGAAAGGAAAAAGTCAGTGCTGGGCAGATAGGGAGGGGACAGATACAGTAGCAAGTGGTTTCACTGAAAAGCTGAACCACTGCAAAACCAAGCGAGCAACAGTTGAAGTGATTAAAACAAAAACAAAACATGAAATGTTTCCTCAGTTTTCATACCAGCTGTTCCCCACCACTTCTCAAAATACAGAGAGTTGCTAAAGTTAACTCTCAGAAAATAAAGGAAGGCAAAGTAAGTATATCTATTTTGGTGGAATAGACTGGAAGTAGGTTGGATGTAAAGACACAATTGAGGAAACCTTTACAGAGTGAATATAGGGAACTCATCAAAGTACCTTGGTTTCAAAGTCCTGTACTGGGATTGACTGTTAAGCCAGAATCCATGCTACACATTTATCAAGGAAACAAAGATCAATGAGAAGTATCATAGCAGCGCACGCAAGACTTGGGATGGAAAGGAATAGAAAATTTTATAGTGTTCAAAAGGATGATAGCAGAAGGAGAAATGGAGAGGGAGAGAGAAACGCAATGGTGTCCCCATACTTGAAGTTACTGTAACCAAGATGAAAGGAAACTGCCAAGTTATGGGTTAAATAAGCAATTTCTGCATTTTCTTTCTCAACTAGCATCTTCAACTATTTAAAATGTGACTGCACCGCAAAGGAGGAAGAACAGCTGGGAATAACATAGTCTTCCTTTCCTCCTCCTCTTCAAGCCTTAAATCCAAACCACTTGATAATTCAGCCTAGCTAAATAAGCATTTACCTCTGCAAAAAGAATTCTCAGCCATAATGGAAGTGAATTAGATTATAAAATATTTGCTAGAGGAGAATTAAAATCACCTGACAGTTCTTTTGCTTTCTAGGAAACAGCAAAATTCTTTTTCTCTAAATATCTGTCTCTGAGATTACCCAATTGTGTAATACAATTTTTTAGTGGGGGGAATGAGCTGAGTTAATTCATCGTTGTAAGCTGCATTTATGTTTTCACTTGAAGGGTGTTCTCACAGTGCAAAATATTCATACTTAGTGTTTTAAAAAGCTAAAGAAATTCAGACAACCTATGAACATCAACAATAATAGACAGCCTTAGTCCGGTTAGGAGTAGGTGACCTGGACTTACACAAGTCCATGAGACCAGGCAGGAGGCATCTGATGATGCCAAGGGAGCAGATCAGTATCATTGCAAGGCTGCTGTCTGTCACCCTTAAAGGCTGTGGAAAGGCTGTGTAGGATCTTGATCACCAGAAAAAGGTAAACATCACATCCATCCCCAAGAAGGACAAGAGATGGATCTGGAGATCTGCAGTCCAGTCAGCCTGGGTGTTCTATACTTTGACTTAAGCAAGGCCTTTGATATAGTCTCCCACAGTATCCTCAGAGTCAAAATAGTGAGATATGACCTGTATAAGTAGATAGATGAGTGGAAAATTGCCTGGATCGCTGGGCAAATGGGATTATGATGGGTAGTACAAAATCCAACTGGCAACTAGTTACTCAGGAATTAATGTTGGGCCCAGTGCTGTGAAATGTCTTTATTAATAGCCTGGAGAATAGGATAGAGAGCACTTAGAGCAGGTTTGTGAATGATCTCATATGTGGCAGGAGAAAGCAGTCAATACACTGAAGGAAAGGGCTGCTATTTAGAGGGACATCAACAGGTCGGAGAAATGAGCTGAAGGGAACCTCATGAAGCCCAGCAAAGGCAAGTACCTCCTGCATCTAGGATGGAACAACCTCATTGCAACAGGACACGCAGGACGCTGACTGTCTAGAAAGTAGCCTTGCAGAAGTTGACCTGGGAGTCTAGATGGGTGACAAGAACCATGAAGCAGCAATTTATCCTTGCTGCAGAGGAGGCAAACAACAACCTGGGCTGTACTAGCAAGAGCCTGGTCAGCTGCCACACACTATTTGGCACTTGTGAGACCATGACTGGAGTACTGTGTCCAGTTTGGGGCTCCCAGTACAAGACATACTGGAGGGAGTCCAGTGGAAAGCCACCAAAATGCGTGGACATAGGACTGCCTGAGAGAGATGACTTCTTAAGATCTTAAGAAAAAGCAAAGAGGGTGTTTGATTGTTGTCTATACCTACCTATGAAAGAGTGCAGAGAAGACAGAGCCAGACTCTGGAGGTATGAGAAACAACAGGTATGTGAAACACCAAGCAGATGCAAGGAAAAAAAAATCACCACAAGGATAGTGAAACACTATAACCGATGCCCTGCGAGGCTGTGAAATCCATATCCTTGGACAGAGTCAAAGCCTAGCCTGTCCCTGAGCAACCTGGTCTAAGTTTGCACTCCGTTGAGCTGGAGGTTGGACACAGTTATCTCTGGAGCTTCATTCTGACCTACATGATTTTATGGCTCTTTCTCCTTTGAATGATAGTTTCCCATGCATGCAATGTATGTACATAGATGTTCTCAGCCTTTTAAAATAAGAGCAGTTTCCAAAATGGTCTTCTTTTCCAAGGCAAGTCATTGCATGTCAGAGGACTGAGAGCAGTTACCTATACATACTTTATAATCTAGGATGGACAGAGCAGGCTACGCATTGCAGAGACCTAGAACATAGCAATGTTTCTCTACTACCATTTGGACAATAAATTAAAGGAGTAGAACAATTTTTAAAATTGAAATTATTATGCATTAGGCCATCTTTCTCTTTTAGGACACACCAGAAAAGCAGGGAAATTTGAAAACAGAGAATATTAGGAAATATGAGTTGAGAGATAGTGCTCATATACAGCACATTCTCGCATTATTTAGAAAAATGATAGATACAATTTCTTTGCATAGATAACAAATTCATATGCTTATCTCTGCCCTAAGGGCATAAGGAACTTTTAAGCAAGTATTATTCTGGGATTTGAAATTATGTTCCATTTCAAAACAAAATAAGGCTGCATTTGTCTCTGGACTGAATCCACTAATGTCATCAGAATTAGATCATGGATTAATTTGGCTCATTGTATTATGCTTGGAGTAACTTCAGTTGTGGGTTTTTGCTTTTGCCAGATCAAACTTTGAAAAAAAGTAATAGCATTGATGGTAGGAGAAAGTGACACTACTTTTACAAGTATGACACATGCCAGGGAGAGCTGCAGAGGTTTCCGTTTTGAGATTTGGGGGAATTAATATTATTGCCCAAGATGCTCAATGATTATTCAACTCCAAATAAATGAAAAAAATACATATATTAATAAAATGTTAGATTCTAAAGCATGCAACAGCAGAGCAGTCAAAATGATAACAAGTATATTGATTGTCCCTGAATAGAACTTTCATAAGGTTTATACACATATATGAAAACTTTTTAGTGAAATGAGGATAGTTGTGAGTTGTTTCCAGGAGTTGTTAGATCTGGAGTTATATGTCATATGATCATGTACAGATTTGGATTCCAAGAAGACTATAATTATTTCTTTTCTTGGAGTATAATTATTTCTTTTCTTTATTTCTTGATGATGACAGATGAACAGGTTAAGGAAGTTGGAGGGTGGATCATTTCATCTCATGGGCATGTCTGTACTTTTCCAAACAAGTCCATACTAATGGTGCCTCATCTGTGAGAACTACAGAATGCTAAAATGAAAACCTTTTTTATACATGAATTCCTGTGTGACCCAGGTATATTTGAGTGTATTATTAGCTTTATATGAAAACTATGGAAAAAAATAGAAGTTCAGATTTAGGCTGGAAATGGCCAATTGTCAGACTGGATAACAATAAGGGTAAAAATAATCTTGGGACACCCGTTCGACTTGATTCCAGGTGAAGCTGACATCTTCACATACACAGTTACAAGCTTAGTATCTGGATGAGTGTGAACCAGGAGAAGTCACAAGCTCCTGAGAGAGCTAGGCCTGGAGGGACAGACACGTGAGAGAGCCATCAAAATCCTTTAAAGTTTTAATGCCAAAGTCTAATTCCAAGAAAATAAGTATGAGATGATAGAGAAGTCACAAAGTAGTTAATCATCTCCTTTATTTATCTGGAAGTTACTCTAGCTCTGTAAAACTGAATAGTTGGCTCTGAATATGACAGCACGTCTTGGGAATTCATGGTCATAGTGTCTGAACAAGGAGCAATGGTCGGTTGTTACATTTCGGCTAGAATTGTACTGTATACGTTTCTATTTGTGTGTTTTTTTCCTTTCAAAAAACTTGACCTTAATCATTTCTAGAAAAAAATTAAGATGTTGTTAGTCATGTTTTACAGACTTAGGTTGCTCTGTCTTGCGGAGGCAGTAAATCCAAAGAAAGCATCAGGCACCTCAGAGCAATTGCCTGAAACATTTAGGGTACTCTTGATTTGCTGAGGTGTGAAAGCCCGGTGTGGGAATACCATCAAATGCAAAGTTTGAGACAGATTTTCTCTGGCAGACAGAAGACAGCGTTTTCCTTAGGGAAAGCAGAGCTATCAATGCTTCACAGCTCCTGCAGAGCCTTTGAACATTCTGACTGCTTCACAGTCCATAGGTACAAATGCAGGCAAAACCCCAGATCGCACTAGCAGATCTGAAGACTTCAGCTGGTCTGTTTGAGTGAATAATAAAACAATACTAAAAATAATTCATGAGTACAGTATTATAACCAGTAACATACATCTAGAATCTTACCCATTCAAAGCACTGAACAAATAACTGATTTGTGAGGTAAGAAAAGGCTAATAACAAGCAACCTGCAGGAACACTATCTTTTTGCATTGTAGTGCATCAATCCATCAAAAAAAAATGTTTCAATTAAAAAAAAAATAAATTGTTTCAAAAGTATCAGAAAGTCCTCCTGTTGACAGCTTCACTTCAGAGACCAAAGGCAGATGAATCCTGTCAGCTGAACAACTTTTCTCCTATGAAAGTTAAAATACACTGGGGGAAGAGTAATGTTATGCATTCATACATTCATTTGATTCTGCTGAAAAAAGGGTTTATTTCATATATTCCATTAAACAACTGTCAGATGATAACTTACAGACACCACTGACTGTAGCTAAGTGTGAGTTAGTTGCTTGGAAGTGAAATACTTTGTTCACTATGATAACTGAAGTATTTCTTAATCTCCTGATTAACCCAGGCCTTCAGGTTTCTGCCCAGTGGCTTCTAACCAGGCTTTGAATCTCTATTTGCTTTTTCTGTTATCTTTTTTGCCATCTCGTCAGCTACTCCTGCCAAAGCCACAGCTAATTTGCTGGAATATTTTTTGCTGTTTTACAAATGGATTGCTAACTAATTGTGTTTATTTCCCTTACTGATCTTCCACCACAGAACTTGATGAGAATATCAGATTCCAGGTAAGACTTGCTTTTGTGGTTTTAAATGCAGGCCTTCAATTCACGGCATACATGAGTCTCTTGGTCTCAGGAGTGCCAGCTGCAGGTTTGACCCCATCTGAGAAAATCAGAGCTGAAATAAATGAAGGGAAGTGAGTTTGAGAGGAAGTGTAGTTACTGGATCTCTATTCAGAGCTATAACGCGAATGAGTAAATACAAGCAAATATATCATCCTCATATGCGATGGATCTGGCTACATTGTCTTCTGTGGAAGACAATAATAAGCACAAAAGTATCAAGAATAAAATTTGTATTCATTCATTTCAGTGGCAATATGAGCTGATATTTCAGGGAAATAGCTATGGTATAGTTTTATCTCAACAAATGTTACTGAAAATAGCTCAAATTACATATCCAGATACCACATGCCTTTGATGGCCTTAAGCTCATAGTTAAAAGTTGAGTTACAAAACAGTCCCCACTATATAATGCCTTAAACCTCAGATCCAAATTGCTACCCCTGGACTTTGAAGTGTATATCTGGCTTGTTTTCATAAAGCAAGCTAAAAAATATTTATTTAAAAATATTTTCCAGAGAACTAAATATAGCTGTTTAAAAAAATGTCATGCAAAAATGTTATGGTTTTGTTTTCTTTTTAGCTTTCTCCTTTTAGTTCTTGGGTTCATTCAACCCTCCCAAAGTCCTAACATATGCCTGAGCCAAGAACCCATAAAACAACTGTTCATACAAACTCCTGAGAACCAAATCAGCTGACTCTGGCAGAGCACAAATGTTTTTTAAACTCGTTTTAGCTTCTTTTATGAAGATAATCCAAGCAGTACCAACTTGCTCACTCTGCAGACATCTTTTCTGCTTCAGAAAAGGCAAAATGATAACATAAAAGTCAAAGACTTGCAGGATCAGACAGTCATGGCCTTGATGTTTTTCTTTTTTTTTTATTTTAGTGTGCCCGTAGAAGCACAGGACAGCAAATATTTGTTTTCTAACATGAAAAAGGATGTTGGAAAATAACTGAAATGCTCATCTTTTTTAATGAGCCACAGTATTTTAGAGAAGTCTGGAATGCCCCATCTCTAGCTAATGTAAATGTACAGTACTCTATTTAACATACTTCTCTTATTTATTTTGTCCTAGTAATCAGCTGCTGCCTTTCAGAGGATAATAAAATTTGTTTTTATTCCCACATACAAATACAAACATACAATGTAATGTATTATGACTGATTTACTTAATTTCAGAGAAGCTAAAATTGGAGAAATACACAAGAGCGCCCTTGTTTGAATAAATACTGGGCTGTCTGTACAGAATAACAATTACACGCTGAAGCTAGAGCAGATGATGGGTGTAAATCACATAAGGGTAAGATGGGGAAGCATAACTAGATGAGCAGACGTAGGAATCAATCAGCAGTGGGAGTTCTTCTATGATCAAACAGCTTTTCTAGCAGTATTATGGGGCAAGGCCACGAATGGGGTTTTCCAGCCTGGGTTTTGCTAAAACATTAACGCAGAAGCTCCCAGACCATGGTAGGTGCATGTTGGTATATAAATGCCGAATGTAATGAGAGCTGGGCGCTGCCGCCATTAAGACAGCTCAGGAAAAGCCAGCCTTCATTCAGTACTCTGCAAGAACAACTGTATGGTTAAGCCTGAGGACTAGGAGGGTGAAACAGTTTTCCTGCTTTTGTCATACGCTCTGAGGTGGGCCAGATTTAGAGTGAGTTGCCACTGGGTATCATAGTGTTTCTGCAGTCAGGAGAAGGAAGCAGGCTTAGCTAGCTAAGAGTTCAAGACTTAAGGGCAAAGGAAGGGGATGAAGGGCACCATGAAGGTGCTGCAGGGAATTCCCAGTCTTTCCTGGCACTGCTTATGCTTGCTCTCACACCTCTTCCGTATGACACAGGACTGTAATGCTTGTTGTTGTCAGACATGTGTTTCATCAAAAATGCATTAACTTAGCAAAACAAAAAAGAGGCTTCTATTATACTCAGCTCAGAACCAAAGGAAGGATTTCCAGCATTACCCTGTTTACAGAAACTACATGTGCTTTAGCTGCCTCCTGAAAAATATGTAGCAAGTTGAGCATTTTCTAGCCCCTGAGTTAAAATAACTCAAAATAAACAGGAAAAATGATGATATTCCAGATTTTAAACTACTTAATATAAGTATATTCCAACAGGTACGTTGTATCTTTAGGACATGTTTATGGAACTTATATCTGATGGCAAAAAATTCAAGCCTTTTTATTACTAGTGATAACTGAAAGAGGTGTTTCCAGTCAAGCCAGTGACAGTATGCACAATGATCTGAATGAAAGTGGACCTTAATATTTTTCCACAGCCTTTATTAAAAACCACGTAAGACAGTTAATTGAAAAAAAAAATAGTGTATTAAAAAGGAGACAACAAACCTATTGATTTACTACTTCATTTTAAAGATGTAAGAGGATTACCTGCTTAAATACACCTGAAGACTTTTTTTTTTGAATTTGTGAAAAGAATGTCACAGTATACACAATTTCCTCTCCAGAGATTTTTTTCTTCTTGTCAGAAATCAGAGAAGTTTTCTTCTAAAAATTTAACTGAGAAATTCATTTCCTGAATGTACAGATGTACTTACGGAAATAATTAAAAGGCAACAGAGTAGCACACTAGGGAGAGGATGTACGGTAGCTGAATCTGTTGCTGATACAAAGAGTATAAAACAACTAAAGATATCTTAATGCATTTGTGTATCTAGGAAGTACACTTCCAACTTGTGTCCAGCTCTGCTCATTCTCTTTGTTAGAAAAAATGGAAGTCATATAACATCTCTATTCCAGATAGCTTTTTTTTTTTTTTTTTTAACGAAACTAGGCCACTTGGTGCTACCTCTCGTTTAAGCAGATCTCTTAGCTTTTTATCCTATTGTACTAGCTACACAATCCATCCACAGTATTGATTTCTGGGCTGAATTTCAATCCTATTTGACAGACAGTGTCAGCCAAGTAGGAGGGGAACTCCCAGGGGACAGAGGGTTCCCACCTCTGCAAGCTCATTTTAGTCACATGTGAGCCTAGCATCTGAGCTGCAGAACCTGGTCACCTGCAAAACTAGACTGGCACATCTGAAAAAAAAGTAAAAATTGAAAAAGCTTTTGTTTATTAATGGAAATAATCCGCTTCCGACTCTTGTGGATCTGGTGAAAGCAGTGGGAACCAGAGGTAACAAGGGATATAGGAAGCCTCCCCTTTTATGGCGATCTTCTTATCCTCTTATTTTTAGGCCAAAATCATCATCAAAAAGTATTAATGCTTGAGCATACTCCTGTAGCTGGATTAGCTGGCTTTCAGCAAGGCAGAGAATACTAGCTGCACAAGGAAGGGCAAGGTTTTGTCATGGCGTTGGGTAGAAATTGTACCTGAATATCCAGTCTTTTCATGGCATTCAATCGGGCTGACCATCAGATGCAGCAAACCTGTTTACATTCGTAACTGAAACAGGAGCAATGTGCAATTTGAGCACTCATGCAAGGGAGATAGGCATTCCTTACCAGCAGGGCTGAGAGATCAATAAGGAGCAACATGCCCTGCATTCAGGAAAATGGAGTTGTATCAACATTAGTTATAGTTGTCTGGATATACTGTCTTCCGCAGAAGTATTTGTCATCAAAAGTTTTGCAGTATATAAAGAAGGAATAATGTACGTAGGAGGAACAGTTATTCAGATTAAAGGAGTACCAGGCCAGAGAAATAGTAGCTGCCTCACAGGGCTGAGCTAAGTAGCTGTAATGTATTCTCTTCCATCCAGATGTTAATGTGATCAGAAACATCAGCCTGCTTATGAGCTCACAAGCAGAATGTCCAAAAAATCCTTAAATTTGATTCTTTTTTTCTCTCTGGTCTCTTAGAAGAGGCCCTGACCACAGTAGCCCATTGCTTACAGATGGCAAGAGACAACACGGGGCTCCACTGCTGAGGAAGCAGCTGTCTAATTTTCAGAGGGATTGAGGACGGCAGCTCTTCTACTTTATTCCCCTGCACTCATTGTCCTTTTGGGCTGCTCTGCCTGCCAGTTTGAGTGTCAGATCCTAATCTCCAAAGCCATCACCAAGTTTTAATCTGTTCATACCGGCAGGACGTTGCCATCCAGAATGCAGCGTCGGAGTCGCAGCCTTCTCACAGAGCACAGGACAAAGGGCACTGACGCTGAAGACAAATGTTTTTGGCAATGGGTCTTCACTGCAGAACATTCTCTGCAGGGAGATCTGTTCTCCTGAACCACAGAAATACTCCTCATATCCATGCCAAAGTTACCCGTATTCTGTGTAGAATTGCCCCCTTATCCTTACAATAGGAAATAAGTTATTTTACATTAGAAATATGAATTGTAAAATTGATATTTATTTATAATCCAGAGTGAGCAGATCTACAATTATTTAAAAGTTACTTGCATTAAAAAAAACTGCTGCTCTCCTTTAGAGATCATTATGACATGCTGGGCTCCAATTTTGGAGTTTGCCAATTGGAAAGAAGTGCTGATAGGCCCCAGAATTGAGCAATTTTAGATGTATTTCCAGACCTTTCTTGAGGAAGATTTTTTCACTAGAAATGAGCTGATTTAGATTAAAAACTAAGTGTTTCCCAAAAGTAAGTGCAAGTATTTCCCAATATATTACATATTCAGCTCCCTTCAGAAATAGCCTCTTCTGCCTTGCACATATCCTGGTGGAGCTAATCCTCTGCAGCTGCTGATTTATAGTGAGATTGCTCAAGCAGTGGTTTTATGCAAGATTTACATTTGCAACATAGTGCCTCTCATTGTGTGAAGAGGCTCCTGTAGAAAACTAGATGTATCTGTCCTTTATAACTAGTGTTCCTGGTGGTGATGTAATGCTGGGAATCAGGTAATGGCTTGATGATCACCTGATCTCTCTGACAGCCTACAATTAGCTCAGTTATTAGTAAGGAGGAAGAAAAAAGGGGAAGTACTAAGGAAAAAAAAAAAAGATTTGGTTAGTGAACAGTGTGAACAGTGAAAAAAAGATGGTTGTTGCAGCTTAGTTTTCAAACTTTTAGTATTTCGTGTTTTTATTTGATACTTCACTTTGTGGAGGAACTCAGATTTTGCTTTTATAAAGTTACTAGATATCACAGGGAGAAAAAACCATTAAATATAAATCCATATGCACCTTAAAGGCTCAAACATAAATAGAAACCAAAAGTATTTTTATTTAACAATTCACTGTTGGACTCCAACATTTGGTATGTTGTCAACTATCAATTTTGCTTAAGACTCCATGCTAGATATCAAATATTTCTGTGATGATTTTTATATTATAAATACAAGATGGTCTATCCTCAAACACAGTTCATGGATTCCAGCTTTGTGATTCACTTGTAAAGTGAGTTATTTTCAACCTTTCCCATGATCTCAGTGTCATGGGATTTTTATTCTCTTGGAGTCATGATGATACAAATACAAATAACAATAACAAATGCATTACCCATTTTGAATTTATGTAAAGAACTGAGTAATTCTGATAATTTGCTAGTAGACAACGGCTTTTGTAACCTGGTGCCATCAAAAATCCAATTGTCAATAGTTGTGAAGGTTGGATGGACTGAACAGGTTCTCAGCAGAACTATAGTTTATTTTCATCTTTTCTCTGTGCTTCCCTTTTAATTTCCATTAAATTGTATGCACTTTCTGTCTCATATGGCATCTGTAAAATGTGATTCTTCAGCTTTTTTCTTCTTTTAAGCAGATGGCTACAGTGGGACAAATTCTGTCACTCTTATTTTCATAATAGAGCAGCTTGCAAAGGAAGATAATATGAGCAACAATGTGTCCTGAGGGTATATCAAAAGGGTAACCTGATTTTGAGGCCTGTACATCTCTTCATTTATCTGTGTATCATGAATAAAATAACTAAATGATGAAAATTTGAGGTGGTGTAGAGGCTTAAGTGGTGCCCAAATTTTAGGTAATGCTGGGCAGTTTTATCAGCTTACTGATAAAACAGTTTTTCAACTGTTCTGTTCACACAGGAAGGAAATTTCCCATCCTTTTGACCCATTTCCCTCACTTCAGAAAGATTCTGTTTCCATTCCATTTCTTTTCTGTGGTTAAATTAAGGACATCAGTTTCTTGGAACATCTCGTACTAAACTGATACAGCAAAATAAATACATTTTAAAAGGAAAATAAAGACGATACCCTACTTTTTTTATTCTCCTATACTGTGGTTTTGCACCGATAACCTAAACTTTGGGCTCAATCTGCTCCGTAATGCAAAGACTATTATAGAAAAATGTTATGATGAAACATCTGGATTGCACCACAACATTGTTGTATTCCACAAGGTCACTACAAGCTTCCCCCTTCATAGGCTTAAACTAAAAATACTATTGTTGTGTGCAAGCCTGTGTTTCAAAATTATCTTGCTGGAATTCAGTATAAATGACTCTGCCTCTTCAAGAGAGATCATTTATTGTATCCCGAAACCGCTGGCTTTTTCTACATCAGGTTAAGTTCGTATTGTATCTCCCAACTAAAGGACAAATGGTCGGTCATCTTATTCTAAATGAAGAACAGCTAGGAAAATGTGGTGATATATACTGAAATTCATATTATGTTTCGATAAAGGATATTATGAATTAATAGTAGAGTTTAAACCATAGTATCTTACTTATCCTAGTAAGATACCAATGAAATATAGATACCAACCCAGGAAGGAATTTTGCATTTGTATCTTATTTATTTTTATAATAGGAGTAACAAATTATAATGTATAAATTCTGTGTCTTTCTATTTCCTCCTATGAAATGGGACCAAAGAAGAACAACCCTAGTTCAGCTATATGGGCTATTTTTATTACTTCGATTGTTTGGGGTTTTTTGCTTTGTTTTGTTTTCAAAATGTGTCCAGATTAAGTTCTAATATTCTTGATGCAATCTTTATTTTTCAGAAACTTTCTGTCTTCAGAAGAACTGAATTTAAATAACAGGATGTAAGGAATTGCAAGATCGGATACATGATTTTATTTTGGAGACGGTTATGGGTCGCATTACAGATGTGTGTAAAAATGTGCTTCAAATTCTAATATTGATGGTGATACATATTTGCACATTCGTTGCAAAGGGAGTTTACTCCAAATCCTTGCAAGCAGGACAGGATCTCTTCTAGCATTGTTTTGTTTCTGTTTTCAGTCTCACAAAACTGGATGCAAAAATGGTATCTTTTCTCAGGCATCTGTTGCTTGGCTGCCAAGGTCAGCTCTGCAAACTAACTTCGTATTTTTCACATGGCTGTTCTGTGCTTCGTCGATTTCTCTAGTGTATTAAAAACAAACAGGCTTTTCTCCAACATCAGATGTGCATGTCTCCTCTTTATTTTTCTGCCTCCCTTTTAACCCTTACAACTGTCTAAGCCCTAGGAAGGTGCTCTTCTTAGGCTGCTTTTTTTCCAGTTACCAAACAGCTGTACTGAGCAAGAGATGAAAATCTTTACAGAGAGAGGGGGGGCTAGGCTGCAAGAAATCAGACCATTGAAATTTCCTTGTTCAGGGGCTGTAGTGCTAATGCAGATACGAGAGGCAACCTCGTAAGCCTCAGTGCAATAGCCATATCAGCCTCTACGCTGTGCCTGTACAGAATAAAAATAAAGAAGGTAGCTTCAGAAGACGTAAAGCAGCTGAGCTTCTGTGCATGAGAGCATCCTGCTCAGTGTTCAGATTCCTCTGGACTGCACTCTCGTGTGCTTTTAATGCCCCAGGAGTGCAGGCAATATTTCAGTTTAGAGGCTTGATACTTTCTGGCTTTATAACTTTGTAAGCTGTATAAATTCTTCTCTGTTTTATATCCCTAACTTCATGACAAGCTTCCTATTGTAATAAATGCAGCTGTGACAACACAGGCTTGGGATCCACAGGATGCTAAAATAACCTTTGGGCAAATGAAGTGCTGGCTAATGGTAGAAAGAAGAGGATCTTTGAGGATCTTCATATGAGTCCAAAAGATGGCTCACTGGTTAAAAAAAAAAAAAAAAATACAATTCTAAATTGCCCCTTGTCGTGACCTATAAAAGCATAATTGAGAGCCAGCTTTTTCAATTTCCAGGCATTGGTACAGGACTCCAAGCAAAACAAAAGAAAAGAAAACAAAAGAAAAAGATAAACACTAAGAGATGAAATAAACTTTCTGTAACTTAGGCAACTTAATGAGAAGTCAAGCTCAACTTCTTTGCCATATTCCCACATCATAAGTTAAAAGTAAAAGCAATATAGTGTTATAAGTATGTTATAAACTGTGATTCCTATAGGAAGACTTTATTGCTCTCCACTGGGACCCAGGAGGGAACCTGTACCTCATATTTAATGTAATATTGTCAAACTGCCTCCAAGTGAGAAAGAATTTAAAATGCCAGTCATTAAAAGTTGCATTCCTCTAGTAGAAAATAATAAATCCTCTGAAGAGAAAGGCCTGCTGCAATAACTACAAAGATTTAGTATCCTTAAATATCTTAAGGATAGAAATTGATGATTAGAACAAGGACAAAGTCAATATAACATTGTTAGACTCGCTGAAATATAGCAATGAGGATGAAAACCATGGCAAATCGCTTACTGGCAGATGATGATGAGGGATGTCAGCTGTTTATTTCCATAGGAATGAGAGAGACACAGTCAAAAATTTCAATTTTGCCATGAACTGGTCAAGTTCTGTTTCAATTTACTCAAAACCTTGATATGTAGTCTTATCTAATAGCAGAAATAAAATCTTCCTAGTAGGAAAATAAAACTTTATGAAAAGATGTTGATGGGGAAAGACTTCCTGTTTAAAAATGGGTTTATTATTAAAGAGACATTGATTCTATTATAGCTGCTAGTAAGAAAAAGATACATATATATATATATAAAATACGTATATATTAGTTCGACAAAATGCTTTGAACAACATTTTGTTCTTCTGTTTGTCAGAAAAGAAAAGTTTTATTCATAATGAGAAAGTAAAGTTTATTCCTAACCATGTGGACAATTCTTTGATTCTCCATGAAAAGGCAGTAGCAGTACCGTGCTTCTGCACAGTGCTCACTACAGACTCCTGCAACATACCCCAACTGGTCAACATAAACTGTTGTACTTGAATGAGGATGCATGGTGAGCCATATATCATGGCCAGCAGAGTTCAGAAATCTGGTGATCCAAATAAGAAAAGAGATTTCAAACCTAAGGCTTTATTTATGAACTGCAAAAAGAAAGATTTGTGTCATAGAGCTGTTGAGATAAATGGAAAGAGAAGTCTAGTGGGAATGATCCGGGAGAAGGCCACTAATATTGGTGCTGGTGATCTTCATAAGGAGTTTATGGGTGAGAGAAAGTTTGGGTGGGAAGTGAATTCAAGGTATTTGTGCTTTAAATTGGCATGTTAACCATGTTTTAGATTTATATATGAAGGAGAAGGGAGATAGAAGAGCTGGAAAAGTTATAGTTAAATGGACTCAGTGGTCAGTGTAGCCCAGCTTGCATTGGTATGAGTCTCTTTAGCTCCCAGTGATTCACACACAGTCTTTTTATGAACTTCTTCCTTACACTGCTGCGTTCTTTATTAGCATGATAGGCTTCCTCTAGTAATAACAAACAATGTAAGCAATAATAATAGTGTATTACTTAAAAACAATGTTCCACGTATTGTCTTGTGTTATTTTACTCTCTTCCAAATTTAGGAAACATTACCATTTTGTTGTTTTTGTTGTTGTTATTTTGGAGAACAGAAATGCTCGGAAGCACTAGCATGAGGATGACACAACAGATAGACCAAAACCATGGGCACACATTGTCCCTGCTCCAGGGAGCTTGAAATCAAGTACAAATTGAAAGACACAAAAGTGAGCTTAATGTCCAAAAGCTTGCAAAACATGGCAAAACATGAGATTGCTCTAGGAGACTAAGCCTGGTGGCAAAACGGAGGACTGATTAGGGAGCAGCTTGTAAAACACAACGTGAGAGTCCCGGTAGACAACCAGGTTTGAGCACGCATCAGTAGTGTGCCCTGCGGGGAGGAAGGCTGAGCACGTACTAAGCTGTGCTAACAAGAACATAGACACAGAGCAAGGAAAGTGATTTTTTTAGCTCTAACAGTGTTTGTGAAGCCATGCTGGAGCTCTGCATCCAATCTTAAGCCCCCCAGTACAAGAGAGTAAGGACAAAGTGAAGTGAGTGCAGCAAAAGGCCACTAAGACGAGTCTATACTTAGTCTGGGGCAACCTTATTGGGACGCAGTCTTTTATCAGTAATCCCTCATATGACTCAGAGGTATGTGGTGGTAGGATGAGAAACAACAGGCATGGGCTGTAAGGAGAAAACATTCACCGCAAAAGGGTAGTGAAACACTGAAACCAGCACCCACAGAAGCTGTGAGATCTCCATTCTTGGAGACACTCAAAGCCAGCCCTGAACCACCAGATCCAACTAGAAGTTAGGCTTTAAGCAGGAGGCGACCTCCGGGGGTCACTTCCAAACTGAATTATTCCATGAATCTGTAGTTTTAAGTACAAAATCTGAGTCTTATTTATATTGAAGCTTCTTTTACCCAAGTTCTTGAAGCTCCACAGGGTTTTCAAGTAAGCCTAAATAAATAAAATGTGTATATAGGTAAATAGAGTGTTTAAACTAAGCTGCTGTGGCAGTATAAGCAAGAATCAAGCCCACAAAACCTGATTCAGCCATGAGTGGCCATCCACTTGCTGGCCAAACTTCCGCGTGCACAAAACAAGCCCGAGTGAAATGGAGAGGTTTAGGATCTGCTTGAAATGGAAGAATTCACCCACATCCTCAGGTGTGTGCTGGTGCTTATCAGCAAGTGCTCAGCTGGGGTTAGCCCCACACTGAGAAGGTCCACTGTAAGCACAAGATTTTCTCTAAAACCCTCAGTTTTATTGGCGATTAGCTCCTCAGGGAAGCTGCTCAGAGGGTTGCAGGGAAAATCCTGCGTGTCGTTACAACACCCGTACCCGTTGTGTGTTTTCAGTTGCCAGGGAATGGAGAGTGCTTACGTGACTGGTTAATGTAACATATCTGTCTCTGTCCACCAAAGAAATGGACTGTCAAACTGTCTCCCCCTGCTCTTCCTGAGAGAGAATCATCTTGAATGATGCACACAAGAGAATTTCTCATTTATCACTGAGCTTTTGGATGCCTACAAACCTGCTACAGCATCCACTTCATAAATGGGGAAAGTTAATTGAAAATTGCTCTCAGCCTGGCACAGGGGGAGCACTGCTTGACTGTGCTGGTGTGATTTGATTGGGGCTGCTGTCAGATGTTATATATGTTATGTTCAACTTGGCGCCGAAAAACACTCTTTGCCATTTGCCCTGTTCTCACAAACGGGGAATCTCGATCCGCTGTTCCCAATTTGTTTTTAATTGTTGCAGTGTTCGTGCTGGTAATTTAACAGCCTGAAACTTAGAAGAGGATAACAAAAATATCTCTTTGGAATAGCGCGGAGCAAAGGCATGGGGAAGGATGATTAATTCTGCTTTCACAGCACGGTGTGCGTCCTGATTAATCTGTTGCAACGCTCACTCACTCTCTGAAGTTCGGTAGTAATTTTCTGTTATATACAGGCCTTCTGCAACACTGCATAAATTCACTGTGGCTTCTGCGGATGTTGGATTCAGTTTTATCACAGTTCCTATCTGGAGGATTTTGGAGTGTTTTGTAATTACTGCTGAATAAATCTCCGCGACACGGTGCTGTAGTGACTTACCTTCCGAATCCAGAGGGACAAAACACGGAAATGCAAAGCGGGTTGTACTGCGTGTGAGACCAGCCTCTCGCGTGCAAAATCAGAGCCTTTGTACTCTGCCTCGTGAAGGGACCTGCTCTTCCCTTAGAACCATAAAACTCTCTGATGATGTAAAAAGAAAAGTAGTCTGAGATATGCGTATTCTTGCCCTTATCTCTATTTGACCCTAGCATGTACATTAACACATCTTAAAAAGAAAGTTTCTTTTTTAATGCAGATACCAGAGCCTCTGTCTTGAGGGAACATTAGGACTAGTGCTGCATCAAAATTATGGTAATTTCCCACAGCGTGTACAGCATGTGTGTATGCATAAGAGAAGAAAGTAGAAAGAGGAAGCATACCGTTACCAAAACAGTTTGGGAATAACTTTCACTTTGCAATGAAGACACAGAGAAAAGTATTAGAAATTTAAAGAGATTTGAATATGTTAGCATTTCTATTTCCAAAAGAGATTTGAGCTCTTAGGGTGGAAATTCTGCTGACTGTTTCATTTGTGTGTGTCTCACTTTTGTTTTCAGGATGAAAAGGAGGGATATTCAACACATACAAGGTTCACTTTCTTTACCTCTGCTAAAAAAAAATTAAATGCAAGGAAAAAAACAGTCACAAGCCTACTTTTCTTTTTTCTTTTTTTTACAATCCTATACATCCACAAATAGTTTGAGGGTCATGAATGCTTAATAAATTTTGGTTAGATCGGGTAGTCTAGCAATACATTCTGTGCGTTATAAGTCTGAAAGTATTTACATTGTGATTATAAGTCTGAAAGTTCTTTCAGTCCCTATAGGGAGTCTTCCAAATTCTCTAATGAGTTACTTCCCATAGATGTTCATTTGTCTGTTTGTTTCATTCTACGATTAATTTAATTTCTCCTCTTCCTATTTTTCTTGCAGTAATATTCGCACCAGGAATGTGTTCCCGGTTCTTGGCTTGCTTGTTTTAGGGGTTAAGTCATCTGTGTCATGTTGCAAGAGTTTCAATCATTCTCAGTTTTTCCTTCTGTTTTCGTCCAGCTGCAGCAGCCACAAGCGCTGCCTGATCAAGACCATTCAACCCCCCTTTTTTAAATTCATCAGGAGTCTGGGTGCCTCTCTCTGCCCTTGCGGAAGAGTGAATTCTGGTGGCTTCCAAAGGAAGAAGAAATTCTTCTTTCGGTCAAGTGATTGCTTATTCTTTTAACACAGGGTACAGCAGAAAGGCAGGACTGACATGGACTTTTATTATTACTGTGTCTATTTTGGGAGAACACAGAGTCTCTTCTCAGCATGAAGCCCTGGCCGTGCTAGGCACTGTGTATATATATACATCTAAGGAGAAGTCCCTGCCCTGAAAATCTTGCCCTTTCACAAACCAAACCACCGAAGATGTAAGAAAAGAGTTATGTAAACAAACGGGGCGATTATCCTCTTCAGAATTAGAGGTGTCACCTCTGTTTCTTCCTTCAGTCCAATGCAGAGCACTCCTGTAAGGGTTCCCTGGAAGTTTCTCCTGCTTTGGCTGCTGTTGGCCAGGGGAAGAGGAGGGGACAGGGTGGCGATGCTGAGCTGCTCCACGGCCTGTTGACCGCAACTGGGTGCTCTGGCTTGTCCCCAGCCTCAACCTCTTCCCTGCAGCATCCCTGCAGCCCGCGGTGGGAGACCTGCAGAGGGTCATGGAGCCACGGAGAGGCCTTGGTGCTGCCCGGCGGGATCTGAGAAGTGGGACCTGAGATGGGCTCCATCCTGGGGAGGGAGTCACCTCAGCAAGTCTCACATTCATGGCACGTTACCCACAAGTATATTGAGGTCAGGAGGTTTGTATCTGGAAAAACAAACCTCTGGTTTTGGGACACGTGGTGCCAGAGCGGTCAAATGTCTAGTGTATTGCTGACACAAGAAAGCACTGAGATGCTTTTGGCCCATGCATCACTGTGTCACTTCATATTGAGGGGTTTTGTGTACTTACTTATAAAAGTGTGGAAAAAGTGGTAGGAAGTCATGAGGAAAGGAAAAGAAAGAGGGGAAAGCGGAGAAGGACTGACCTCTAAAGTTATGTGTAAAATCTTGGCAAAGAGGGTCACACACAAGCCAGGAGCTTTTTAAGACTATAATACTTTCTGTTGATGTAAAACAAAAATAAATCTGAGATATGCTTATTCTCACTCATATCCCTATGACTAGAGCCTGCAGATAATACATTTTAAAAAGATTAAAATCTTAGCAGCCTTGCTAAGACACAACAGTTAATATTTTAGTTCAGTTATAATACATAAATATTCACAGTGCAAATGCTAAAAACATTAACAACACAATTTAAAAATATTATTAAAAAAATCTACTCCTTATTCTCTGGTATTATGCTCCCCTTGCCACTGCCATTCAGTGACAGTTTGGCACCAATCTTCCTTAAAATTAAGGTTTGGGGAATTTGCAGCAAGTCTTCTCACCCGCATGTGCCAGGGCCTCATGGACACCTCCAGCCACTGCTGACCTGCCCTGAAGTCTCCAGTGTTACCCTGTGATGCCTGTTACCGTCCTGCACTTCTCTGCATCCCGTGTCCCTTCTTTTAAGACCTCTGCCGCCATGTTACATCATTATACTTGGGTTATAAATATTTTGTCCTACACAAACTAACAGCTTGTTACTATTATGTATATAAAAAGTGATGATCGTGCCACGTGCTTATGCAGAGCTCAGGAAAACTTAAGCAAATTCCGTAACAGCCACCTGGTCATCAGAAAATTGCCGTTGCAGCAAAACAAGCTAAAGCAATGCTCCAGGTGGCCCAAAACAAGGGTGATGTGTCCTGAGGCCTTGCAGAGTTAGTACAAAGAAAATACCTTACTTGCAAGGACAGTCCTGTATTTCTTGGTCTAGGAGGCTACTGGGGAGGAGGGACTGTTCTAGGGGAGAAGAGGGAGAAATGTAATCTGGCAAAGCGCCACCAAGGAAAAGCAAAATATCCATTGCTTGGAGCCAACCTGATGGCCAAGGCAACCTGAACATGGGCATGGAGCATGTCCTGGGATCTTTTCTGTCCTGTGCTGCTCCTCCAGTAACAGCTGAGAAAGTCTGGGATGAAATGATGGGACGTGTGGTGGGGAGGGCTGTAAAGGGCCCCAGTATGATCCAGGCCTGGCAAGAGCCAGTGATCGCCAGCTGGGAGTTTTCCTGTGTGCTTTCTGCCTTTCCCTTCAGCCAGCAATGCTTGCTCCGGACTGCTACAAGACTGTGCCAAACACCGTGAACATTTCTAAAACCTTGGATTAAGAAGTCACCTTTGCACTTAGGTCCCTGGAAAAAAGATGTCTATTATGTACGAAGTCCCAGTTAGAACGTGCAGCCTCTGTCCTCAGAGACTGTCCTCAGGTCTGCCATCTGTCCCAGATCCTTCCATTTATTTAAAGCTGTCTCAGAAGAAACCTCTCAAAAACGGTACATAAAGGCTTTGAGACAAGATCCAAAACAGTGATAATGAAATCAGACGCAGGCAGTGGGACAAATGAGGCAATTAACATATAGAAAATTATCCCAGGCTTCCACAATGTAGATTCTAAAATTGTTTTCCAGATGTGGGTTGACTAGAACATCATTTATATGCTCTTTCAATATTTCATCTACTGCTTTGCAGAGTTTTCTGTAGCACACATGGAATTCAGGAAAAATTCAAGACAAGTAATTACACCCTGCCTTGCTAAAGCATGTTTTTGGTAGGTTGTATTTATCTTCTCACCTTTGTCTTATACAACTGAGTAGTGTGCCAGTGAACTTACAAAGCCGTTGTAGTTCACCTCATGAGCCTGATGGGTTTAATTGCTTTCTTCAAGCAAATCTTTATTTAGAGGCAGTCAAACTGCTTGCTCAATGTTGGACTGGCTCAGAAGACCTTAAAGAGCATTTCTGAGCTCTGAGGATGTCCACAAGGTCCCCTTAGGTTGGTGGCTTCTCACTGCCACACAGTTGTGATCCAAACTCAGTGAGAAACCCACCACTGGCTGAGCAATTATCACAGCCAGTGTAGGATTTATTCTCCTCTCTAATTACCAGTTTTCCCTGACTTCACTTGTCGTAAGCTCAGGGAAGGTCCTCATTGCTTTGATAGTAGGTTGCAGTTATTACCAGTGGATTTGAGGCGCTTTAAAGCAAATTCACAGCTTGAAGAAATGCAGCTGTGGACTTGGCACATCTCTCGTGGACTTAAGTAATTATGAATTTGTACATTACACATGCTTATCTGAAAAGGGTATGGAAATGAAACTACCTCATGGGCACCTTCTTGAGGAAGGAGAAAGCTTGTTGAGTCTGGTAGCATTTGTAACCATACACACAGCCTCTCAATCTATGTCATAACCTTCTCAGTCATAACTTTCAAAATAGCACCCCTGAATCAGTGTGAAATTATGTTTGACACTGCCTCATTTTGTGTGAGGAATTGCAATGTGCAGAGCCCTGCACTGGCACCATGGGCTCCCAGGTCCTGCCACAGCTGGGCTCCCACGTGCACCCGATGCATCTTCCAAGGGCAATGCAACCTCTTCAGCTTTGCCAGAAGTAAGTGACCTGAAATAACAAGTCATGGTCTTCCACCCAAAACTCATGAGATCTAACTAAAATGTAATTAAAATTATGCAATTTTATACACATATACACACAGAAGCATTTTGCATGTGCTTATTTTTATTCTCACATCTGTGTTCTCAGGGTTAGATGGTATCATTTTTTAAATTCCGTGACTATAGGCTTTAATAGAAACACAATAACTGAGGTTTTGTCAGTGTTATCTAAGCCTTGTCCAATCCTTCTACACAACGAGGCTGGTCTCTAGATTCACTGTTGTTGGTAGACAATTTTGAGGTCTGTGGTAAGAGCTATATAAGCAAAAATTGTCATCGGTGTTGTTAACTGCTTCCCTCAGCTTATGAATAAAATTACGCAGAACTAAACAAGTGTGTGATGAAACCACATAGGGACTTTTCCACTCAGGCACAAATTCAGAATTTGAGAATTCCTGCACATTCTCTGCATGGATCAGACAACGAACATGCTGACCTTAAAAAAAAAAAAATGTACTGGGACTTACACTATTTTCAAAGTTAAAAATCAGTCCAAGGAGAAAGAAGATTTAATTACAATACACTTCACAAGGCAGTGCTGGCCAATCTCGTGATTTTAGTATTATGGTAATGATACCTGATATGTTTCTTAAAAGTTTAACTGGCTGTAGTCCTGTGCACGCACCACCAACACCTTGTCTTTCACCATATGAAAAATGTTAGGTCTCATTCTGACATAACTCTTGAAAAATATGAAATCTACAGGCCTTGAGCCCAAATAAAAATGTCAGCACCTTTTTTTATCAATACTCTTGTGTTTATTAAAAAAAGACTTGATTTTATATGCTTGACTCAAGAATTCTGAAGGCATAAGTAATATAGGTTATTCATCCTTAAGTGGTGAAATTTAACTATATAGAAGGAAAAACAAAACTAAGAAACTTCTATACATTTGGGCAAAACAGCAATTTTTTTTTTCAGATATATGTTGTTCTTTCTGCCTAGCCTCTTTTCCATGAATATGAGATAGAAGGAAAAAGGTAGATCTGAGGTTTAGTGCTCTACCTCTCTACCAATAAATACACAATTATACTAAAAAAGATCTGTCATTCTTCCCAATAAACAGCAGAGCACAGACAGATAAAGATTGATTGGCTGCATCTTATTTCATTTTTGTCTTCCTAAGATAAGAATACGGAGGCATCAGAATGCATAACACTGTTCGGGTTTGCTTTGTAACCTGCAATTTATGTGCTTAAATTCAATTAGAGTCTCATCCGTCAAGTACAGTGCAGCTCTTGAGAGGGGACAGATCAAAATCTAGTAATTGCTTATGATCGTGCTGAGCTTTACTCACGTGATGTCAGTCATTCCTGCGTGGCTTTTCTTGTGTCTTAGGTTTATATCAGGACCAAGTCCCTGGTGCCTAAATCCAAGTGCCTGCAAACTAGCTCTTGGAGCAGAGATTGAGTAATGCAAAAATTAAGGATTTGGGCCTGCTTTTATTCCTTCTGAAGTTGATGGCAGAATTCCCCATGACTTCAGTGGAAGAAGGATCTTTATGTTATTTCATAGCTGACTATCATCCACAAAGGACCATGCCGAGACTGCTGCCAATTCCTAATATCACATAAGTCCTGCCTTACTGGCAGGCTTTTTATCATCACACATTTATCTTTCAAACCGAGCCATAAATTTACACAGTCTGTAATTGATGCATTAGTAACTGAAGTGACTGCATGGCAAGTTTATAAGCCATAGGGTATGGTTCGGCTTCTGCCTGGAGAGTTTGGGGCTGGTGCATTTACCCTCACCTTCTTCGTCAAATAATCTCTCTTACTTATGCAATAATATTATGGACCACGGAATAAAAAATCGATAAACCTCAGTGGCTAGAACCTATAGGGAAAGCTTGTATTAATTGCTGCAAATTCCAAAATAAGCACAGCACAAAGCAGAACTTCCAAGAGATGTAACACTAAATCCACAAGGTCAAATGACTGTCCCTCTTCTTTTTCAGATTCCACATTTTTCTGCAGCTTGGTGTAATCCACGATATAATTTAGGAAAAATTAGCCCATAGATGCTGCTTTTGATCCTAGTGGCAGGCAGTCTCCGTGGGGTTCAGCATCGTGGCTCCACTTGGAGCGAGTGACTCCCCTGTGTCCTGCTCTGCTGTGTTCTCTGCCATATCCTCCAGCTCTCCGGAAGATTCAGTTCTTGGATGGAAATGAGACTCCTGGGAATCCCTTGCACCGCTTTGGCTCCTTACCTGGGAACAAGGGTGTGACTCACTCCCCAACAATACAGATGATTTTCCCTGTGGTTCAAAACTGCTTTTGTAGCTCTGTGTTTGTGAGGAAACCGTTACAAACACACCAGATTCTTCGTTCACTTTCATTTTCAGGTTCTACTTTACCTAATTTGCCTGAACCACGACGAAGAAAGGTCATTAAAGAAAAACTAAGTAATTTTTAAAATTAAATATTAATCAACTGTGTACAGGCTCTCCGGTAAAGGAACCCACTGACTAGCTCTTACTGTTTCAAAGGCCATGGGGAGGGAGGAGTTGTTTTATAATTTCATTTTATACTCTCTTCTGTTGGCAAAGAGACACACTGCAATGTTTGCCAAAATCTTGTCTTTGGAGAGCAGAGCTGAGGTGCCTGTCTAATATATTTAGATGCTTACAGAAATCCCCAACATGTCCAGAGTAAATCTATCTATCTCATCACTTTTGAGTCCATTATGTTATTCATAGTTTTCCAATTCAAAAAGTAAATCTGAGTTTATAGCAGTTACATTGACCTCTTAGTCATACTGAAAGCAGTAGTTATACTCTAAGCAGTATAAAAATATTTTGATGAAACCAAGAATATGTTTTTAAGCA
The DNA here is from genome assembly GCA_034781795.1 of Crypturellus tataupa. Taxonomy (NCBI): domain Eukaryota; kingdom Metazoa; phylum Chordata; class Aves; order Tinamiformes; family Tinamidae; genus Crypturellus; species Crypturellus tataupa. The sequence goes on from JAWLRI010000720.1 coordinate 3,422,685, forward strand.
GCATATTCTAAAAACAGACAAAATCCCGATTAGCCAACTTTGAGACTTGAATCTCTGTGCTTATTCTTCAAGTCTGATGGCCTTCATTTTTCTATAGATGCAACTAGGTTTTATCTTTCAGCAAATTTTTCTTGTGATTTTACCTAAGCAACAAATAAATTGTTTCCCTCTCTGGGATTTTTTTCTTTTTTTCTTGATGTGTTTTTTTCTAGAAGCAAAAAAAAAAAAGAAAAAAAGAAGGAATCTGGACCAATAAACTCTTTGGTTTCCCTGCCTTGATATGGATTACACAGGATTAGCCTCAAATTTGTATAGGAAGAATTTGGCTTTCCTTAGCGAAGCTATATCTGCCTTAAAGGCAAGGGAGTAATTGTGCCCGTTTTCTGTATTTTTCTCTGGAAAACCCTAGGGATGCATTAGTGTCTGTTTTTAACAAAGGTGGAAATTCCAATGTCAGGAGGTTAATCCTTACTCTCCAGGCTTGCTGCAGCCAGTACTGTGCGATCTGAACCCTCGCCCATGTGTTTTCACTGCGTTCACTGGATAACGGCTCATCGGGAACGTGCGGATTTGCCGTCCACATGCCTGGCCTCGCACGTGCACCTGGGAGCAGGGACGCAGCCGGCTTGGCCAAGGTAACTCGTGCTTGGCAGAGCTCCATGGGCCAACGGGGAGTCAGCGAAAAGCCTCTCCACGGGGTCTGCCAGACAGCCGTGTAAGTCATTCGTTGTCCGTAAGTCATTCTGCAGCTTCTCCGCAGCACAGAAAATACCTTTAGGCTACTCTGCACCGGAGGGAAATCCTTGGAATGTTTTTTATTTATTTTCCCTAAGCCGGAGAATGCTCACGAAATTTCTTCCTCATCTCCCATGTTACGATTTTCTGATTTCTATCAGCAGTATTATTAGCTTCATAAAGATCATTTTATAAATACCCATATCTCGTGCACACTTCCTAAAGAAAAGCTGCTAATACACAGGATCTGTGCATGTACAGAATCAGCCCAATTCACTCTTCTACAAATCTTCCCTTATTTTGTTGCACGTGTCTTGGGTCCCTTGTTGAAGGGAATGGGAACAGGGGGTGGTCTTGGGCTGCTATCCAGGGAAGGAGGGGGAGCTGGAAGACAGGCGTCATGCAGGATTCAGCGGCCTTAGCACTGCAAACAGTAATGCCAAATGCATGGCTTTCTCCTTTCCTAAAAGGACGTGTTTGGGAGAATTGGTGTCCTTCCTGGAGCAGCAGTCGGGGGCACCGCTCTGGCAGTGACGGCTCTGACTTCACCTGCCTCTGCACATGAGTCACGGAGTGTTATAAAAAGCCAGGCCCTGCCAAGTTCCATTTCTTGGAACTGAGTGGAAGTTTCAGAAAGCAGCTGCTCTTTCATTAGCTTATACTTTTTTTTCCTGTGTGGGTTTCTTGAGGAGGGCCTGGAATCCCAGAAACTTTATAGCCTGAAGGACCTGTTGCTGCATTCGCATAACTGTGGCTTGACTCTGCAAATGGTTATTCCTCCGGCCTAGACCTGCGAGGACTGATTCTCTTCTCAGCCCTGAGCTTCGAAGGGCTCTTGGGGAAACCTGCAAGGCGGCTCGAGGAAGGTGATTAAGCAGGTGCGTAAGTCTCTCGCCACTGCCAGCTTCAGCCTAGCAAAAATCTGCAATGGAGCCTCGCAAATCAGATTAGCTCTCCGGGGTATCACCTGAAGGGGGTTCTTTCCATCTGCCTGATGTCAGATTAATGTCTTCTAGCTTTGCTCGTGGCTCACCAGGGACAGAAACACCTTTGCCTACGAGGTAAGCGGCAGCTTGAGGTTCGCAGGGCACAGCCCGGCGTGCGGAGGGCAAGGGGCTACCTGCCGCAGCTTCCCAAGGCTCCCGGTAAGAGCCGTGCACCACGGCGAGGGCGCAGCACCAGCACTGGGGCTGCCTGCGGATGCGCAGCAGGGGCTCCGCGTGGGACTGCCCCAGCTCCACAGCCACGCGGGTCCCCATGGACCCCACAGCCACAGCAGAGACCTGGGACACCGAGTGAGGAAGGGCTCTCGCAGCGGGCTCCTTCGGTCGGGTTTTGCTGCGGGGTCGGGGCAGGCTTTGCGCGCGCTGCAAAATACTTAAAAATGAATAAACAGGTAAGGACGAGGAGGAGAAGCCAGGTATTTCGGCGCGGCTGCGGGCGGTAGGCGCGGCGCCGCCAGGGGGCGCTGCGCTCCGCTCCGCTGCGCGGC
>JAWLRI010000720.1:3425382-3469293 GCA_034781795.1 Crypturellus tataupa
GACGGGGCGGCTCGGGGCGCCGGGCCGGGGCCGCCACCGGGGCCGCGGAGGGCAGCGCCCGCGGCAGAGCCTTCCTCCTCCGTCCTCATCGCCTCCAGGTGCCCGCCTTGCTGTTTACCTCTTTTTTCCTTTTCGTCCCCCCCTTTTTTTTCTCTTCTCCTCCTCTTTTTGCCCCCTTCCCCCTTCTTTTTCGTTCCCTCCTCCTTTTCCCTGTTTCTTCCCCTTTCCCCCCTTTTTTCATTCCCTCTTCCTTTCCCCCTTTTCTCCCCCTTCCCCCCTTTTTCCTTTTTCTTTTTTCCTTTTCTCCCCTCCCTTTTTTTCCCCCTTCCTCCCCCTCTTACTTTCCCCCCAAAGCAGCATAGATCATTTGTAGCAGATGAAAGGCAGTTTTTGGGGTCGGCTAATCCTCTCATGTGCCGTGCTGCTGCTTCCTCCTCCTTGTGCTCTGCTCAGCCCTTTCCCACTTTTATTTATTTATTTATTTATTTATTTATTTATTTTCTGATAACTTTTCCTGACTTTCTTCCTCCTGCTCCCCTTGTGCACCCTCCCTTGCACATCAGCACCAGTGTGCTCAGGGTGACCTGGGTGCGCAGCGGCAAACAGGTTTGTGGCCTTTGGCTGCGTGCTCCTTAGGTCACTCCTGGCCCTCGCTAACCGGTACGGGGCTGGGATATAGCTGTGAAAGAGCAGCGCGCTGCAGCTCCCACTAACACCCAGCTTTAAGACTTTGTAGCAGGCAGAGAAGAAAAATGGAACAAGTTTTACCTCAAGCGTGTTGTTTGGGAATCAACCCTCCCACCCTGAAAACCTGCTTTGCCTTAGCTGGTGGCTTTTGAAACCACCAGGATCTTAGAGATCTATAGTGTGTTTTGTTTTGCTTACCTAAAGTGAAATATTGAAGATGAAAATACTCTTTCTCTATGTTTTCTGCTGAAATATTAACGAAATGATGGATCTTGGGTTTCTTTGCAGCACAGGACATCTTTTAGTTGTGCCTCTCCTTGCCTTTGTCATCAAAATGTGGTTCTCCTCCCTTTCCTATTGACCATCCTTCTTCTCCTTTGCGATTGTGCAATGTCTATCTGTCAGCTACAAAAACTGCTTACATGGAAAAATATAAAAATGACCATTTTTGTAGCTAGCGACTGGAAATACAGAATCAGCACTGTGCGACCAGCCCCCCTTCCACGGAACACCAGCGAAACGCTGCAAGCAGGGCCCTGTGAGAAGGGTCCTTCATGGGGCCATGCTGGGGATGGTTGGATTCTTTCCTCCCAGGGAGAAGTTCGTCTCATCCTGATGTCTGTGATGTTACTTTTTCTGTTGTTCTTTTTTGTTATTGTTTTGTTAATGTTGGTAAAGACCTCGGTGCTTAAGTTAAAGGTGGTTGCTGATGTCTTGGAGCAGTTGCCAGGCTCTCTCAGGTCCCTGTGAGTGTAGCATGTTTGGCATTCCGGTGTCTTCAGGCCATGAGATAATGTATGTGCTCAAAGCAATACGTAAGCAAACTGCTGCTTGTTTTTACTGGTGGAGGCTATGGAAATAAAGCAGGCTTTGGACAATATTTGTCACAGGGCTTGTAATGACCGTAGTGGCACATTCTCGTAATTCAGAATAAATGTTGCTGATCGCATGTCATTTTGAAAGTATCCGGAGAATCCCATGAGCTTTAAGTGGAGAGAGCTAACGCCCCATGAGTAAGAACACCCCCTAATGACTAGGTTTCAGGCTATGGTGATAAAGAGTCCAAAGTTCATCTAAAGATACTGAGCCTCTGTATTTTTTCAATCTATGTGTTTCACTGCAGGAATCTGCTATTTGGATGACAGCTTAATTCATGAGGTAGATTTGACTTTCATTCTGTCCACAGTCCAGCTAGAAGTGGCAAATTGCTCGGGTTAAGTACTGTATTTTTCCCCTGCTGCTGAAAGCTTATTAAAACCTAAACATCTGAAGTTGAATCATTTGTACCCTGTGGATCCAAATGGACTACATTCATCAAAATGCTACTTTCTGCTACTGTCAATGAATAACAGAAGACTGGAAGTCCGCGCAATATGGGCTACCTGAATAAAAGGCCTGGTAACTTCCATTTCCAGGCCTAGCACTTGCTCCTCGTATACGCCTTATTACATACAGCAGCGAGGAAGGGTGTTGCTTCCAGTGCAAACACCGTGCGGACTCTATCCTGAAATGTTGGTTCAGAGAGAATTGCAAAGGTGCTGTGTTTGCATGTGCGTTCTCTGCAGGCTTAAAAAAAAAAAAAAAAAAAAAAAAAAAAAAAGGCAAGATGAAGGTCTGGGCTTGCTCCGTCCATAGGGATTTGGCGTTTTCATCATCCTCATTCTGAGCAGGGCTCCCAAGGAGGCTAATCATCAGCTTGTGACTACACTGCTTCCAACTGGTTGTGAAGCCAGTGTTTTTGTTTTGTGGTGTGGAGACACCCCTTGTGTGGAGGGTAAGGCAGTGCTTTCTCAAAACCTGCTAAAACTGTAAGTCACCAAAAATACCATTGGTGACTAAACTAACAGTGTGGTTATATATTGCCATTTTTTGCATTGTAAGAATTCTTTTTCTTTTTTTTTTCAGTGCTATCGCTTTAGTTTTTGCAAGTATTAAATGCTGTGAGTTACTAGGAATTATTTTGCTGAGGCCCAGAATTAGAGTTCCTGCCTGTCATTGGGCACTGTAACTGCTGTCACTTTATCTCAGCTCCAGAATCAGACTGACTCTTTCATCCAGCACGCTGGTTTTTCTCATAGTTGGGTTCCTATATTGATTTAACCCTGACACCTAGAAATTTCACTTCCCCACCTTGCGTCTGAAGTTAGAGGGTTGTTGTTATTTGTATTTCACATCTTGCTAGGAACTGCAGGTTTTACTACAGTCATGAGTCGCCGCTGGGTTCCTCACTGTTGCACACCTACGTGATCTGAAGCATTTGGTCATTTAAAGTTTCTCCTACATCAGGGAGGCTACTTGGGGTGCATGTGCCGAAGCACTTGTCCAGCTGTTGCAAAGCAGAGCTCTTAACTTGCTATAAACAGAAGATTAGAAATGATGTCTTTAACTGGCCTTGATATTTTAGATACTCTGTGCGTGTTCCCCTGTTCCCTCACAAGGTTAGTCACAGTTTTCTTGGAAGGATCGGGATGTGATGGGGGAGGAAGCAACCTTCACAGCTGCACGGTGGATTTTGCTTTGTTTTTGCAATAGTGTATTGAAAATTAGATTAAAAATGCAAACATTGTTAGCATTAATTTTTGAGGATCTGTTTTTATCGAGTGGTGCCCATGAGCCCACAATCACTAATTCCATGCCTTTGATTTTATTTGGTAATTAATCTCATTCCTTTACTAGATTTTTAAAATACCAGCCAGCTAAGGGCCTCGGATGCTGCCAGTTGAACACTTTCAGCCCTTCCTACTCTCCCCCCTCCCCATGCTGCTATCTGTGTAATTAAAGTTACTCACGCTGTGAATCTCTGCAGGATTGAGATCTAGAGTCGAAATAGCATATCACAAATTGCTTTGTTTGCATTTATTACCTCTGCTGTTTTCTGAGTAGACTCCAGCAACCTTTTGCATTCCCAACAGACAGAATTAGCAGGTGTCTCTAGCATCGAAGCTGCCCGATTAGTATCATACGTGAGACTTGTACATCTCACCTGAAGTTAATCGATTTCTGTGGGGTTTTGTGTTATGTATCTTTCTGGTATTTAACGGGCGTCTTCATCACTAATGCTATGACAGGGAATTCTAGTTGCGTTTACTCCTAGGGCTTCGCTCCGGTTGACTTTTTGACCATCTAGGGAAATTACTGTGTTGTCTTCTAAGGCTTCGGTTGTGAAATGCTGAACCTGTTTTCTTGGGGTGTGGTGAAACCTTTGAGTATTTCAGCAGACTGCTCAGGGAAAAAATCACATTTTTAACAATGTGAGCTGCTGAGTGAAAGTAGGTGTTAACAGCTGTTAAAGAGTTTACCACTACAGTGGAAAAAGGTGCCTCCTCTAAATCTAGATGGAAACGCAGTAACTTGGGGTAGGCAGATAGCTTGTCTTTTTTGTTGTTTATTTATTTTCCCCAAGGCTTTCTATTTAATGTACTTGTTTTACAAGTACACAAAGAGACAGAGAATTTATCTTTTAAAAATCCAAGGGGTTCGCATTCATGGATTCTAGGCTAGCACCACAGGTAAGCAAATATATTACTTTTTTTCCAGCTTTCTGTGAGCGTAGAGGAGCTGTATGCAGCTCGTTTAATTGTGAAGCTTGCATAGCAGGTTCCCTCTCGGGGAGGGAGGTGGGAGGGAGAAAAATTTACTGTAGCTCCCAAATGCTTCAGACTTAAGCTGAGAGTATCACTGTGAGCCTTGGTGTCTGCAGCTCAGGAATGTTTTAATAGGAAAATAAAGGGATGACTCATGGGGATTTGTGGGTATTGCTTTCTGATTTCTGCTCCTGCATTTTTAGAGATTTGAGCAAGTAGAAAAGCAGGCCCAAGGCTTGCTGCTGCCGCCATCGAGCGTCCTTCGCCTCCCCCTCGCCTTCTAGGAGCTGGCTCGAATGCAAGGAGAGGCGCCAGGTCAGGTGTCAGCGGTGTCTTTTCACTGCTCCTTAATACAGGTCCAGAGCCACTAGGAAAATGAATCCGCATTTAAAGTACCTCCCAATTTGGTCGTGTAAAATTTGTTCTAAAAAAGCCATGAGAATTGTATGAGCCCAAAGAAGTTCCCTTGTTTTCAAGGGATACAAGCTTTTCCTAGTCTCTATCAATGTTTTCACTTCAGTTAAAATTTGGCATTGCTGTGATTGGTTTGTCTGGTACTCCTAGTGGTTTAAGTCTTCTGCCTAAAACATTTGAACTCCTGTTAAGTAGTTTCAGTCATTCTCGAGTGGAGGAGAGGTCTGAATAATCTTCTTACAAAAATTCAACACCCTTTTCTTAGGTTTAATGTCCTCTTCCAATGAGGCTTCTCTTTTAGCTTCCTTCCAGAATGTGTCTGAGATGGTCCCCTTCTCTATTTCCTGAGTCAAAGATACTTTGATTTCCAGTATACTCTCCCTAAAGTATAATTTGGCTTTGAGGAAAGCTTCTATTTTTTTCCTGCTCAGTCTTCATCTAATCCATAAGCAGTTTCACATTTAGTGCTTCAGAGTGATACCTGATTCATATAGGTATTCAGTAAGAGTTCGATGCCTTCGGTACCAATATACACCACAGAAATCTTTTTATGTATATGATACTATTACACATAATGTATGATGCATGCAAGACCTTTGTACAAAGAGTTTAGACATTTATCGCTCCTTTGCTGAGCTCTTAGGGGAAACTCGCAGTATAAATGACAACAATAAACTGAGTTGTTGCTATGAAATTGAGTTACATCCTGAGTTTATGATATCAAATTGCAATAAAAAACAGATCAATTATCTTCCTTGCCTTTTTAAAAAAGGAGAAGTCAGTCATTTATAGAGGTGCATTTAAAGTAATTTAAAGTTTTGCATAGCATGTCTTGAAAAGCTACTAAGTGCCTTGTATTGCATTCAGTTGGAGATATAAATACATATTTCATGTTCAGAATTTGGTGGCTGATGTTGTATTTAAATATACTTTCTTCTTCTTCCTCTTTCATTTCAATGCCATCACAGGCTTGCTCTTCCCAAAGTAGAATTTAATTATTCTCTGTTAAACTTATTATTTATTGCTTTGCAAGCCTCTCACAACCTTAGTGTAATGCTTCATCTCTTCTATTTCCTTCTCTTCCTGTATTTTGGGATAAAGAATTGTCTCAGGGTGAGGGCAGAGGGCTGGGAGGGTGGAGTCTGTTCCTACTTTGGCCTCAGTCGTCTTTATGGCTAATAAATCAGTGCTAACTGGCAGTTACCCTCTTAGTACCTCCTCACTTACAGGGGACAGCACAGAGGCATCTGCACTTTGTACCTGCGTGTCCTTGACGTGAGCAGTCACTGCATGAGCAGTCTCATACCACTGCTGAAGGAGAAACCTCACAGCCACGGCTTTCCTGCTCACATTCCCCAGTGTGGGCTCTCACTGCTGCTTTGGTGCTGGAGCAGAGATGCGTTTTGAGCCTTCAGCTTTGGGCTTTACTCTTCTGCCTGCTCTGTGTGAGCGCTAGGTTCATTCTTAAGGTTTTTTCCTTCCTGTGCTAGCTCAAGCTTTGGTTGCCCACTGTCTGCCATATCCTGGTCCACCCTGCTTCCTGCTCCTGAGATGTAGCTAAAGCTACATTTCCACTTTAATCTCCTATTTTGCCACGTTGTTTGTTTTTCAGTTTATTTCCTAAGGTTTCCCAGTCTTTTTTGTTTTACTCTGCTCTTTGGTACTCAGGAGAGCTCCACTTCCCACCCTTGCAAAACTTAACTTCCCACCAGCTCTTCCAGAAAAGCTTTTCCCTTCTCATGAGCTGGCTTCCTTCGCTTGCCTGTTTGAGTCCTCAGCCTTTATTCCAGTATCTTCTGAAATACAGTTCCGCTGATTTCAATAGGACAGTCTATATGTGAAATTAAATGGGTATTCAAGGCTATGTAGAAATACAGCTTTAAACAGTAATATCTTTTCTCAAGATTTAACACTGTGTATTTTGTCTAAGTACTAACTCAAACTGCCTTCAGGCTGTTACAGAGCTCAAGACATGAAAGGGAGGTGTTAGTGTGTCTGTTTATTTGGCTTTTTTTTTTTTTTTTTTTGTATGTGAAAGAAGTGTCTGGTGCATGCAAATCTGTTCAATCAATGGCTTTTCCTGAATATGAATGTAAGTGTTTGTAACTGTCTTTAGCAAGCAGAGACATTTGTAGTTTCTATTTCTACTGAGATTTTACATTTTCCTCTCAGTCTTTATATGAAAGCTAAGTGTTTGGCATTCAGGAAAATGATGCATTCATATGTATCTTAAATCCTGAGAATGCATAAACCCTAGAAACAAGTTGTTTTGGAGGTGCCGTCTCGGTGGTGAGGGACTGGCGTCACGGTGCTGGTTAGCCACGGTTTGGCTCTGTTGGAGATGGCTGGACTCTGAGCAGAGGGTTTCGCAGACGAGGTGGTGGTGGTGCTTGTCTGCCCAGTCCAGTGCGTGGTGTTCCGCTGTGGCCGGTGCCTCGGCGGAGCTGGTGGTGGTGGTGGTGAACTGGGTCTTCTCGGGAAAAGCGTGTGTTTACTTTTTTGGAGGAGGCTGATGCGCAGAAGATGAGAGCTCTTGTCCCATCAGATTCTCTGAGTGTTTTAAGCTGTGCTTTTATAACTCCAAATGCTTCTACCGTCCAAAGTAATGTCCATCTCCCTTTGAAATCAAGATCTTGAGATGATTAAGAGACAGCTGTTTTGTCTCTTGGCCTCAGTTTTTCCTATTTATAAAACTCTCTGCATCTCAGAGGCTCAACTAGCAAATGTTTATACAGACTTTTGAAGATGTAAAGGCTTGTATAAATGCTAAGTACTATTATTATTACCGCCAGCTGCTTTGTTGTAATTGCAGTAATAAAAGCTGCAGTGCTAATGGCTGCATTATCCCTTTTCTAGGTAGAGGCTCAGTTTTGTGGTCATTGGGATGGCAAGAGCTCTTTCATCGGCGTTGCTTCATGTGGGAAACAAGACTGTTGGAGCACTTAGCGAGGTCGCCCACCCTGAAGCTTGCCTACAGGGTGCCACTCCGTGTGCTTCCTCTTGCAGTCAAGCTTGCATTCCAGGACGTATTTTCGTTATTTTCATGATGCCTTGCAAGCTTTCCCTGTAGCCTGAGCTCCTCTGTTCACGCTATGTCTAGCACTGGTCACAGGGGAGCAACTGCTCCCGCCATGGGGACATTGAGGGTGGTGAGGAAGGGCAGCCCTTCCTGGCAGCTGTGAGATCTTCACAGAAAACTCTTTAAAAAGGGTTAAGCTCTGCAGCTGGGAAAGAAGGGAACCTCTTCTAGAGTAGGAGAGTGTTTACAATTCACAGCGCAAACTGGGGGTGGTCTCTGCTACACGGTGTCTACACTGATTAGAAATGAGCCAGCAGCAGTTGCATTCATGGTGTTTGTATGTAAAAGAAGGATTTTCTGTTATCTTTTTGAGGTGATTGATAATTAGTTGTATAGGGAAAGAGGCAAGTTATAAATCACAATTAGCCTTTAGGGGTTTTTTTAGGTCTACTTTTGTAAAACATCCATGACTTAATGCTGAGCTATTTTTATTAATGTTCTTGTGCTTATCTCACATTACCAGCTTGTTAAAAGAGGATATGAACATGTTTTAAGCCTCAGACTTATACATTGTGAGAAAGAAAAGAAGATTGATTCCAAAAGGCTTGAAGGTAGATTCATTTTTCCTTCAGCTAGTGAAATGAGGGAGGGAGAACTAGGCCAATCAGTTTGATCCAGGTACTCTCTAAATCACTAGATTTAGCCCTACTGTAAAATATAATTGCTTATCTTTAATCTAGGAGAATACAAGTGTCAGGGAATTCTGTTTTGGTGGATTGATGATTTTATTTCCAAGTCATTTCTGCCTGAAGTATTAAGGTTGAGAAAAAAAAAAAAAAGAAGTAAAAACAGAGCCAGGCTGAGGGGGGATCAAATATATCCTGAGGATCTGAGGGGGTTACTTGGTCACGTCATAAAAAGAACGTGATGCTTGTGGAATGTCAGATAGGACATGGTAATAATTGTGCTTTGAAGCAAACTTGTCTGCTTTTTTTCCTCTAAACATTGTAGATAAGATGGAAAAACTTGGAAGAGCACAACACATTTTACAAGTTCTTCCTGCATTCTTAATTGCTTATTACAAGATGTTGATGTTAATATTTTTGTTAGATATTTCTACAGTCTTCTTAATGAGTTCTTGCCTGCTAAGTCAAGCCATCCAACTGCCTATAACAAGTGACCGGTTACAAATCCCATCTTAACATCTAATACAACATACAACGCTTATTTACGTTGCTGGGGATGTTTCCTAGTAGCTTGTGGATCACTTCTAATTATGTATTGTTGAAAGACTTAAATGAATAATTAATCACTTGGTATGTCAAAGAGATGGTATGAATCTGGATCATGGGCAGCATGATGCCACAGGGGCTGCACTAAAAGGACCTCCAAAATAGAATATGATGCAAAGCCAGGAAATTGTTTTTGCAATTTATGATTACATGTAAGCCAATTTTTAGATAACTTTGAACCTTGTTAATTGGGAAGAAGAAAATGCAGCAGCTTTTTTTTTTTTTTTTTTTTTTTTTTAATAGGAAATCTTGAAAACAACCTTGACGTATATAACTCTGAATTAATTTTACATAGAAACAGGAGCAACCTAAACATATACAGACAGGCAGTGTAACCCTTAGGCCAACAGGGAGTTGTTGCAGCTGCTGGGTGGCAGGTTCATGGAATTTTGAAACAGAATTTGCATGTTGATTTAACTACTCAAAATATATTCGGTAGCAAAGTGAAGGAATTCATACTGTCACAATGAAAAGTGTTTTCTTTTTATTGTGTGAAACTGGTGGCATCTTATTTTGAATAAAACTTAATATATTTTTGAGGTCTGTTGAAAAGAGCAACTATTTTATGCTCCTTTCATACAGCAACACAGCAATTTGATAGAATTCTCTTTTCCTGTTATCATAGATTGTAACAGATAGAAGTATAATAGCTATCTTTTGAAGTGCAGAAGATCTGCGTAAGGGGCCATCATTTTAAAGTATAATATGAAATGCTGTTTTAATAAGGTTCTCTCCTTGCACATTTTAAGTGCAAGGAAATGTGTATGTCAAAACCTTGCTAATCCTTCATTTGCACAAAGTATTTGGCTCTTTCCATGACTGTCAAGGAATTAATGGAGTGTTTTGGTGAGAGACGACATTTCTAGACTATAATTATTTTTCTAAGAGATTCTACACTGAATTTGTGCTTTGTGAATTATCGTCATAAAATGGAATTGCCATTGTCAAAATATGTGAGCAAAGTGACGAGATACCTGTTGTTTGTGTACACATTTTCAAAATTAAGTGATTTCCTTGGACAAGGGGTGAGATGCGCTGGGTTATGTTGTGTTGTTGCTTCGCTCGACATAAGCACAGACAATGTGGCTGACAAGAAGCGACCACATGCACGAGATGACAACCTGTTTTTTTTTCCTATGCTCTGTCCTCTGGCCTCTACTTGGAAACAGAGCGAAAAAAGGTAGCGTGTATGTTGGGTCATCTAATGGATCCAGGGTCCTGTCTGAGATGTGACAGGATGGTCTCTGGCAAATAGTAGAAGGTAGCGGGCTGGGAATTAAGTTTTGCAGAGATCTCTGCCTGCAGCAGAGTTGGCTGCTCAAGCACATTTTAGCTCTACAGTCCCAGTGCTGGAGACTGGTGTATCCTCCATCTCCATCCTTTCCTGCACCTGGGTAATGCAGACCATATAAAGGACAGGATCTATTGCTTCCTTCTCAGGCGTGTGGACTCGGTGGGAGAAGATTTTGGTTTCTCAGTATCTACCTGGGGCTTTCCTTTGGCTTGTTATAAGCGTTTGCATTGTGATAACTCCTCCAGATTTTAGTGACTGGAGAGCTGTTGTGCTGCGCGCATACTTTCGTGAGAGCGTTATTTTTGTCCGATTATCCGTAAAATGTGCATAAAGCCACAAGAGATCATTACATCATCTAGTTCGGCGTCCAGGATATATGAAGGATGAGAGGTTCTGTCCTTCAGTTTCTAATAGGAAAATATAAAACAAGGTAAGCATGGTTCAGAGGCACTTTTTTTTTTCCATATTTTCTCTCTGTCTACAGTAGACGTAAGAGTTTTGAACCATTTTTATCCAACAAAAATTAGCATATTTATACTAAGTTTGGTAGTGAATTTTGAGTGGTTCTGTGTCTCAATTGTGGGAATGTCAGCTGGTGGTGCTACCCTCTAAATATTGCTGTTTGTATTTATACTCTATTCGGCGCGTAACAGACACATGGTGCACATATTCTGCACGTAGACCTCACCCCCAGACTAAAAGCAGATGATAAGTCCCAGGATCTGTTCTCTCTCATCATGCTCTGCTGTATAAACTCGGATCACGCTGTGCGTACGAGAAGTATATATAGTGCCTCACATTTTGGCTCACGTGGCAGACTTTGAGATACTTTGCTGGAAAAATTCCCTAAGAGTACATTACCCTTCTGTGAGAAAAATCCATGGAAACATTGAGGTTCCTGGATACTTTCAGGCTTCGCGTACGTGAGAGGGTCAAAGCTTTTTACATCTCAGACCTTTGAGATGGTCAGATATCCAGCTACTCTCCTACCTAGCACGTGCTCTGCTGGTACTCCCATAACAGCAATAGTTTGTTTTGCTTTGTGGTCATACCTTGTCCACAGGAAGAGTCACTGGTATTTGCCTTTTTATTTATTTACTTCCCGCATTTTAAGTAAATTGAATTCGCAAGGACTTGCATGAAAATGTGCCTGCGTGCACACAAATGAGGCAAATCCTGCCTGGTTTTAAAAGCTTCTTCACAGAGCTTTGGAGCAAAGCCTTCTTTATGCATTTTGTTTTAAATCCTGGTAGTTTAGCATATGATCCTGCTCTTTATATGCTCACTGTGTGTGTGTCTCTTGCATGGGACTCTTGCTTCCAGCAAAGAGGAGATGTACCGAGGCCGTGTCATTGCCATAATTATTTCCAAATTAAAGAGCCTTCTGTATATTTCTTCACTCTTCCCCTATGATAAGCATGTGCCTTCAGGATTCAAATGACCTTAATAATGATTCAGATTTGCAGCTTGAGGTCACTTTTGTGGTATAGAAGCTCTTCTCATAGGCTTTGGGATGATGATGTTGTACTGGCCAATTAGAAACCATATTTGACTAATTTTCTCAGTCTAAATCTGTGCTCTTCTGTATTAACACATTTATCCCTGAAGCTTTTACAGACACCCTGAATCATTGCTCTGCCTAATAAATTAATTGCAAGACTTTTGCCATTTCTTGCATTTTCCCTTCTACATTGCTGAGAAAATAAATATATATTTTGCATGGAGAGATTTTTCAATTTCTTTATAACAGCTGTTTATTTTCTTTGCATAGAGAGCTAGAGTCTTTTGTAGGAATAGCATGTGTGGTTATATACATAAGTCTTCAGCAGTTAATATGTTCCAAGTAATGATAAATTCATGTAATATGAATCTGATAGAGCATAGGTTCTGCTTTATAGTATTATTCAGATATCTGCTGCTTAGGAGAGCATCTTCATTTTTGGGGGTGCAGGGAACAGCAGTCTCTGGTTTCAAACCTGACGGATCTTGGCCAGTTGGATGTACTCCTCAGTCTGGTTGCACATGTTCACTGATAAAGCTCAGTGGTGGGTTTTTTTGATCCTGTTTTACTCAATGAAAGGAGACAGGGTTAATTAGGGATAATAATCTTGATCCTTTAAATACTCACTTGTTCCACTGATGATAATGAGACAACTCGTCTTTGTCTATTGTTTAATTTTAAAGACCTGTTGAAAATTAAAGCTCAAAATATTATTCTTGAAAAAGGAATGCCAAAGAAAAATCTGTTTTTTGCTTTTTTAATAGAATCTTAGATCATATGGAAACAACTTAAAACTGTCTGTCACTATTTTTATTATATTTTTTGGTCCTTGTCTTAGTAGGAGTAGTGACTTCTGTTTGAAATACATGCTATTTTAAACAAACATTCTGATTTCACAAATTCTGGGCAATGTCAAACTCCAGCCACAAAAACAAACAAACCAAGAAAAAATAATCTCTGTTTGTCTGAGATGAGCATGAAATAAGTGTATCTAGAACTACTCTATAGTCTCCCAAGTCTGTCTTTAATGTTCCTTAGTGTTTCTTTGCACTCTTTGCGGTACATATTACAAAGAATTCTTAAAACGCCTGCCATTTTCATCGGATTTTAGCGTACTGAAAGGTTGGAAGTGCTGCACTGCTGCTGACTCATGTAAGTAGATACTGAATTTACTGTACTCAGTTGTAGGTTTCAGAAGAGAGGTGGGAATTCAGGAAGTGATTTGTGGGCATCTTGCTGGGTAAAACATTGTTGGACATTTACTGGAGTCCAGTGGAATAAACATAAGGATTAACCACTCTGTTTTGGGGCTGTTCCTTTATAAGTAGCTGAGATCACTTGCATGCAAAGCTGGTTATTCAGCAGTTCTGAAGCTAATGTGAATGATATATGGCAGGTCATCTTCAAGGTTGTTAATCAGTATTGTCCCAAACAGAATTAAGCAATTCTTGCTGTAAAATCGAGCAAAGCTCTTGGCCAATACAGCCCGTCACAAAATTCCAGCTTGCTAGGCTGATGAATCAGCTGTCGTGATTTCTGCCCTGTCAGTGTCGGTGGACGGGTGTTGGCTGTGGTGCATGATGTGAACATCCAAAATGGGAAATGCTGAATGAGAAATGGGCTGGGAGTAATGGGAATCTCTTGTTTTGCCTGTGTGAAAACTTGTCTGTGACTGTTGAGAGCTGGGGAGAGCTTCTATGGTCACAGTCATGAGGTCTTCTTAATTTAAAGGTTTCCCTTAATTCTTTCTCTTTCTAGACTTTTTCACCAATAAATACAAATAGGTAAATGGTAGGTTCATCATTAATTATGAACCGTGTGGGTTTTTTTCATAGCATGCTATTGCAGCAAAAGAAACCGTCTTTGTTTTAGTTTATTTTCACAGTATCTGGGCCTTCTGTGCTGGCTGAAGACCAGTAACGTTAGCTATAATACAGTGAACAGCAAAATGACTCTCCCAGCGAACCTAGGAAAATAAATCCCCAGCAGAGATACTAGGTGAAGCTACAACCAGGATAGCTGCTCTGGAAACCAGTGCTGTTCCTGCTCCTACTGCCAGGAAAACTGGGGCTTGAAGCTCTTGTCCCTCTACTGAAAAGCCCTGGGATTCTGCTGTCAGCTTGAGTTCGATCTGCTAAGTCTTGTGAGAACAATAAACTGGCTTGCCTCTAGTAACATGATTTTATCTTGAATTAATTATAAGTTGTCTTTTCGCACAAGGCAAGTGGTTTTATTTAAAACTGAAATTGCTTTATCTCCTTGAAGGTTGTAACACTTTAGCTAACATGTTAAATATATATATATATATTTTTTCATCTTTCTAGTAATCCTTTTACTCTTGGGCTCTTTGATCTGCCCTGGATTTTAAGGAGTAATTTAAAAACAGATCTGTATTTTGGTGGTTTGACTGTGATGCTCTCACTGGAATCAGTAACTGTTTGGAGAATTACATCCGAGTCTGCCTATGTTTCTGCATGACTGGGACCTGTCACTACTCATTTGAGCTCATTAGTGTTGGAAATGGATATGCTGGTTCATCCAGAGCACTAGGATTCAAACTCAGATGTTAGTCTCAAGTGTAAAGGGAGTCTAGAGCATTTGAACGGATCGGGAATAAAAACTGTGTTCCATCTCAGCAAGTAGCTGAAAGAAGGTAGTAGTGTTTTGGACAAATTGAGAAAATACAATGTTTGAATAGAAAAGATTAATGCAAGGAAGGATGAGGTGCTTCAGTTGAAGATTAATCCATGGAAGACATTAAACCTTATTTTCAAGAGGGGCTTGAATTGGAAATGTTGCTGTTGGGGATAGAAAGTGGAGCGTTTGAGAAATTCAGACTATTTTTTTTTTTTTTTTTTTTAAGAGCACTGATGCAAAGCTCTGTCTGAAAGCTGACCCTCTGCAATGGCTCTCGATAGTCTGTGCACACACTGAATGCCCACACAGAAGAGTCTTGAAAATGCAGTCCTTGGGAACGAGGGCCGGATCCCCCTCTACGTGGATAAAGCGCCTGGATGTGCGAGCGCTGCTGGCACAGGGTGATTTTTCCCATCTAAAAGGGCTCTGGGCCAGAAGAGCAGAAAGGAACCAAAGGAATCCGTGGCCCACTTGGACGGGAACGGGTCCTCAATGTAACAGTGCCGCTGCTCTTCTTGCCAGGTCCTAGCGTGCACAACCGGATACTGCTCTTTGTGCTTTATTTACCACTCTATTAAGGCTAAATAGACTTTCTAAACAGAGGTTGTTTGCCCCTATCCCTTCCCCCTTGCCCATCCTAATGAGAAGCCCACAGCACCTCTGCAGCCAAGGGAGAACGTCCTTGCTGAAATGTTGGCCCGATCAGTTAGTAAGTGGAGTGTGATACAGTTATAAGTTCAATCTTGTTTTAATCTTTTTTTCCTTAAACTCAATGTAGCAATAATACAATGATCTAGGCTATTAACATACCTTTAAAAATAAATTAAAAATAAAACTGACAGAGAATTCTGTCAGTTTACAGGAACACTGACTTTTTTACTCTATGATGATAACTAGAGATATGTATTTTCTTCCACTTATTCCAAACAAGGGTGAACTTTGCCAGCTTTTAACAACTGCGACACTTAAGAGTTGCAACCATATGTAAAGAAATGGTTTAAATTTTCATCCATCAGTAAAAAGAAGTTTCTGAACAGTAATTAGAATACCTCTGCCTCAGATTTGGAAGCAAATAATAGGAAATGCTGAATCAGCTGGAAAATATATTAGGGATTTCTACAAGCTGCAGTATAAATAACCAAGCTGGACTTGTGCAGAAATGCCTGCGAAGAATGAAATTTTTGTTGCAGCATGTGGTCTGTTGCATGCTGATTTAGAAGAGGTGCCACATTCAAAACCAAAATTCATTTCTGTAACACAGTAGTTAGATTTTTAGCTCAGATTAGCTAAGAGAAATATTCCCATATTAAATCACTAATCCTCATTAGTAAAGGAGGGAGCTCTTCCATATAGAGCCATGTATGAAGTAGTGACCTGATTTCCAAAGAAATCTTACCTGATCAGCTCTGAGTTTATATTGTATGAAGTATTGCACATTTTTGCAACTCTTACACTAAATATCATTTTAAGAGGATGCACTTGCCTCTGATGTATGCTATGTGTCTAATTAGCTCATGGGAACCATCCTCTTCTCCCTGGTATTTTTTTCCCAACTCCTTGTGAAACTGCAAGGATAATACCTGCCCTGCACGGGCTGTTTTAGGTTTTTGCTTGATCCCCTGGAAGATTCATAGTTATCTTGTCCATTTTGTTCTCACGATTTGAGTAGTATAGAGCATCGGAAATATGTTTTTTGTCCTGGTCCTCGAAAGGCAAGTTGCCGTGGTAACTGGGCAGTATCTCTCCCACTGGGACTTGAGTTAGATGTGCCTATTTCGTTTAATTTTCCAGCTCTCTTAAACGTAAGCAGCAAGTCTCTCAAGTCCAACACAAGAGTAGTTTTGGTGTATTAAGGGACAGTATTTCCTTGCCATGCCCACCTTTGCCGCAGCCCGTGTGCGTCTGCCTTGGCGAACATCCTTGCTGAGGATCGTATCCAGGCTGGAAAGGTGGTACAGTTGAGGAGCTGGGCCATGCTCCTCTCCCTGCCTCCGTGCAGCAGCTCTGGGGACGTGACACCCCAAAAGCCGAAAGTGGAGGGGACACCCAGGGGGTTGGGATCAGGGGCTGGGTGAGGACAATTCGCACCTCTGCATCCCGGCCTCTGGAAGTCCTGATGGGAACAGGGCAACCGAGACAGCAAGCAGAAACCCCTTCTCATTTTTCTTGAATACTTTTTATGCTCTGCTGACTGGTCTTGCTTGGCTCTTCTTGCAGCAGAAGAGCTAGCAGCTCTTGGTTGCCCCTAATATTTCTGTACCAGCTGCACCTGCAGGAGCAGAACCACGGGCAGCCCATGAGCTGGGAAACGGAGCCACAGGATGTTTGTCTCGCACGTTAATAATGCAGAATGAGCTGGTTGCAGGAGAGAGAGGCACTTTCTCCTCCTTGTGCTTTGAAAACAAACAAAGTCTCCGTGACTCCT
Organism: Crypturellus tataupa; assembly: GCA_034781795.1. NCBI lineage: Eukaryota > Metazoa > Chordata > Aves > Tinamiformes > Tinamidae > Crypturellus > Crypturellus tataupa. The sequence goes on from JAWLRI010000720.1 coordinate 3,442,236, forward strand.
GGCCCATGTCTGATGCCGAGACATCATGTACTCCTGGCACCCCTCATATGCAAGGGCACCCTCGTCGGCTCGTCTCCTGGAGTACGAAGGAGTTGCAGCAATTCCTTCTCACCATCTCTTCCCTATCAGAATAACAGGAGTAAAAGGGGCTATGCACATACTTAAATGAAAGGAGGAAATCTTGATGGGATTGAACTATTCAGAACCACCTTGAAAGTATCTCTACATCAGCTACTTTTATTTTCACCCCCCTTTTTTTTTTTCTTAGCCATATTTTTAATATATATGTTGCTTTATTTTTCAGTTGCAGACATCCATCATATGCAAGAATGTGATGGCTACTCCCCTTATTCTGTGTAAGCTGCCCTCGTTTCTGGGGTGACTTTAGCATTCAGGGCAGTTGCCAACCATGTTGCTGCCCTTAAGCGCACAACCAAGAGGGCAGAGGCCAGATCACAGATTATGAGCTTGATGGTGTTTCCTTGACTTTGTGGTAAGTAAGAGAATCCAGGGAGAAGAAAATTCCATAACTTTTATTTTCCATGTTGTCTTAGGGTGATTTTTTTTTATCCCCTCAAGCCTAAAACACAGGGCAATTTAGTTCTCAGTTAGCACAACAAGCAATTTTTCTCCTATAGCTCCTCCCCTTCTCCCCTTTTTTTTCCCCTCCAGCATGTTTTAGTAAATAGCTTGAACTTGCTCAAGCTTCGGGATACAAAGAACTTGGGATGGTGACCTCAGGCTTAATTTCAAGGTATGGTTGCAAGCCCACTTGGGTAGCAGTTTGGAAGCCATGGATGTTTTGTTCTCTCCATATCTATGAATATGGGGGCAAATTCCAAAGGATTCCCAAAGGACAATACTACTAGTCACTTTTCTGCTTTCCTGGAGGCAGGGAGGATAGAGAAGTTGTACATGTCCATGTTTGTGTTTTGTTATTTTTTCCTTTCTTTGATGTTTGGGAGTGGAGTAATGTTTTACATGGTTATAATTAGAAATATGTTGTTGGTGCTTTGCATCCCAGCCCTGACTTGAATGCAAATAATCCTTTAGTTAGGTAGAACAGATAGTTTATATCCTCAGGACACAGATTAAGAATAGCTATGTAAGATGGCAAGTATTTTCTTTCCCTCATGCAAATTTAGATGGAAACATTTACCCAACCCCCTCCGCGTTCTACAGTCTTGCTTAACTCGGAGCAAAATGGAGTGAAACAGCTTTCATGACAGCTTCCTATGTGGGGGGAGGAATAAAGAAAATATGGACACTTTGATATTAACCTTTTATTGTTTTTTGCATGCAAACTGGTGGAGAGCTCGCTGGATGTGCAAATGCCACATTCTCTCGTGTAGGTTATGACAGAAGAATGTGATTTTTGATGCCCTGCTTTGTAAGGAGATTTGTAGCAAAAATAATATTGAAAATTATGCAGTCACAGAGGGTTAAAATAATATGCTGAGCTAAAGTTCTCCATGTTTTAGGAACTATCTAAGCATTGATAAATGCTGAAATCTGTTTTCTTCCCTGGCCATACAACTGCTATCTTTCAAAGTGTCAAGAAGAATACAAATATAACCTGAATAACATAAAATTGTCTTTCACTGGAACTTTTCAATGGGATTTAAAAGGTTGACAGGCTTCTTGGATCAGCATTGTATGCTCGTAGGACAAACAAAATATAAATACCTAGAAAAGCATGAGACAAAAAATGTGCCATGTTTTTAGTCCTGTGAATTGTTATGTCTCTGAGTAAGTCTTGCATGCAAAACATTTTTACTCCCTGGAGGTAGACAGGTGATTAAACATAATATTCTCATTTTCCCGATGCAGAATTTTTGCAGATAGGCTAAAAAATGAAAGGTTTTGAAAGCAGGGTATTTCATTTAAATCTGTAGCCTGTGGGGGATGATGCTTCATCATGCTACTGCTGTTCACTGTAGAAGCAGAGAACAGGTACATAATAAAATTCCCAGCTGCATTTTGACAACACTTTTTTTTTCATTTTTTTTTTCTTTTTATCTCCTCTTCAACAGCCATCCCACCATTGCCACTCTCGTCATAAACAAAGAGTAGTAAAAAAGGGATATACATTCCTATTTCTGTAAATACAACTTCTTGGCTGGTTTTCCTAAGAGAATTTGTTCTAATATTGGCTTTACATATGGTGGACTATATTAATGTCACTACTTTCATAATGCTAAAGCATTGGGACTTGTGAAATCACTTGCCCAGCATCCTGCGAAGCAAATACTTGCCTGATTCTTTTATGAATACCACATGTAATAAAACTTAAAGATGTCACAGACAAATATTTGAGTATTTTACATCGTAGATGGAATTTGTCTTCTGGAGAAGTAGCTACCTTAATCTTGAATACAAGACGATAGGAAGATACAGGCAAAGTGCTATATCTTCGTTCTGGCACTGCACTTGAAGTCAGCACACATCTGCATTCACTTCTTAAAATGAAAGATTTAGAACCTGGAAATTCTGGCTCAAGTGTCATTTTTCTGAAATAACTTAATAAATTGGCATGTAGCCGTGCCATGTCATGGTTGGTTGAGGTCCTGAGGCAATATTTAGTGTAACAGAATAAGCAGTGCTCCAGTTAACACAATCATCTTTTATGCAGAAAGAGGCATTTATGGCTTTCAAGACAGAGATTCTTTTCACTGTACATTTAGCTATTATTCTCCTGATTCTTTGCATAAAATTGGAGACTGACACATTTTTGCTTTCTTTTAAGTGGGAAAAGAGGTTAGTATGTTCATATTAAAGAGCCAAGAGTCCGAAACACACATGATTGGAGACCATAAATATTCAAAGGTCCCCACAGAACTGCTCGAGCCCTTTAATCAAAGATCAAATTTTCAACCTTATATATTAGTTATGTTCATCAGATTCCTAGAGGGCCGGTAAATCAAATTAATCTTAATTAAATGCAATCCCATGGGGGAAGAGAGAGGCAGAAATCATAGTACTGTGCAGTGGAAAGCTAGGAAGGATCATTAGATCTTTTTCTAGCAAACCGTTACTTTTTTTGTCTTAAAATTTAAATAAGTTTCACATTCACTTCTCTGTAAATACATTTTAACGTAACCATTTTTAGACTGGAGCTAGAGTTTCAGTAATGCAGTTTCTTTTATTCAAGGACCAGTAGATTGAATACTCGTCTAATAGACTGTCTTGGCATGCAAAGAGTCTAAGTGACTCTTGATCAAATGGTGGTATTTACAATGTTAATAATAATATTTAAAAAGAATTGCTGTAGTTATGTTTCTGCATTATAGGAGAGGATGAGAACAAGAAATAAAGAAGAACAAGAAAATAAGGTAGCCGTTTATATGCTTTTTTTTGGTGTACTCTTTAGTTGATTTTAATTCTCCCCTAGGAACACTTAGGTTGGAAACCATGCAGAATTGCTTAGTCTTCTGAGGAACTCTGCATTTTAATAAAACAGATGTCAGTTTTGTATTTTTAGGTCTACTGCTTGTTTCTGTGTTTCTGAGGAAAGTGGTTTTAATTTACATCTGTTGGATTTTTCTTTTTTCTTTTTTTTTTTTCCACTTGGAACTTACACTAGTTAGCCTTGTGGTAAGAAGTCCTCATATTCTGTTTGTGTTGGGGCTGAACAGTGTAGCACAAAGTTGTCTTCATCAAACCCGTATTGGCCTGTTTAATAGTAACAGGGTGTCTCTCCATTGCTGCTGTGGGAGGACATACTGGTGCTCATCCATATCAGTGTCTCAGAACAAAATTCATGCCACAAATGGACACCCCCAGTACACTCTCTTGCATCATACTAGATTTTAAGACTCCAGGGATGTGAAAGACAGCATTACCTTTCATCCTTCTTCTGTACCCCTGGTTTACAGGCCGTCATTTATTTCTTCATTGGGCCCTTGATTAAAACAGCTTGTAGAAGCTTACAGGAAGATTTGGCATGGTGTGGCTAGGGGTACTCATGGATATAACTTAGGTATTTCATCATTCTGTGTCCTGGATGCATAACCTGAAGTAGACGTTTCACATTTCAGTTATTTTGTGGTGTGGCACTGTACTGACAACAGTGTTTTGAACCTCCTGTAAAATGAAACTGCTTCCTCTCAATCCATCCTTCTGTCGTCCTTTCCCTGCTTCTCTCTTCCCCCGATATCCCTCCTGTTATTTCAGCACCCTTTATTTCTTCCTGGAAAGTAGAGGGATCCTGTGGTCACACTGGGGATTTATTATTAAACTGTAATAGCAGTACACAAATTGTTTTTAAGGTTCAGACAATCAGCACTGCTTGGGCTGTGTAAATAATGCAGCACCTTACCTGACGCGCTGGAGAGACTTCTCGAGTTTCTCACCTGGGCGGCTCTCCTGCAAACAGCTGATAAAGAGCGATTTCCAGTTAGACTGGTAAAATTTACTTTGCTTAACAGGTTTGAAATGGGGTCTTTTTTCTTCTCCCGTGTTTTTTTTTTTTTTTAATTTTGTTTCTTTTTAAATGTCCCAAAAAAATGAAACTTCTGAGGAGAAATTTCTCTCTTTCTTTGCTTAACAATGCTTTTTGTTTTGTTTTTGGCTTAACCCTTAAAAGTGGTTCAGAAGTTTGCCAAGCCACCATTCTCTTTCGGCCTCTGCAAAGGCTTCTGAATGGGTTACTGAATACAATTATACAAATAAATTATGCAGCGGTTTATTAGGCTGCTTAGCAGATTGCAAGCATACAGGTGTTAGTAACATTTAATTAGGATTCCCATGTCTGCATTTTTTAATGTATTTAAAGGTAGGCCTGCTGATTTGGTAAGAATTTAAAGTTTGGCCCTTGCTGGCACGGTCATAGTTTCACCCAAGTCAACCAAGCTATTTTTTTTTCCCTTCTACAAATGGAAAATCTTGTTTCCTTACTGACAGTTGGGCACATCTGCTGTCCTCTGCAGATCCCAAGGATGCAGAATTGTCTTACTCTAGGTATGTTATCCTATATATAGTATACCAGATAGATTGTCCCCTACACTAGTCATATTATCCCAGAATTATTATATCCATGGTATAAGGTAAAACTTCTGTTCTGTGTAAGACTGTGAGGAAGAGGAAGAAGAAGAAATTAAAAATTTTCATGCAGGAGCCTCATGACTTGAGCTAAATCTGATCTGAATACAGCAAAAACTTGCTGCTTTTTTTCCAATATGGGTAATATACGTGCATAAGATGCATTTGATGGTACGCCATATCCATTACAACCTCTGTTTGCTAGTTTTATATTTGGGCCCTTAGTTTATTGTTCCATGCAAAGTATTGGTATGACCTCTTCCACCCTAGAGTGAATTCAGTTTTTACTTGTGTTTTTCTTGAGTTTGCTTAGGTAGGATTTTGATACAGGAGTGTGAGCAGGATTTTATGGCCACAATTACAAGTGAAAAAAAAAAGCAGCTCTGAATTCATAAAGCAAACACTATTTTAAAAGGTTTACATATGTGTTTCTGGTTTATATTTATTTATTTTCCCCAGTAGAATTCAGGCAGATTTAAAATGGTGAAATGTTGGATTAAGGATTGTTTGTTCAGAGAGTTTTCATGTTTCAGTTGTTGAGCATTGGTAAGGATAATGTTTGACTTTATGCGCTGAACAAAAATAAACAAAATTAGAATAGGTTGCTGATATTGGCAAGACAAACTTTTAGACATTGTAAGGGAACTTTATGGGATACCTATTGCCTGACTTGCAAGTTCTTAGGAACACACCACTTTTGATTGTGTCCTTATTATGTATGGCTGTGACTGTGTCTAGAACGTTGCTCTAGGTTACTGTGTTTTGGTTGTAATCTCTACGCAAAAATAATGTATAAATAGAAGGCATATGCAAATGGCTTATTAGAGCTAGGAGAAAGTGTCCCTTTAAGATAAGATTTGGAGTCTGCGTGTGTGTTTTCTTTTTATTTATAATGTATGACAAGTTAATGTGTTTTGGAGTTTTTGCTCTTTTATGGGTTGCTTTTTTCGTTTGGTATATGTGATGTGTGTAAATCCTGCTCTTGAATGTTAGAATGTTAGTTAGTCTTCTGTACGTACATGCTATGTTGCAGGGCCCACACTTGACAGAGGAGCAAATAGCACCAGTTACCTGATATGTGGCAGTCAAAAAGAAACAAGGATAAGATTGAGGATGAACCCCTTTGTTCCTGAATTGTAAAACAGAGAGAGGGAGAGTCTTAGAAAAAAATGGAAGGTGACACTTTAAATTTTTAAATGTGAAGTTTTCCTGCTGGTATGTTACTTGTAGTAAGGCAATACCTCAAGGCATTACTGAAACCAGGAACTTCGTTAGGCTTCAACGAAAGAAGCATTTTCAAGAAAACCTTTACATAAGTGAGTAGTAGTTGGGCTTTTGTTGTTTGTTTCTGGAAATGGAGTCTCATTCCTAACTGTTTTTTAACTCAAGCTGGGGAGCCATTGGAGTTAAATTTATTATAACAGTATTACTTTATAGTTCTCCATTATAACGCTTCTCATAGGTCTCTGGGCATCATTTGGTATCATCCATCACATATAGGGTGTTGTGTTGCAACAGAGGAATTGTCCTATTCAGTGCTCCTTTGTAGACTCTGAAGAGGCTACCTAGCCCAGTGACGCCTGAAACTCCTGCCCCCCAAAGTATTGAGAGCTCTGCCATGACCAGAGCCCTGCTCTGAATTGCATCGCTCCTGTGGATATGTGTTAGGACAATGAAAACTAGCAATAAAGGAGTGGAGTGGTACTGGTAAGTATGATATAAATGCATTTGCGGTGTTCTACTTTTTTTTTAAGTTCTATTGGAAAGCTTGCATTTGCTTCTAAAGCAGTAAAGCACGTTCAAGAAACTTTCTACCTTGTCCTTGTTACATGGTAGGCAGACTTTCAGATATACAGTTCTTCCTTCAGGTTTGACAAAGATTTGCTTTTTTTTTTGAGGTTTTATGAGATTTATGCTGGTTTTATGAGATTTTGACCTCATAGTCGGCTTTTTTTTCCCTTCAATTTTTCCCCTCCCAACAACTGCATTACTAGACTAATAAAAACTATTACATATCTTGCTTTTCAGAATGTTATTGATTTTTAGGGTGATTTACCTTGCAGCAGGATACAGTAAAGAACATCGAATTCGGATAAGCCATTAATTCATAAAGTGGAGGTAATTTGGAAGATGATAATAACTTCAAAAACTGTGGTCAGTACTAGCTGATAGATTAAAAAGAATCAGTAGCTATTGAGTTGTATAGCAGGTTGCTTTGGCTGAGAGCAAATGCTTTATTACATCAATGGATAATACTATCTCGGTGGAATTGGAAAACATCACTCTTAAGGAGCAATGCTTTGACCCCAGTGAACTAGATTAGTTCTAACATAATAATTCTAATGAACATGATGCATAATGATTTGCAAACATAGGTAGGAAATAGTGTTTGAGAAAATAGGGACATGAATCAAAAACCTTGGTATCCCGACACCTTGATATGGTTGTGATTCTCAGGGAAAGGTTAACATATACTGAAGAAGAGTGCATGCTTCTCTTATTAAGTATAAACGGTGTGAATCAATGAGCTTGCATCATAAAAGACTAAGAGGAGCTTGATAAAAAGTTATAGATGTTTCAAAGGTTATTCATATGGTGTGCTTTATCTGTCCTTGAGACAAATGTTACGTAGCTTGGAACTGGTGTTTGATGGGGGAAAATGGTCTGCTTCTCAGCTCTTAAGATTAAATAACTGGCAATAAAACCGATTTATTACAATACATGCTTAGAATAACTCTTATTAGTGTCATGGCCATCAACTAGAACTCCAGATACATCAATGTGGAAGCCTGTGTGCTTTCAGTTGAAGAAGTAATTTCAGAAGAGTGCCTGTTTTTTTTTTTTTGTTTTTTTTTTTGACGCTTTGCTTGATATACAGAAAAGATTCAAGACCTTCCTGATGATGTGATTTCAGTGTGGTGGCGAAATGAGGAAGGATCAGGATCAGGAAGAGCCAATAATTAGATAGTTCTGAATTTATACCATCTTTGAAATCTCTCTCCCTTTGGTTGAGTGTTTTCTTACGGGTCTAGCTACCCCATATTCCTTCATCCTGCTTCCCCGTCCTCTTTCTGAATGATCTTCCGGGCTTCCTTTCTCCAAGTTCCTTGAGGTCTAACAAGACAAAGCAAGATGTAATCAATTTAAGCGAGGCATGAATAGCAGCTTTTCTAAGTAAGTTCCCTCATTTTAATGAGTGTTGGTCACTTGCCTAGTATACTTTGCCTTTCTAAAAAAATCTTAAGTCTTTCTTCATGGTACAGGGGGGCAGTTGCCTGGCTTGTTTTGGCTCTCATTTATGACAGGGCTGGCTAAGGAAAGACTTGACAGGAGGCAGCCTGGAAGGTTCACTCTCCTTGCTGCTGAGGTCTGCAGTTATTTTGGTAGATCTTACACTTCCTAGACTCTAATAGCAAGGTATGAAAATGTTGGATGATCTGCTTTACCAGTCTGTGCATATCCACATGATTTCTTTGCTTCCAAGGATAATTGTCTGTTTGTTATTTTAACTTGCTGAACTGAAAATTAAGCAAAAAGTCAGTTTGAAGAATTAACATTCTTGTCTGCTCCTCTTAAACTTGTGGTCAACAGTATCCTACTGTAAGCCAATAATAGGGTGAAAGACGATGAAATGTGTTTGGATGGTTCAGATGAAATGCAAACTCTGCACAGTGAAACAAGTATCTGAGAGGTACTTTTGCCATAAGAAAAATCTCACTGCCGTGGATTAGTGCTTAAAATGCTCTCCCTGTCTCACCAAACACAGTAAATATGGCAATCAGTGACTGAACCACTCTGCACTGAACACATTCAGATTACATGGAAAGACGCTTTTCTTCTTGCATCCCCTGCTCTTTTCCAAAAACAAACAACGATTTTAATATAAGACACCCTTTCCTATCATCCTATGTGATGCTTCCCATGAATTTTTTAAGCTGCATGCGGCATCAGCTGCATTGTTGAAGGTCGATATGATTTTTGAGAGCACTTTAGAATCCTACCAAGAGTGGACAGGGAATTCATGCTCCAGATATGAATATCCATGTGTTTCCCTTTGCAGTGATCTGCATGTGCCTCCTTTTAAAGTCTACTGTGGTGTTTGAAGAAAAATACTCTTCCTCAAAAAATATGGTGCTGTGAGGTTTTTTTGTTTGCTGTATTCATGTATGGGAATAGAGATTTTTCTTTTGAAGCACTAATAAAAAATTCTTACTCTGTATAAGACCGAGTTCCCATTGATTTCAGGAGGGTTGAAACTACCTAAGACTCTTAATATTAATTTACCTTTACCTAAATGTAGAAAGGAAGTTTAGGAATTTTACCAAGGTTTGCTTTTATGTTATGAAGACGTAAGAGATTGTATATAAAAATATTTGACAGTTTTTGCGTGCTGAACTTCAGAAGTAGACCTAATTCGATGTCTGAAAACCACCTGTGTTAAACCAAAGCCTACCATAACTTATGTCCTGTTTTTAAATGAAACAAAATAAAAAATGGCAGAATTTCTTTTCAGATGGATAAACCTGCGCCTTGTAGAGCTTGCAATGCAAACAGGAGGAACCTGAAAGTAAAACAGGCTTCATTGTTAACCCTGCAAGAAGCTGAAGCTGTCAAAAAGGAGAAAATAAATAAGGAAACACTGACAAGTAAACAGGCTCTAAAATCATCTAACAGTGAGCTATTTGTAAACTAAGTCTGGCATGAAAGTACAGGCAGACCAAGGACAGTAATAGAAATAAAAATAATTAACAAATATAGCAATTTTGAACATCTGCATCACTCAGGATAGGCAATTTTTAGAAATCTGACTCAGATTTAAGAAACTCTTTTACCAGTATAAGTAACATGAAATATGTTTTGCAATAAACACTTGAATTATTAAAGTTCCTGTATTGCCCTTTTATCAGGCTTTTTACTCTTTTGAAAGCTTCTCTCCCTTATCTCCTTCTTTTGGGAGATATTTTATTGGTCTACTTAGCATGACTTTTCTAAAATGGGATTGTGGTCCAGTACTGTAAAATGATACTTTTGTTGAATATTTTAGCAAATGTCTTTTTTTTTTTTTTTAATATATGATTTTGTGGAGGTTCCAGGTTTTCTGGCATTCTGCCCATCCCTAGCAAAATGTTCAATCATCTTAACTGATGAGACTCTAAAAAAGGAAATATGTTTACATGTATATATATGTATCATGCCTGTGGTGTATCAGTGGGGAAAATGGCATTTGTACTGATTCTGGAAGCAGCTCTCCACGGAATATTTTGCAAAATGCAAATTTCTCTATTAGTCAAGAAACCTTCTCAAATGACACACATAAACAGAACTATTGTAGAATTAGGAATCAGAATTTTTGTTTTATTTGTTTGTTTTTATTTGTCTGTGGCTTGGTGTCCTCACCTCATGGAGTGAGAGTGTCTGTTTTTTCTTCATCCATGGCTGTTGTTAAACAGGCTTCGCAAAAACATCAGACTAAATGATCTGTTGTTTCTTTTGACCTTAGCCGTAATGCTTTCCTCTTTGCCTTGCAAAGAAGCTTTTCCCAGTGGACATACCCATCCGCTTCTGTAAGGTAAAAGGAAATAAAAGCTGAACTGAAGTTAATTTTGTTTACTGGAGGACATATTTGAATGATTAGGACCAAATACATGAAATAAATCAGTGCCTGATGACTTGAATTCTTTCTCATGCTTCCTCACCTTATGAGCATGCTGCATTTCTTACCTCTATGTTCTTGCTTTGCAAATTTCCTAGGGTGCGTTGGTGGGCTGGCGTAGAGAAGAAAGGAGCTAATTACAACTGTTCAGAATGTTATGGATAAATGATTAAAAAATAACAGTTTGAAGGGAAAAAAAATGCCTTCTAGACTTATTAATTTCACAGAGCAGCAGTGGTGCTAGATCTGTTCATTCAGGTAGCCAGTTCTTTTACTTGTTATTGGGGTGTGTATGTGCTTTTTCAAGTCAAGGCAATAGTGCATTAATTGGATTTTTTTTTTTTTTCTCATGAAGTCATTCTGGCCTGGCTGCTCTTACTTGGATTAAATACAAGCAAAAATAAAACTCGCATTGGTTCAGGAAGTTTGCTTTGTGGTTCTTTGGAAAAGAACATTCTGTCTCCTCTTTACAAAACCCATACAAACAGTCATTTGGCACACATGCTGTTCTTTGTAGATACCTTATTTTTAAATTATCTCTTGGTCATTTTGCAAGATTAAGTATGACAGTTCCTCTTTCCTGGATAAATTCTGTCTTGTATATTCGCGCTTTCCCTTTGCAAGTCACATCTGCAGATTTAAGTGGGTAATATTATTAAATGTTCTAAACACTATTTGAGATCCTGCTAGTGGAAAAAAAATGAACAAGATAAATTGTGTTTGTAAATTATAGAATAGTAAGCAATGTTTATAGAATACTACTTATTCAGAAGTGGTTATATCTCATTGTAGAAACGAGATATAACTATGTAACTATGGCTTGTTATACTTGTTGATATTATTGGAGAAGAGCTATAGAAGTACGGAGTAGCAGTGAAGCATCCATGATCATAAGAGATATTTCTGTAGCTGATAGCTCCAGAATGGTACACAAGCTTTGTGGCAAGATGTCATTTTCATTTTTGTTTTAAATTTTTAGGGATATGATTAAGTCACTTTGGCTTACTCTCGAAATCAGTAGCGAGGGCAATATATTTTATGTGGGTGTAAAAGTCATTTCTTGTATGTGAAAATTTGGCATGAGCATCTGGAATTATAAATAAAAGAGGGAATGAAACGTGTGCTGTGCAACTTTAATCAAACAGGGAGAAATCTCGAGTGCCCTCTTTTGATATCCTATTCAGTGGGACCAGTTAGAGGGGATCTTGAGTGATGTTGATACCTTAGTGGGCTGATTCCGTGAGTGGTCTTAATGTCTATTGACTGGAGCTCTTAACCAGAAGGGAAATGAAAGTTCCCTTCCACCTTGTAGGAGTCAGTCCTACTTGTAGTAAGTAATATTCCCAGAGAGTGATAAAAGCAGACATATATGCTTTCTGAACAAATCTCTGCTGTAATAAGTCTGAAGTGAAGGTGAAGTAATTTGTGAGAAGTAATTTGGAAAATAATTGGTGAGAAAAAAATCTATATTAAAAAAAACAACTCTCCAACTTTCCACTTCCATACATTTAAATACAAAGAGTAAAATACGGATCACCATGTTTCTTATCTTTCTAGCAAAGCCTTTTTCCTATAATTAAGAAGGCATGAATTTTCTAATTGATGCCAAATCCAATCTGAGCCACCCACACAATTATTTCACCCTTCCCTCCACCTCCCATCACTATCTGATATTTTGTTTGCACAGTCATTATTCATTAACTGTGTTCATGTCCAGGGCTCCAAACAGGGAAATCACGTTAGTGAGGAGGAGCTCTGAGACTCAGGAGTGAAGTCTGGGGGAGGTTTTCTTCTGTTCTTCCTTGGCTTTCAAAGCAGAAGCTCAACATCTGTCACAAATTTTGGAGAGCTAAGGAGCTTTAAAACAGTGAATACACTAGTGTTTGATGCTTTCTTTGCTTAGCAGAATTCTTCAAGTCCTCCTCAATGCTCAATAAAATCCAATTCTCTATAAGAAGCTACACAGATCACAAATTACTACCGGGATTTTTTTTTTTTTTTTTAAGTATGTATATGTGCATGTGTGTATGTGTATATGTATGTATTCATCTAAATTATAGCTGGGCCTATTTCCCTGAGAGAGAACTTTCTACTGTATTCTTTTTTCCTCTTTGCCATATCCTCAGGTGGTTGAATCCAGCCTCTTGCTTTTCTTGTTTGAGAGATGCATGCATGCAAAGGTCTCTCTTGGTATTTTGCTTTTTTGGTGTGGTCTTGGTTCTTCTGGAATTAACAGCAACCCTCCTTTGATGGCCCATGCTCCTGGGGTCACTACTGCGATCTTGAAACAAAAGCCATCAGGTTTGTGACTCTGTAAGGGATGCTTACCTCTATAGAAGGTAAGCTCCTATAGAATGGAACATCTCATAGAAGTCACAGAATTGGGACACTACCAGGTTGATGTCCCAAAGAGTGCAAATGCAAAAAGGGCATACAACCAAAATTGGAACAGGGTAGTAAAACTGGATGGACTAAGCTTGTCTGAAATCTTGAATGAAAGTTGAGGAGCAGCAGGTGTTTGTGGAAAAAGTGGGAGAATCCCATAATGGTCCCTTTCAAAATTTACTCTCTTTCTCCTCTGCTTCTTGGCTTGTTTTTCGTATTAGCCTCCCTTTTCTGCATCCTCCTGAGTACTGCCTTTTCCCCCGGGTCAGTGTTTTCCAGTGTTTTCTCCCAGAATGAGTGTGCCTGGTGCCATTCCCACTGGGGTTGGGTGGCCACTCATGGCCCCGCAATGCGCGGTCACCTACTGTGTCCCACGTACTGCTGTTGTGACACCCACCACACGGCCTGCCTGAGCACGAGAAGCATTTGTCCCCCGCATTACAGATTACAGTTCTTCTGTGGGTTTCCACTAAATCTGTTTTAGTCAGGCTCAGCCATAAGGGATAATGTTTGTTCCCATTGGGTTTGCCCCCTTCTGCTGCCGAGTGCTTCATCTCCATCGCATTATAGATTTACTGCTGCACCCTTGAGCAGACATGCAGCCCATCCTGTCTTTGCAAGAAGGGTTTAGGATGTATGTTTTGCAGGTATCCAGACCATCAAGCCCGTCAGCTGCACTTTTGAATCCTTTTGGATACTGTTGGTATTTTAAGAAGTTCGCGCCTGGAAGCAGCATATGATCCCTAAGCAGGAATATCCTTCTAACCAGAATTATCCTCCTTTCTCACAGCACGGAGAAATCAGATTTTAAATGTCACTCCTTAGCAAGCCTAGTTGGTGGCATTCAGTGCAACTGCAAACTCAAGCCGGTTTCTTTTCTGATTTGTTTTCCAGTGAGGAGTTTCCTTTTGGGCAGCCTGCCTCCAAGCACCTCCGGGGAGGAGATGTCAGCCATTTGAGCCGGATCGAGCAGTGAAAGGGACGGCATCTACCGAGGCTGCAGCTCCCTTCCCAGGCACATGGCATCTGCATAAGTGGTCACTGGTGAGTGGCACTTGGATGCTGACAGTCCCTTGCTTCCTTGCTCTCACTTCATAACTGATGATGCCTAGCAAACAGCGAGTCCCAGGATGCAAAGATTTGGTTGCCTTTCTTGTTTTTCCAGAAGGGCAACTGGTGAGCTTAGAGGAAAGGGGGCTGGTCCACCGTGCCAGCTAATCCTAGGAAATCCTTCCTATTTGTTTGTATGTTTATGGGTTTTTTCTTTCCCCTCCCTCCCGTGAAGGAGGAACTTCCTGGTGAGAGCAGACTTTCTATCGCACGACATCCTATGGAAGAGCTCTTTTAATCAAAGAGAGGTTTCATGCCCTGTGCCTTGGTCTGAAAATACAAGCTGTGGGGCTCTGATAACAGTAGCAGTGACTGGCTTTTGGCAACAAGGGGAGGATTAAAAATGAGTGTGTGTGTGTGTGTGTGTGTGTGTGTGTGTGTGTGTGCGCATGCGCTCCTACACCCCCTCTCCAGCTGAATGGAAAATGAAAATCTCCAAAGCCTTTTATGTAGCTGTGACTTTTTTCTTTTTTTCTTTTTTTTTTTTCCCTCCATCTCCATGTGGGTGTGTGTAGACAAACTTCATGCTCAGCTGCCTTTTGAAGATGCCTTGTGAAGAAAAGAGTCTGCTTGCTTTGACCTCTCATGTCTGTCTTCAGTTCAATAATAGTTCTATTCTCTTTGCAAAAGATAATGGCTTGCACTTTTTCTTGCAGGGAGAGGAGGTGATTTTCATCAGTTCCTCCCATGTGTGATTTTTTTTTTAGTTTCCTGATAAAACAATAGCAATCTGCTGCTTTGAGCAACTGAGATGCTGTGATTCTGTGCAAGCGAATACGCGGAGCGCTACCTAACGCCCTGTGTTGCCTGAGATGCTACTGTGCTGGGCTGACTGCTGTTTTCCCAGCACCAAGGAATTGTTAATGATGAGATGCAACCTCGCCTACAAAACACATATTGACTATTAAAAACAAAAGTATGTTCCTCTTAGCTAGACTTAGTCATTCAGATGCCTCTGTGCAGCTTAGCTGGGGTAAAGTAGGTGGATGGATTCCCACTAAAACATCAATAGAAAACAGCTCAGCATCAGATATAGGATCTTTCCTTGAATATCCGATTTCTCAACTAGGACTTTAAGCAAAACCACTCAAAGTTATCTTCTTGAGAGGATATAAGAAGCACCTCCTAAGGGTGGGTACGAGAAAGGAGAGATAAGCCCAGGGCTTTTGTCCGAGTCCCTCAGATTTTTAACCCATCGTTAGCAGTGTTCCTTGGCACATTTGAGCCAAAGCTCGGGGGGCTGGTTCATCACGCAGCTGTGCCTGCCAACCTGGCTGTCCACGGGGTCTGATAATTTTTCAGACTTGTATGACTTCCAGTGTAATTCTGGCTTTATGCAGGAGGAAACAAAGACCAAACAGGAACTTGAGGATGTATTTCAGTGTTCAATGGTTTAATAGACGGACCCAAACCAGTGTATTTTAAATAATAGAAAGTTTTAAACACCTGATTTTGCACTGTAGTAAAGAATCCATTTTGCAGATTGCAAGATACCTGCCCTTAAGAGCACATTGCTCATTTATCACTGTTCTTCCTGCTTTGGGTCAAGCACAGCAGCTGCCCTCTTGGGGATCGCTTGAAGGTGTGTGCTCTTGCTTTACATGACCCTTAAATAATGAAACAGCTTCAGTGCTAGCTCTGGCAGCTTTTGAGGAAAAGAGCTGTTAAAATTGATATAATTATTTTTTTTTTCTGAGAGGGTAGAAAAAGGTAAGGTAAGGCAGCAATTAAACATTGTGTTGTTTTTCAAACTATTCTCTCGTGGGGAAATGAGTGTTTTCTCACTAGTACCCAGTTATTAGAAATTAGAGACCAGAGGGTTATGCAAAAGCCTCCTCATTTTTTGTAGATTCAAGGCTTATTGCCTTCTGTCAAACCTGCAGTCACAGGCTGCCTCAAAACTTTGAATGCCAGCATGGCAGGAACTGGAAAAAAATCCTTTGCCCACTTTTAGTGAGTGGGAAAGTACCTCTGGTTGTATGCAGAGATTTATTTTGAAAACCGAGACTGTCCAGGGGATACACCATAAATTCACTGTACAAATAAAGACAGAGTCAGCCAGCGCCTGCTGATCACGTCAAGGGGTGACTGCGCCATGACGTGAATCGCCGTGCGTGATGAATATGTCCTTCTTGATAGGTTCTCTCCCCTGTTGTCCCTTCCTTATTTCCGCACACATAAATCTGTGCTAGTTAAAATGTATTTTTTTGGTTTGTTTGTTTCTGACAAAGCAGTGGTAATACAGTGTTCTTCTGAAATTTTAGTTTTGAGCTCTATCTGTAACCTGAGGTCTCACAAACAAAATCGTTTGCTGTTTCTTGTATTTACACAGTGCTCTTCCCTGACTACGGGCAGCCCATGCTGTTGGGGCACCGTTATATTGAAGCGATAAGCTGGTGCAAGTGCTTTAGAGTTGGGTAGATGAACTTCCTCCCTCACTCCCTCACCCCGCAAAATTACAAACCGTCCTAAGGACTAATGATCAGCTATCAAAGAATGCCTTGAAACTTAAGATTAGCTTAAGCTGTGCTTAAACAAACCAAGGCATGCACTTGTTCGCAAAATTTTTTCTTAGATCTGGGGAGTCACTAGGACTAGATGAGCCTTTCCAGTGGTTTTGTTCTAATGAAATCTAACCTTTTTCTAACCTTTTTTTTTTTTTTTTCCATGATAGCTGTAAAAGAATTTGGCCTCTGACAAAATTACTATTACCTGCTCCTATCACGTTAGTTTTGTGTTTAAAAACTAAGTTCCTAAAAGCCATTGTTTTCTAACTTTTGTGTTTCAAAGTGCTCGATTGCTCTATCTTTTAAGCCTGAAAGGCAGAGGTCTCCCATTGCCAAGACATGGATACCTTGCTGCTGGCTTGCCTGGGGACATTGCCTTTGCTGCAACACGGAGGTCCGGGTGCACGCACAACTTGTCATTATAGATGGTGCTTTTTGCTTTTTGTCGCTGTGGAGGTTTAGAAATGATCTTAATCTCATTTCTGGAGTGACTCAGGGACTTGAGTCCATTGTGCTGGGATGTGGGGAGCGCAGAGGCGCCGTTCTTTCAGTTTACGCTGAGTTCGCAGTTATTTTACTGTTTCAGCCAGCTTTTCAGAGCCTGTATCCAAAATCATTGAGCTCCTGTGGAGTGAAGGAGGCGGTGAAGGAAAGGAGCATCAGGGAGAAAGAGGAGGAAGCAATGGGACAGCTCTCCGCGCAGAAGATGGTGTCTGCTGCCTGCAGGCACTCAGCAGGCTGGTATCCTGGGTGTAGGTGGGATGCTTTTTTGTAGGTTGCAAAATAAAGTACATGTTGCATTCCTGGTATAGATGGAAGGGCGCAGGGAAGGTGTGGCAAGTGGATAGTATATTTCTATAATGAAGTACTGCATTTTCTGAACTCTTAGCTAGAAGGATTTCTATGTTAACTCAAGGTGTCGGAGTTTTTTTTTTTTTTGTATTATTATTCTTATTTTTTTTATTTTCACTGAATACAAGCGAATCCATTTAGTGCTACGGGCACACACGCCAGGCTGATGAAAATTAAACGAGCACGTGAGATCCGGTTACATAAAAACAAGCGCCCTGCGGGGAGCGGGCGCAGAGCGCCCTTCGTCCGCCCGAGTCGGGCAGGACGGGAGCTGTTTGCCTTGGCCTCCACCTCTGTTTGGAGAGGTTGCTGTGGTGATGAATAGCCCCGGCGCGCGCACCACGGTTATTGCTGTATGTGTAACACAACAGTGACGGTCTCGCGGCCTGTCGCTGCCTGCCGCCTGTTCCCCAAAACTGCATTAAACAAGGGGAGCTGCTGCCTTAGAGGCAGTTCTGCATGCCATCGCCAGCCCCTGGCTTTGCTGCACGGGTGGGAGTTGGGGAAATGCACTTTCCTCTGATAGGAAGCAGGAGAGTCCTAGTTGAATTGAGAGTCCTAAATGAAATTCTCCCTCCCCCCTGCCCCATACCAGTATTGCAGATAATACTTTTGTATCTGTCTATATAGTGCCTTCCTAATCACCATTTATCTATAAATGCTACAATAAAATAAAGAGTACCACAACTGTAAAAAGACTGTGTTCTTCACACTGAGATATGAAAGTGTGATTTAACAGCTGCACAGTGATGCAAAAATATGCCTAAATGTATATATTTATATATATATATGAATATTTTGCATTTTTGAGATGTGATTTAAAACCTTTGTGAATTTTCACTGGTACAAGTATAGTTTGAGGGCACAGTTATCTGAAGGTGACATTATAAATATGACTTCTACACAGTGAATTGCCTTCAAGAAAATCTTGGAAATTGGATTCATTTATGATTTCTAGCATTGCTTGTAGGGTGAAGAGCAAAGACGAGCAAGACACTAGTGAAACATTATGCTTTTCAGCAAAGTGTACATCTCGCATTTCTGATCTATAGTTTCCCTCCTGAAACCTAATGGAACTAATGGGAATGAATTACCACCAGAGGCAGCTCTTGAAGCACATTCTTCCCTGTATATTGCCCCTGTTCCTAATGGTTATGAAGTGGCATCATATGTAAAACTTGTAGCAAGTTACAGTGAAATTAAAATTTCTACTTTGGCAATTCCTTCTTTTTTCCCCCCCTTCATAAATGCATGTATTATTCAGTTCTATGTCAGCTCTCCATCTCCTAAATGGAAATAACAATTCCTGGTGGTTTCATCTGTGAGGCTAAGCACTTCCACGGTTGCACTGCTCTTGACTGCAGCAATAGTGAAGGCTTAAAGAGGAAGAAGAGAGCTTGCTAATAGCACTAGGGCCTCTCATGGTCTCTGGAAGGGGAGAGGGTCATGACAGACCCCTTGCAGGACTGATAGGGCTTCTTGCTGAGTTTGAGCAGTCAGAGAAATATCCCCAGCAGATCTGTGAAACAGGTTGGTTGCCTTGAAGCTTTCCCTAGCACAATCAAAACTGTGTCAGCGCCCTTTTGGGGCTCGCTCAGTTAAAATCACCTTCACTAAGGATATATAAGGGTCTTCTAACACCCTGTTCAAGGTCTTTTCCTGGATTTTTGGGGATGTGGACCTGCAGTTAATAGAATAGAGCCAGCATTTACAGAAATGGCAGTATTTTTACTACTGTTTGTACTTTTGTATTTTTTACTTAACTGGCTCATTCTCCAAGGCTTACAATGGACACCTACCGTACCTCTTCAAATCTGTTTGTTCTGTTTCAGGCTGTTGGTTTGAAAGATTTTGTGATGAACGAGTTTACTGTACAAATGTGTGATTAGCAGCAGCTGTTTGTAGTCATGCTTTAAATCGAATCCATCTGTCAGCGGGCTCCTTAATGTGTAAACTTCATGTTGTCAGGAGAGTTGACACCAGAGGATTATCTGGGTGCTGTCTGCCAAAAAAAAAAAAAAAAAAGAAGTGGGAAAAAATCATAAGGAAATGGGCTCGGATGAGCTCTGGGATGCCTCTGGAGTTTCATTGGTAGTGCTGTGGTTTCATCAGGTGAGAGGTGACTTACAGCAAAAGTGACATACAGGTAGGTGTTCAGATATAGGTTTTATAGGTGGTATAGACAACTTGGGAGAGGAGTTGAAGTAGCCATTCCAGAAACCAGTACCTGCAGCTTGTGTGATCGGGATGGCTCTTTGTGTGTGTGTGTAGTTTGCTTTGTTTTATTCCTGACCCTTCAATGAACCTTTGAACCTTCATCACTTGATGGTGTTAGCTGGTTCCTAGTAAGGCTCTTGATAAATTAGAGAGGGGATAGGAAACCTGGCTGACTCTTGGGCTGCTCTGTGTGCCAGATCAGCAGTTCAATTGACACTAAATTTAGTGTTGGCAGAGGCATAAAGAAGAAGAAAAAGACAAAAACCCTCTGGCTTTATAAACTTGTGTTTTATGTCAGCTGAAGCCAGTACACTGCTTTAAAAAGAAGTGTCTCTTGTCCCGGAGTAAGACAAAAATGCCTTAGTTTTTTCTTTTAGTGTATGTATTAAAAGAAGCATTGTGTATCCTGGAGTCTATTGTTGTTCTACATCTGATAAAATAGGCTTTTCTCCTCTCTTTTTAATACTGGAGACTCATTAATGTATTCCACGTAGAGACAGTGCAAATTGCACTTTGAGTAAAGAAATTGATTGATGTTGGCTTGTGTCAAGAAAACATGGCTGGAAGGAGTCAATACAACCTCTTTCATTTTTTCCTCTGAAATGTGTTGTTTTTCCTGCGTGTGTTTAATCAGAGAATATAGTGGAGGAATGGAATTGCTTTAATGCTGACAGTATCTTGTTTTCTCTTTAAAATAATGCTTAATAGAGTTAAAATATAGTTACTATCATCTGGTACTCACTGAACACCCCCTTGGGACTTTGGATTTTAAGCACATGGAATTTGTAAAATCTGTCGCTTGACAGCTTGAATTTAGAAATCTTTCTAGCTAAGGGCTGGGCAAACACTGCATGTCATTACATAAATATACCATCCACTTGGAATCTGTTAAATCTCAATTAACTGAAGAAGAAAGTTTTAACTGCTGTCTTCCTTACCTCCCGCGCTTAGTCAAAGGTTACCTGCATCTTAACTGCAGGCAGTGCATGCTCAGAAAAATGTTAAAGATGTTTGATTGCGTGAGGTATGAAAGATGGGGATTACAGATTGCATTTCAATAAATGGCTGTAAAAGTAAAATGCTTTATTAAAAGCATTTTAATAAAAAGCTGTAAAACCTGGCCTGCAGTTGTAGCTTGTTCCTGGAAACGGAGCTGTGATCCCATAAGGTACAGGCAGTGCTAACTGAAGAGCTCTGTAGTCTCTGTGAATTGCTGCAATAGCCGGTGAATGCTTGAAATCGTGATGGTTGATCCAAAAAACATGTGATAAGCAGCAAGACATTTTTTTATCACTAGCAACCAAATTTTCACGTAGGCCAGTCTTAATAAATAATCTGATGGTGGCTTTATTATGGCTCCTTAGTTTGTATTGTGGGTGTTACAGCTGGATATGAAGTAGTATTTTCTTTTCCATAGGAGTGGAAATTTCCTCCATTTTGTATTTATTTTGAAATTGTTTATGGAAAATTCTGCTGACATACAGATGTGTCACATAGTATTAAATATAGTGCTAAGCAGTAAGGTGAAGGTGAGCTAGAGATGGCATTAATTTGTCCGTCACTTTGGATACTTAATTATCAAATTTAGTTTTAGCCGAGATACTTTTGTTATTTCCATAGTCAAACAAAACTGGTAAAGCTGTACTGTTGGAAATTGTGCTTTGCAATGGGGAATGAAAAGGGAGCTCTTTTCCCTTCTTGGTGGAATGAGTGCTTTGGGTTTGCAGGGGAGCCACCGCGTGTCGCCGCTTCGAAACCCTCCACAGCTGGCTAAATTGTGAGTTACAGCCGCGCGTGTTCTTTAGAGAGGAAAGACATACGCCCGTTCCCCGTATCTTCCCATCTCTTGTATTGCATGAGCAATATGTGTTGGGTCGCTAGCAGCTGCCTGAGGAAGGATCTGGTGTTTTCTTTGAGGGGGCGGAAGCACTGCGAGCGCGCGCACTTGTCACGGCTGCCGTTGGGCCTTTTGCTGTTGCTCTTCTCCTTGCAGTCACTCATCCGAACACACGGGCTGTTCAGTAACAGGGCAGGGGTGACTGAGTCATACTCCAGTTTAAAAGAAGAGCCGCTTTCCTGCTGACGTCGTTTAGATTCAGCTTTCCTGTTGCTCTACAGCTAGGCCAAGGCAAGCCGGCCTAGCTGGGTTTTGTGGCGAATGCTGTGTGTCGAGGCTGGATGCGTGTCGAGGCTTCTAGTACCAAGTTCCTGACACCCATCCGGTTTCATAGCAAAAGTCCTGCTATTACAGCATGGGTCTTGCATAAGTTATGCAGCGTTTACCTGGCAGAACAGAGCGGTGTCTTTATTTTGCCTTATATGACTGAATAACGTTTAGGGCAAGGAGGGGAATGATGTGGTGGACTTTGTTGGTAAATTGGGATCTGATCCACCTAACAGCTTGCAGGTTGAGTCTATATTCCTATCAGATAATGCTGAGAGGGATTACAACGTTTCTGAGAAGCTTCAGGAATCTCTTAGCTCTCTTCGGAGGGGTGTGGAGCTGGTTGAAACTACTAGTTGACATAATAAATTGAAAAACTTTGAATTATAGTACGTAAATAAGGAAATGTGAGTTCTTTATTGGAAAGAAAGGGTAAAGTTCAGGTGCAGCATTGATAGTCATAGGGTTTTATGGCACTTGTCTGTAACAGATTGGGTTTCAGTTTATAATGAGAAAGAGTTTCGCTTCAGGTTTAGGTATCATTCGTGCTTCAGCTTTCACGGAGATCCCTCTGTAGGGTTAAGAAACGATTTTTATTTTTCTTCGTGCTGAAACTCTTAGTAAAGGTCACAGAGATGATCTGCTTTTCACGTGGCCAAGTATCAAGTACTAGCTGTTAACAAATGTAAAATATTAAAATAAATGAATCAAACACTTGGTTCATGATTAATTATGTATTGACTATTCTTTCCTGCAGGAAAGCCTTTTTATTACAGTTCTCATTAACCTTTTTTTTTTTTGTACGCCTTTTAAAAAACTTAGCGTATTTCTTTTATAGGTGTTAAATTGTTTCTAATTATTTTTCTTGCTAGGAGAAGAGGCCAAAGAAAATCCAAATCAGAACTCCATTTATTTATTTATTTTTGTCTCTTATGTGAAAAGTAGTGTGTTATTTTGAAGTAATTCATTGTTTACTGGATACTATTAATTGAAAAAATAGGGAAATTTTCCAACATATTTATTTGAAAAGTTTATTAATATAGGAAGTACAGTTACTTAAGAGACTGCTTAATGTGGGAGAGTCCTTTTTTTTCTGTCATCCCTCATTAGTTTTTTTTTTTCTTTTTAGGTGCTCCATGTATTCATGTAGATGTGATCAACTTCTCTGCTTGATTCTCTTCTTTTCAGAAGAAGAGAAATTGAGATTAATGAATGAGGGGAAATCAGCAAAGCCTTTTAGCTTTTTCTTAAAGACCACTTTTGAAGCCCACGTTTGATCCTTTTAGTCATCCTAAGTCAGGAGAGTTTGTAAGGTCTGTTGCTATTGTAACATTTCACCTTTGAGCTGTTGCTGTGTGATCTATGCTTTGCCTTAATACTCAGGTGAGATCAGTGGTTACAGCTCATTTTAACCATCGCTGTAGGCCTTTGACTCTGTGCCTAAAACCTGTGTGGCCTGGAAAAACTGAACTAAGACAGGCATGTGTGTCCTGTCTGACTTTCTGCTGCTTCTGATGCATGCAAAACTTGCCACTTTTTACTCTGAATTGCTCTGTCCTTAGGTGTTAGGCACTACATTTGCTATCGAAATAACAGAGCGTGACTAGCTGTCGTTAATAGAAAGTAGGAGGTCAACTTTGTGCTGTACTTGGAAAGCTGCATGTATGTTATAAGGTTACATAATGACCTGATATGTGCAAAAAGTTCATATAGAAAATTAGTTTGACAGAAGTTTGGTAGGGGTTTAACAGGTGCAGTTGAAGTGTTTTGGCACTTTATTGTGATACCCATGTGCTTGGTTTCCCTTATTTTGCAGTGCTCCAAAATACACTGCTTGCTGGTTCCTTCTCACTCCTCTCCTTTTTTATCCCTCTCTTCTTCAAAGCAGACTGGAAATTGTAACCCTGAAATTTCATTACTTTCACTAAGAGTTCTGTATGTTCTCTGTTTTGCCTTGAAAATCTCGGTCATAATCTTTTTTGATCTTTATTCTTGATTTGCATGCTTAAAAATGGCAATAAGTTAGTATGTGCATACGCATTTAAAGTGTTTGTTGCTAGTGTTATCGCAGCATAATAAAATTGACCTTGGTCGTACAGCTTTTGAAAAGATTTAGATATTTGTATTGTAAAGTTAAGCTCCTACTATTAAAATACTCAGTGTTCTAATGCTTTAATACTAAATTCCCGATTCCTTCAAGTAAACTAATGCTGGTACTGGGTGTAGCCATGCTTCTCCCCTATTACAGCTATATTCACCATTGTAAAATTACACAATTACAAGTGGATAGGTGTTGCTCAGAAACAAAGTAAATCTTTACTTATTAAATGAAGGTTAACACCCTTGAAACACTGAGGAACTTCATAAAATATGTTAGCTCGCAGAGAAAATGACACCTCTTTGCTGATATGCAAAATTATTTGTCATTTAGGGGAAAGATAAACCAGCACCTGAAGTCATGCCTGCTCTGTGGTTAAAATACTTTTACCTAAGGTAAAAAAGAATGAATTATTTGCCACTTGAGGATTTTAACAGTATTTTGATCGTCATTTGTCAAAGTACATAAGAAAAAAATATTATGTATTGTTTGGTTTGTTGACAAAATATTGTCCAGCTCAGGCTGATCTTAGCTGTGACTCCAGAACCTTAATCCTGAGGATATCCTGCTTAAGTATTTGGATTTTGTCCCAAAAAAGTGAAGTGCATCGCTTCTAAGACTTGTTATATGCTGAAAGATTTTAGAAGCAATGTGTAGACTCTCAAGTAGATACTGTGGTAGATAATTTTTTGAGTTTTGTATGACTGAAAATGGCTTAAATTTGATATACATGCCATGTCTGTGTTGGGAACAAGGAGGGACTGTTCCAGTTTGTTCAGGTTGAAAAAATTAAATGCTGAGATATGAATTACTGAGTCAATCAGAGTGACTCCAGTTGAAAGGAAGAATGAGACACCTATATAAAAGCCCATATAAAAGCAACTTTATTTAGATAGGAATCAATATATCTGTTGTAAAGATTGTGTGCAGAAGTGGTTCTGTACTCAAACATCTCTAAACTGATGCAGAGTCTTGGAGAAGTCCCAAAGTTATTTTTGCACCTTTGTTTGTTTCACTCTGTCCTTGGCTGCTGTAGGAGCAACTTCTGTCTGAGCTCGAAGCAAGTTAAATGCCGGGTTCTGAACAGGAAGAGGCAATGCGGAGCCTTCTCTTTGTGCCTTTCTGTTGGCCAAACAGATGATTCAAGTGCTGTTTTCCTGCTGACTTAGTGCAATCATTGGTTTCAGGTGTAACCTTTACTTAGGACTTGGTCTGTCAGTAGATACTGAGGGTACCTACTGAATTTGAAAGGAGGGAAGAGGAATCTTGTATAAGGTGTTACGTGTAGCTCTCGCAGTGTCCTGCCTGGGACAGGTTAGGAAGTTGTGCCCTTTAGAAAGGAGTAGAGTGTCCCCAGTTGCCTTTGTGGACAAGTGTGGGACCAGGTTTGTGCTCTGGCCCATGTCCAGTGTCTGCACAGTCCTTGCGGTGCCTCCATGTCCACAACTCTTGCTTTCCTCCCATGAAGTTTCTGTGGATGTTACCTCTTTCACTGCAAAATGCAAACTGAAAATGCGGAGTTGGGAGATAAAACATGAGAATCTAGACCAGCTTTGTTGTCTGTAGAGGAAGGAAAAAGAGGAAAAAATAATGCCCGGAATAAAGAGTGATTGAGAAGTGTATGAGAAACTAGTGTTGCATGCTTGAGATGGGGTCTAGCGCAGGTCCTCTCAACTGAACATCTCAGGCGTATTTCAGCCTTTCTTCTTCTGTTTCTGTTCATTTCTGTTTCACTGTGTCCGTGACAGTGACAGAGATAGGTCGGAAATCAAGAATCCGTTGGCATCTTAATTAAGAGCCCTGGCATAGAGTGCACCTTGTGAAACCCTTTGTTGGAGGATGCAGGTACAGGCAGCAGCAGCTCTGGCCTCAGTGGGTTATTTTTACCTGACAAGAGCAGTTGCCTGTTCCCCGCTTTTAACTACGTCGTTTAGTAGGAAAGCCAATGGCCTGAAAAGTAGGAAGAACGCAGCTGCCCATCCCCTAGGGGCAATGAAGGGGGTTTACTGTTCCCAGAGCAGGAAATAAATTGCAGTGGATCTAGGTATGTGTGTTCTTAAACTACCTTTGTTATCTGTGTTTTTTTCCAGTGTGCTTTTTAATTGGAAAACTTTGACTTAAAGTACTTTGCATTTCTCAGGTATGCACTGATAAAAGCCTGAGTCCAAGGTAGCATATGACACCTTATTCAGTCCAAATCCGAGAGTAGTCCAAGAACAGAATCGCTTTTCAGAATGTGCAAAACATGTTGTACTCTGATCTGCTGCTCTGGAGCAAGCGGGTTACAGCTGCGCTCACCTGTTCTCAGTAACCTTGTGTTTGCCTCGGATGTTCCCAGTTCATTTTTCATCTTTCTCATAATTATTATTCTTTTAAGGTTGCCTGCTGGGCTGAGCTTTGAGGAGTGCTGCACGTCCTACTGCTTTGCCGCTTGCAGAGGAGGAGAGGTTGTCTGCCTTCACACATGACTGAGTGTCTGGTGAAGACAGCCGCTTCAAGAGGGCTTTAAGATGAATAAATGAATAAAAAGGCTGTCAGAGGATCAGAGAAAATCATATTGGGCTTTGGGAAATAGTGGGTTGCCTTAGACAACAATATGATGGAGCAGCTTGGTTGCCTTAGCTGTAGAAATAGGTTGACCCATAGATCTTTACAGGCTGTCTCCCACCTTGCTCTCCCTCTTGATGCATGCAGTAGTGTCCTAGGACCCGGTGCTCGGCAAGGAACTAGGGAAGGGGTGCCTGGACTTACCTAAGGGTAAGGGTAAGGGCTTGTGCAAGAGCCGAAAGGTGGTTTGGTTCAGCCTGTGAGGAATTAGCAGAGCCCTGCAGAAACACGTTAGAATCATAGAATCATAGAATCATGGAATGCCTAAGGTTGGAAGGGACCTCAAGAGGTCATCTAGTCCAACCCTCCTGCACATGCAGGGCCACCTAGAGTACATGGCACAGGGCGGCATCCAAGCGGGTCTTGAAGATCTCCAGGGAAGGAGACTCCACAACCTCTCTGGGCAGCCTGTTCCAGTGCTCTGT
>JAWLRI010000720.1:3469393-3487749 GCA_034781795.1 Crypturellus tataupa
TTTCCCCTTGGTGAATCCATGCTGACTAGTCTTGAGCACCTTCTTGTCTTCCATGTGCCTGGAGACAACAGCCAGCATGAACCGTTCCATCACTTTTCCAGGTACGGAGGTGAGGCTGACAGGCCTGTAGTTGCCCGTTATTGCTCAGCTGTTACAGGATTAGCCATTTTAAAGTAATGGCAGTAGAGTTGCCCCTGTCCCAATTCCAAATACAAGATAGCACATTTTGGCTTTTCAGTTGTTTCTGATATGCAGTCTCCTCAGCCTTCAGATGTCAGTGTGCTGCTGGGATATTGGTCTTGCTCTTTTTGAGAGAATATTTTGCAAATTTTGATTTATATTTCTAAATTAATTTTCTACATCTGTACAGCAATGTGCTATGCACATTGGCCCATGCTGAGGGGTTTCTAGTTGCACCTCCCTTGTGCATGAGTGCCTTTTAACATGGATTCAAAGTACCAGTTGAGCATAGTCTACAGCAGCTTCATGAGTGATTATCACTGCCTCAGATACAAAACCATTTGCTATCCTACTTTTGGACTCTACTTTTTCTGCTCTATCCGGACTGGTTGCCTTTCTCTGTCCCCAGAAAAGGATGTGTCAGCCCCTCCATATTTTTAAAATGCTGTAGATTTTGCTTTCTGCAAAAAAGGAATACTACTAGTAATTCATCAAATTTAACTGGAAAAAAGTTAGTTTTTTTACAGCAGAGTTTCTAATTATTTTATTTTGGAAAGATCTCCTGATATATTTTAGTCTATTTGTTTTTACACATTGATAAAGGTCTGATTGAACTTCCAAAGCCAATTTGTGGAGATGATCTGAAGGGAGATTTTTCACTCAGCTACAAAATTTCTAGCTTTTCTGCTATTTGTACTTACTGAAAGCTGACCTATTCTTCTGACCATGCTGCGTGTTCTGATCTAAGATTTTTATATTGGTTTGTCTGAATGTTTGCTTCAAACTCATGAAGTTTGAATTTCTTTCAATAAGTGGTCATAAGAGGCAAGCAAAAAAAAAAAACAATTTAATTTGGTTTGGATGGTGGTTTGCCTTTGTTTTTTATCCCAAAACATGTGGGAAAAAAAGGCATTGGGTAATAGCAGCTGTAAGTCTGGAAGAGTCTAATCTGCTCTTGAAGGTACTTTCTGTCTCCTTGGAGTGGGTGTACAGTAGGGATGTCAGTCCACATTTTGCTTCTTCATTTGTAGGCATTTTTGCTTCAAAGCAGTTTTGTTGGTGAAGATTGTGACAGCATTCCTAAAGTATAGAACAGACTTGAAATGCACGAAACACAACGATTCACCAGAATAAATGTCAGTGACTGGGATGTGGCAAAAAGACAAATTATACACCATTTTAGCCTTACCATTCTGTCTTGTAGTTATCTTTTTTTTTATCACTGCTAGTTAAACCTTTGCTTTCATGAGGATCCGTACTCCTAATGAATCCGTGCTTACCTTTGTTCTAAGTTATGCCACTGTACACTTAAAAATATCTTTTTTTTTTTTTTTTAGAAATACTATTGTACAGTGCACACTTACGATATCCGTCATATGTTTTGCAGAGATTTATTGCTTTAAAAATCATATAAAATGAATATTTATGGTATATTTAAGCTGGTACTGCCATCCATATGCTTCTACTGAGTTCTTAAATTCTGTCATTTCAAAAGATATCAGCAGCTTCAGCTTAACCATACATTTAAATCCACATAGTTAGCGACTCATGACATTGAAAGTATCGAAAGCGCATAGAACTGGCTGAAGTCTTAATGTTGATTGATGTAAAAATATCGAAACACTGATAAGAGAGACATTTGGAGATTATACTGGCCAATTAGCTGAGTTTTGTGAAAATTCCTTCATGATGGGCTGTGGTGGTGTCCCAGTTTAGTCATCACAGTTGAATTACAGTAAAATAGAGGAGAAATGAATAAGGGATGTAGAAGGGTGAACAGTGAAAAAAAACTGCATTTTGGATGCCTGGAACTGCAAGGTACTAGAACTGTTGCTTGTAGGAAATTAGCTGTCCTTTAACTGTTTGGTTTTCGTTGAGATATTGAGTTACTACCGTGGGTGGAAACAGGATGCTTCCGAAGAAGCATCTTTGCTGGGAGTTACCTCTGTTTATAAAGTATTGCACTGCTGTTTATCACTGTGTCTTGAGTCCATGATAAATAGTAACACAAAAAGTCTCTCTGCATTGGAGAGCAGAGCAGGGTCCTTGCAGAACTGCAGTCAACCTCATGCTCCCTTTGGTCCCTGCTGCAGCTTTTCCACTCTAGTCAGCTCTGGTGCTTCTGGTGGGAGCCCAGGAGGGCTTCTCCCTGCAGTGCCTCATCTTTGTCCTTCAGCAGGTGATGTTTATGTGTAATTTAAAAGCAGACTTGTGGAAACTATATGAACAGACGTGCAGAGCCAAAGAGAACATGAAGGGGATCAAGGGAATTGTGTTTGGAAAAGGCTCTTTAGGAATATATTGTGATGTAAAGCATCTTATCAATAAGGTTTAAACTTTCAGGATATTTTGAATATTGGCTTACTGGATTTCCAGTCATCAGTACTGTTAGAGAAAACAGGATGAAAAAAATTAAGTCTAATTTAAGAGTCATGGAGAAACAGAAGCACCTTTTTTTCCCCTAGAACTTCCTTTTTTTCCCCCATCCTATTTTTTGCCTATAAAAAGAAAAGATCTGTTTGCTCTTTAAAGTGATAAACCTCCTTTCAACAGTGTATCAAAGTGAAATGTGTTGTTAATCACTTAAGCATTTGGAATGGGAAGAAAAATATCAGGTCATTCTCTCTATGACCAGTCAAGGAATTAAATCTGAGCACTGAGTTGGTTTTGTTTCCCCTACGTCAGAGAGAGGGAGAATATTACAAATTGGTGACAGCCTTGATGCACAAAGGTAAATCCTTCAGTAGCTGTCATGTCATATAAGTGGGTGCTCCCAAGTCTGTTAACAACACAATGCTCTACAGGGCTTTACTTGCTGCCATTTCAGAGGGCAAAAGCTGGCTGGTAGCTCGAAACATGGAATATAGGTGGATTCTTACTATATGCATAGCTCCTTCCCTCTTACCTTCTTTTTGGTGCTTCAATAAGGGGAGAAAAAGGTGAGTGTAAAGGAAGCTGCTGAGGGAGGTAGTGAGGAAGAGGATGGCCACGATGTAAGATATGGTATGGAAACAGAACTGAAGAAGCCCTTAATGTTTCGTAATGTGGCAGGTTGACTGTGTGCTATATTTGTAAGGTATTTCACCTTTTAATAAGTGCATACCCACTATGGTTCTGTATACTCTGGTATAGGTTATTTGAGTACAGAGTGGAAGATATGTCCCTTTCAAGTAATTTTTTCAGTCTCATTTAGAAAAACAGTATTTCTAATTATGGGCAAAAATACGCAGCCAGCACAAGAAGGAACAGCAGGGCTGTGTTGGTGTAATGAGGCCCAGGGGTTGCTGGTTTTAAAACTGGACCAGAAATCTCAATGTGCTTCTGTGTAACTGCACAGCTACAAAAGTTAATTGTACAGGAGATGGGAGATAGGGAAATACCTTTACTTATCAGGTTAAACTTGTCAGCCTCGGACAATGAAACAACATTGAATTTATAGAAAACTTACTTATACGCATTTGAATTTTACATCTCTTTTTTCCACTTTACCCATAAAATATGGCAAAAAAAAAAAAAAAAAAAAAGTTCTCACTGATTCTGCGTGATACCATAGTGGACCATTAGATTATTGGGGTAAAAGCAGACTTATTTCCCACAACTAACCTGATTCTTGCCTGTTGACTGTGAGCAAATGCTTATAAGGCTTCATGTAAAAGAAATAAAAGCATAGCAAAATCATCTGTCTCCTGTGGTCAAGGATGAGCTACATCTCATGATACACAAGGCGTCCAAGAAACCACGTGCAGAATGTTTCAAAAAGCAGCCCAGACTAGCAAAGCTCTGGCTGGTGTGAGCCCTTGGAGCACAGGGACAGATAATCCTAAATCCCCCCTGAAGTTGCCAGGTGGGGGAGAGAGATAGTCGAGGTTCTTTCCTATTTTGAAATAGTGGAATGGCTTATTTAATTTCTTGTTGAAATATCAATTTATTTTGAAATAAATGTCATTATCTGAGTACTGTGAAAGCTGCTATAGCTGTTCCTTGTATGCAGATGAGTGGAACATATAAGGGTACCACATGTAACATACATACAGTCACATCAATATATTAACTAATCTTTAAAAATAGATTTTCTTTTTCTCATGCGAAAATGATTCATCTGAGGCCTTCAATTGCATCAACATTCACTGCAGGCCTGCAGTTATATCACCTGCCTGTTAATACCTTTCTTGGGACTCATTCTCACATTCCAAATCTCTGAGCAGCTAAAACAGCTGCTTCTGTAATAAGGGCAGAGAGGAGGAAGCAGTAATAGTAATAAATAAATGCAAGAGGGGCAACCTGTGTCAGAAGGATTTCCTCCTTCCTGTAGGAGTAGCAGTCCCCCCCAGATTACCCTGCCTCACAGACTAGAACAGGGCTGGAGACATAAAGATGCTTATGTCCACATATCTTGTGGACATAGATGCAATCATGACCAAGTTAATTGTGTTTGTGGTGCTGTGCTGATGCTCCCCAGATAACAATGCAGCCTTTAATGTGAGGTTAAATAGAACATCATTTAATTCTTGTAGAAGCTAGACATAACTAAAAGACTTGACTGCCAAAGTTGGAAAAAGCCAAAAATCTGAGAGAAGTTAGAATTTTTGGCACACAATAAAATAAGCTAAGTTACTTAAACTATTTGACCTAAAGATTCAACAAAAAGAAGAGCAAATTCTTCTGATCTTCTCTGGCAACATTTGAAGGCACTTTCAGAACAAGGAAAATACTTTGTTGTTTTGATGTCGATCATCCCCTTAAATCAGAAATACAGAAGGGATGACAAGCTCTGAATACAAATAGGAACATGAAACCTTTAGTAGCTCTGTTTCTCTTCTTTGCCCTAAATTTTTGTGTTGTTTGGTGACATGAAATGAAATGGTTCTGTCATATCATAAGAATGTACATCATTACCAGTACAAATTGAATGCTTTTAGCAATGCTTCTTCGGAAGAGAGATCATTTACTGATTTGGTCTCTGTGTCTGTTTGTTAAGATGAATTGTGAAGTCTGCTACTTTATTAAGTTTTTTTTTTCTTATTTTTATTTTTTGAAAAGGAGGAGAAAGGCTGCTGAGTTTAGAGTAAAATATTGTTTGATTCCTCATTGGAAGTTTCAGGCTTGATACCGTAATTTTGTTGTGTGCTTTCAGAGAAAACATGGCACAGAACAGCAACACTGACTTTTAATGAGGTAGCAAGAAGCATGCAGTCACTTTCAGAAAGAAATATGGTATATGTGATACTTCATTAAAAAGAAATAGTTGCTTTTCAGGAGTTTCAAACTGAAATCATGCATGCCTGATAGTATGAGAATAACAATGAAAATAACGGCCAGGTTTCCTGTTTCTCTATATGTTTCTTATCGTAGATGCATCCTTATCTGACTTCTAGGATCCAAAGAACATGCACTGTTACTAACTATTTATTCTAAATATTGTTGAAATATATTTCAAATTATTTTAAACCCTCATTTTCAGGCATATGTTTCCTTTCATAATGTTTCTAATAGCTTCTGACAGTTGCAGCTTGCCAGTTTGAAGTGCTGAAAACTTGCATGTTTCTTGTTAGTCATTGCTAATCAGTCCTTTAAAATATATTTTAGTGTTATGCCTTATGTATACCAGAGCACAGGGAGTACAGTTTGTTTTATGTTTTTTCTTTTGTCCTGTATTCTGCATTGAGTTGGTGTTTATGCATACTATATGTATATTGCCTTGTTTATTCTATATGGTACATATGCAAAATACCCATATAACATAAATCTTTCGCAGTGAAAACTGGCAAATCTTTTTGATACCAACATACTCGCTTTGTTGCTGATTTGTTGCTGTATTTTTTACCCTTGTGAGTCTTGTGAGAAAAGCCCTGCAAGCCTTTAAGTTTGGAAAGCGATTGTTTAAAAGCAGCTTTATAGGGCTGGAGTTTCCTTTTTGGCTGTGGATTAAACATTTGCCAGTACGGTAGAACAGTCTGCTTTGCAGAATGTTTTCACCTCATAAAGTTTCTGCAGACCAGAGCTTGCTCTGACGTGGTCTCTTTATCCTATTACCTGCTATTGAGTGGTGCAGCAGGAACTGTCCAGATACGTAATTGAAAATTAATGAAGAACTTAGCTCTATAGAAAATACAATAGAATTCAGTTTGCTTCGCTACAATAGCACTGATATATTTCAAACAAGCGTGAAAGTAGTAGACCCTTATTTATCTCACTAGTCAGCAGCAATTACTCTTGACTGCACACCGGAGGCAGCTCTGCTGAGTGCAAAGGTGCCATTTTTATGTTGTTGTTTATCAGACCAGAACTGTTGTCTTTACTCTTAGAGTTCATTTTGTACTCCTGAAAAAAAATAAAAAAGAGAGAGATGCACACTCATTTGAGGAGGAAGTGCATCCAGAAAAGTACCTCAAGATTGTTTTTACAATTTATTTTCTTTATTTTTCCCATTACTTAAATATTTATCAAATATGTTCAAAGACCACTTTCTATTAGCTGAAGCTGTCTGCAGGCCGCCATGGAACTGTTGGTTGAAATACCAGTCAGCTCCACAGAAAGGAAATAAACTAGATTTTTATCACAAGAACACTGTTGGGTTTTCAGATGCTTCATTTATTTCTATCTTTACAATTCCTCCTTTGTACATGGAAAAAATTAATGACTTTTTTTATCATTTTTCCCTGTGGCCAGAACTGCAAGACTACTGGTAGTGTGTTAGCCAGTGAGCAAGAAAGTGTAACCCTGCTAGAAATGAGCACTGAGCTATGAGCGAAAGAGGAGCTACAGGGAATTAATTATATTATAGGAATTTTCTTTCTGGATGTTGTAAGAGGTTGGGGATTCAGTGCTAATTGGTGAAAAGAAAAATTGCTACCAGCTGGTCTTTATGGGGAAAGGGAGAGAGAAATAGGTTCAAGGATAATGAGGTGAACTTGGCTTGGCGTGAGCCGATGACGTTGATGTGAGTAGAGGTTCCCCTGCTGCCGGTTGCATTGCTGAGTAGTTGGGCTCGTGGGCTCCAGGACAACCTTTCATTTACATTATTTGATGTATGCTCAAAGGCTCTTTGCACAGCTTCTTATCATGGTTTCAGTACATGCTTGAGACTAGAGAGTCAAAGCCAAACCATAAAAGAGTTCAGTAGCTTTCTGCCTAGAATTAATTTGAGGTTTGCTTTCCACTAAAATAAAGTTACCAGTGTATAGTTAGGGATGCATGTTGTTGGAAAAATGCTGAGGCTTGATTATTTGAAACTTCAGAAATCTCTTCTTGGAGCACTAAGAAGCTGTCTAGAGCAGCTTCTGGACCACTGAGTTTGTGTTTTTTTGTGGAAGGCAGAGGAGATCCAAAGATGCAGGGAAAGAACAAAACAAAACAAAAAAAAAATCAACAGATCCTTAACTTTGAGCTGCGAGAGAGTGATTTAGTTTAGTGTATAAAGTGCAATGGCAGTTTGAGAGGTATGTCAGAGTTGAGATTCCTGTCCCTTTTGAGGGGAGTGTTTTTGAGATTGTTCATGCTAGTGTGGACTTGTCTTGCAGGGACAGGGTTGTCTTTGGAGGCTGACATGCTTGTTGTTGCAGCAACATCCTGCATTTTCTTCCAAGTTGCAAGAATTAACCATTTTTTTAATAAAACTGTCTTTGCCTCCAGATTGTGAATTTAATTAGAGAAACTGGGTAGTGAAAATGGCTCTTCTCAGATCTACACTGACCTTCTCCTACCACTGAGGTCATTTGTCTGCGCTGCAGAGAGGAAGGGTGGAAGGAAGCAGGTTTTGGATTGCCAGCAGCTACTGTAACCACCAGGGGTTTTAAGCAGCATGCCATTTCAAGTGCTGCAATTTGTTCAAGTACTTGGAATTTGCTCAGAGTATTGCTTGCACTGTTACTCTTGGTGGAAGCAAAGCCGTTATTTAATTTCTCAGTGTGAAGAGCAAAACTCGTTCCTATCTTTTGGGCATAACTTCTAATGCAGTGCACTTTCAACACTGTCCTGAGTGACTGTTTTAAAGCATATTACCTTAACACAGCTTCTTGTCTGTGGGAGTCACGACAAACTGTAGTATAGGGGAGTCAAAATATTAAGTGGCGCACAGCTTCCTTCTGTGGCCTCAATGTATATGCTGGGTCCAAAGAGGCAAATTCAAGCATATCTGGACACATTGCAGTGTTGTGTATTTTCTGTGCTTTTTAATTTTTTTTTTCAGTGCTAATCCTGAACGTTGATATCTGTTTACAGCCCGACAGATTGCCTGCGCTGCATATTAAATGTTCACTGTCCGGTGCGCTGGAGAACCAAGCCTGTTGTAATTCAATCTCACTCCCCCGTGCGGCCCCTATCCTGAGGCCTCGGTGAAGGGGACTGTATAAACAGCTGCAGCAAGGCTGCTGCAAACACAGATGTCTTCCTGAACTGGGATCTCTGGGTCAAGCTGCAAGCCATACTAAACTGGTCTGCAGGAGCCTTGCTGTGCGCTAGCCGATCGGGCCATGCCCCTGACCTCCAGAAACATGCCTGACTTCTGCTGGTCCATCCCGCATCCACCGTCCCTCTTCTTGCTCTGTGCTTCTGCCTTTCTCTGTCCCTACCCTGCTTTTCTTGTAGTTTGTCCCTCTCAACCATAGGTATCCTAAGAGGGCATTGAAAGCCCTTTGATTCCTGGATTGGTAGCAATGATCTTGCCAGATAACTTTTTCAGATATAATGGGATATAAGGGTGGGACAAAGATGGAGAAATTTACTTATCGTAGGTGGTCAGGGAGCTCCTTGTAGGTCCCTTGTTGAGTAGCAGCTGGCTTAAGGACTTGCAAGCCAAGAGATAGACAGGAGTTAAGGCATCTCTTGCAGCACAATGTATTTGTAGTATTTTGGTACTTGTTGGTATTCAAAGGGTCTTGATGAATCCCTGTAGAATTGATAAAGCTTTAGAAATAAAGGCTCATGTATATTTGGGATGAATGTTATTTAAAATTCTTATTCTAAACTGTCTTTAAAACATGGAACAGCATTTTGTGGTCCTCCCTACACAAGCAATATGTAGGAAGAAAAGCAAAATTTTATATATATATATATATATAATATGCATATTATATATATATAAAAAAAACTTGTCACATTGTACTCGCCTCTAATACTTAACTTACTCTGTTCCTTTCTGACTATTTAAAAGTAATTCATTGGCATCATAGAGATTCCATTGGTTCACCAAAATAAAACTTATCTACATTAATCTCAGTGATATATTTGTATATATTCATTTTGTAGCTGACTAGTTACGTTGTTGAATCACAAGACTTTCATTCTTCATGTGACCAAGAACTGCTTTTTGCTCTTGCTGTCGTCACATAGCATAAACACACCATTGTTTGCCCAGAGTGATACATATCCTACCAAAATTTTTGTCCTACAAATGGTGTTTTGTGGTCCAGTGCACACTAACTAGTAGTGCATAACATGACATTTTCTTTGAGTTAGAAGAAAAATCATGTGCTTTGGGAACTTAAACCATAAATACAAGTCTGAACTAGTACAAATATGGACTGAAGTCAACCAACAAAGTGGCTAGATCACTTTATACCTTAGTTTGGGATATCTGATCTTAGTGACCTGAAAAATCTCTGTTTTCAGAAGGTAGGTACTGCAGATTGAACATTGGTCAGTTGTATTAAGTTACATAATTCTCAGATGGAGTTTTCCTCCAAATCACAAGCCATCTGCGCTTCTTCTGAATCCTCTTTGCAACTGGCCCAAGCCATGACCTGGGGGGCTTGTGAGGGCTCAAACTCAATGATGCAGGGCATGCAGGAAAGCCATTCCACTGGCAGCTTAAATGCTGTCCTGAGCTATGCTGTAATGCTTGCTATGGAGTTGCTATATTCTCCCTTCATTTTTTCTCCTTCTTGAACCTTTCAGTTTTGCCTAACTGAAGTAGAGTGAGAAATAATAGTCTGTTTCTGTGTGCAGTGTGAAATGATGACTTTAGGACCATAAGAGTCACTGGAATAAAGATGCAAATATGCAGGCACCTGTGATGACATCCAAGCCTTAGAGGAAGAACTTCATATCCGTTTGAATCCTCTGCTCATGAGGGGCTTGGTGTGAGTAGGTAGTTCTGCATTTCGGAGGCTTGGGTCTGGTAGAAGCGGCTGCAAAAGCCCATGCTGGATCTGTGGACTGTATCACTCTGAAAAAAGCCGGGGCCAGCTGCTATTTCTGCCTCTGCTCTCATGTGTATGTTGTTTCCGAAACCTTTGTGCTTGCTTGGCTCCGGAGGTGTGGACTTTTCCCGCTCCTCCCTGCATGTGGCCACTTGGTCCCAGAAGCCAAAGCACCCTGGTCCCACTACTGCCTACTGTCCTCTCCATCCTGCACCCATAATATGGATCCATGGTGGCCCTTCACAAAGGAGTCCTGTGATGGAGAGGCCCATGTGGCTGACCTTAGACTGCACCTCCAAAGGACAGTGTGGTCCACAGGTGATGAGCAGCCTTTCCAATATCAAGTGCACGGTGGACCGTGTGGGCACAAGAGGGTGATGGCTCTTGCTCTTTCTTCCTCAGCATGGGCTTGAGCTTCAGCCCTGCTTGTTTGAGGGAGGCTTCATGTTTCCTTATTTTGGAATACTTCCCTCTGCTCTTTTTTTCCCCCTTTTTAAATACATTTATGCTCTGTTGTGCCTCTGGCTCTCAAACTCCATCTCTCAATTTTTGTTTGAGAGTAGATGTCTCCCCCTACTCACCTTACAGCTATTTATTAAGTGCCAGTGATTGCACTGTAAAAACAAAAACCAGTGGTTTATATTCACACTTGGTAACAAATGACCTTGGAATCTACTCTTGTGGAAGAAAATGTAAATAATTAAGCTTTACCTCTGTGGAACCTTCACTGAACCCAGGCAGGTTCAAGTTGTACTTTTTAACAGTTAACTTCTAACCCCTTCATTTCCAGATACCATGGTTATATGTGGTGGTTTATTAAAAAGTAGAAAAATAAGTGATATGCTCACATTTTGGTTTATTCAACACACTCTGTTGTGTATAATTTAAAAAAATCTCAAATATCTCTGGAGAACCAACTTGAGCCCCAAGTTAGCATTTAAGAGAGGCATTTTTTTTCTCAAAATTTATCAAAATTATTAAGTTTAGGCATCTGACTAGCAACTGAGGTCTTGTTTTCCTACATATAATTAAAAAAAATGGTGGGGTTGTATGAAAGGATACAGTTTTTCTGTGAACTAATTAAGCAGACTTCAAATAGAGGAAGAGTAAATTTCATTTTGAGAACTTTTTTGTTTGTTTGTAGCATTCAGAAAGTCCCAGTCTGGTTTCCTGATTCAGGTTTCAAATTGGGCAAGGCTAATACTTAGGGGATTCTGATCTATATAACATCCAAGTTGCATAGCATGAGATTTAATATCAAAAGCATATGATGGTGAAATCTTTTTTCTTAGGTTTCAGAAGTTCTTATTAAGAATTACAGAAATGGCCAGCTAATTAAGATACTTCATAAGCAAATAATACTCATACTATTTTTTTTTCCTGAGAATTATCTTGATATATATGCAATCCCTTGTTTCTGGTGAAACTAGAATCTCTTCAAAATCAATATTTAAAAAAAAGTCTAAAAAGAGCTGGATGATTGATCTATGGTTGCTTTCTTCCTTCTCTTAAGACTTTCTAGAAGGGGGAAAAAAGATGGCTAGCAATAGCTTTCATTTGGGTGGAGCCTGTTTTGCATCCTATCGTGCACTTCCTCCTTCTCAGTATTCTTTCTTCTACTTTGTGTCATCTTAAAGCTTATCAAATAGTTGATTTATAATGATTACTTGGGTTAAAATATTATTTTGGCTTCGAGTCCCAAATCCAATAAAATGTCATGACCTTACCCATTACATCCTGCTTATAGATTCTTCTGAAAGTTCATCACTGCCTTCTGGTAAGTCTTTCAAGAATTTTGATTATCCTTATGGAGACATATATATATATATATATCCACAACCAAACCAAAATTTAAGATTGAAAATTTTGTGAACTCTTTTATTTTTTTTTCCCACTAGACTTGACTATAAGCTTGGGGAGAAAAACACAGCTGAATTGAACTTTATAGGATGTGGATGGCAGACTATAATGTAGTGCAGAGGTTAAGTTCTCTCTAGCTAATTCAAAAATACTCTATTATGCTACCTGGAATTTCTTTTATTATTCTTTTGCCTTCAAAACATCCCAAAGTTCTCAAGTTTTGTACAGCCATTTGTTTCATAAATCAGTGAAAAAGTACAAGTCTTAACCTGTGATTGTTTCTTCCACCCTTTATAGCCCTCTGCCCTTGTGGAGAGGGGAGTCCAAATACCAGTTTTTGGCTCAGAATGACCCTGTGTTCAGACCAGTGGTATGACTCAAGAGTGAGAGATTTTTTTCCATTCCTTGCCTGTGCTTGGATAGTTTTGGAAATAATCTCTGGAAAACTAGTCGTGGTCAGTTTTGCATTAGCTTTTAATATGACTTGAAGATAATTTCGTGAATCATGGATAGTCTGCTATAGGGAGAATAATAAAACAGGGCAAGTAGAGGAACACTGAATAAAAGCAGCCCAATATTAGGGAAATGCAAACTATGTGACATTACTTTTTACATATTTCCATTTCAAGAGCAAGTCCAAAGATATATAATAGTGAGGCCCTAAAAGGCCCTCACTAGAGACTGTCTTTCTATCATAAGCACTAGGTGCAATTTTCAGTAATTAAAGGCTTGTTCATTAACCGTTCAAAGGACCTATCTGCCGCAGTTTATCGCACTGCATTTCGCTGCGGAGGGCGAAGAGTGCAACGTACACCCGAAATGTCTAGGGCTGCCGCTGGCTTGGGATCACAGGAGCGCTTTGTCCTCCTGATCCTGGGCCAGAGCCACCCGCTTGTGTGCGCGGAGGGCTGCGTGGCGATTTCTGCTAATGATTAAAAGGAAAGTGCATGTTCAGTGTCACTTGAGCTTCCGGGTTGCCCGGGACTCGGAGAGGGAGCACGGGGGCCGAGCTACTGTCGGTGCAGGTACGAGGGGAGCCGGCGGCCACCTCCGCTTGCAGCGCTCGGTGCCGTGAAAGGGGAAGCCCCGTGCGCGTGGAGAAGCGGCTGTTACTTAAGCAGGGCTAAAACCCGATACGGGTGGGCTGAGTGCGAGGCCCTGGTCCTCACTAATGAATTCTGGTAGCAGGGAAAGATGTTAGAAATGAGGATGGCTTGGGGCGTCTCGGTTAATGTTTCCCTTCTCTGCCATCAACGTACAATTTTGCAACGATTCCTTACGGAAGTGGGCACAAATGCACCAGGGATTTTTCTTTTCTTTAACTGAGATGTAAGCTATTTCTTCATTGGGTGAAGAGAGAGTTGGTGGGGTGGAGGGGAGTAGGGCTCAATCTTTGAGAAACAACAAAGATTTTTGAGATTACTGGTTGCAAATGACTCTATTTGATCTTGTAACAGTGTACTTCCCCCCGCCAATCCCTAGAAAGTTGGGTATTCAAGATTATCTACAAATGTCGTTAGGTTTTATCATGTCTCAAGGCCGCTAACTGAACTCTGGGTTCAGTTACTCTTCAGTCAGATGTAAGGATCCAAACCAGATGCCTCTCTGAAGCCCTCTATATAGTTCTCTACAGCAGTTGATTACTGCAGTTTTGGAAGGGCAGAAGAGGAGATGCTCAAGTGACAGCAGCTTTTTGCAAAAGTTACAGGGAGGCATGGTTGCCACTGGAAGGGGTGCACAGTTGTGCTCTCAGCAGTACATTTCTGCTAGCAGAGGCAGAAGTCTCTATGTCTCATCTGCACTTTTTTAGGGGTGTAAAACTTTCAAGATGTGCTGCTCTAGCAGTAAACTGGGAGATCAGCCAAGGCTTATGCCCAGGTGAACAATCCTACAGCAGGAAAAGGGCTGAATTCAGTGGACTTCTCCCTTTCTAATTTATATAATCCTTGGCCTTCCTGATCTGATTAGCATCAGTTTTGTTTGCTAAACTTCTAGAGGAAATGGGTACATTATAGCTCCTGTTAATGTCACCTGATACTGGTAACAGTGGATATTCAAATACACTTGGAAGAACTGAGTCACAAATCTGAGTGACAGTAAAGGAAGCAAAACTATTGGATATGTATTTTGCCTAAATGTCACCTTCAGTGTTCTGGTCATCAGTCATGTTTCTTTTCCTTCAATAAAGCGTGTGAAGGTACTTAGCTTGGACAGATACTAATTGTGCTGATGCCTTTGGCAATGACTATTGACCTTGATAGTTTCGAGCAGCAAATGATTGGGTAACCTCTGTGTTCATCACATGCAATGCAACATCCTAATTAATTGCCGCTTTCCCACTGTCCTCCCATGCAGTGAAGGGGGTCAAAACCACACTGGCTCCCTGGGTCTGTATAGGCAGGTGGTGATGAGAGGGGAGGTATTCCGTTGTTCAGTGGGTACAGAAGAATTGATGCCTCTTGAGCACTTTGAAGAGCTCTTGGTGCTGATCAAATAGGCAGGGCTGGCAGGAGTGTTACAGGAAAGGTGGACAAAACTGAGCAGTGACAAATCTTTGTTTCGAGAGGGACTAGGCATTAGGCGATCACCGATAACTATTGGTGATACTTGGTATTTACAAACCAACAAAGACTAGGTAGTCAAGGACAATAGAAATAGTTTGAAGACCTTAACAGTGTATTGAGTGAGATAGGGAGAAGTTTCTCCTGGAAAAAAAATCACAAAAAATAAGAGAGCATAAGTGCAGGCCCCTGTTCTGCAGCCTTCTGTAAATTGCCAGTTTGAGATAGGGAGTCTCTTAATAGCTACGTATTTTGTTTGTGGAGAAAAGCTTTAAAATATCACCTAAGCGTGGATAAATGGGGGACTCTCAAAACTGCTCATAGGTGAACAGACATAGGGTCTGGCCTCGTTACTGCTACTGGTAGCACTAAACTACCTCATCCCTGTGAGAAGAGCTGTTAGTGCTGTGTAACTTTTTTTTGTGAATTTCAGTTCACTCCTCTGCTAGACTTCAAGGTCTGCTGGCCCAAAAGAAGTTATAGGTCCCATTTTTTGCACACTTGTGAAGAGGTAGTCTTGGGCAGAAAGAGGACACAGATGATTAGAGTAGGAAATTGCTTCTGCTGTTTCATTTAAACCTGCCTGTCAGGTCTGGGAGCAGTCAGAAAGCCTAAAGAAAATAGCTCGGAAGCCTCATCCATTCACAAAACAAATAAAAAACCTGCCTCTCTCTCTCCCTTGATACCTCTTGGGAAATATTTATAGCTGCCGGAGTTAGCTATCTCTGTGGTCACCCAGCCCAGTCACAAAGGAGGTAGAAGGCAGCTAGAGGCTGACAGCGAGTTGAGTCACTCCCTGAAAGACCTTGGACATCATGGGTAAGTACCGTTGAGGCCGCAGTGGAGTTGCTTTTTTTTTACTGGAAAACTTTGTTTCAACTGCGTGTGTGCATGGCGAAAGGGGAAGGAGGAGAAAAGCATGAGGCTGAATTAAGCAATGTGAGGAAAGAGAAGGGGTTATACAAAGTTGACAAAGCAAGGGGATACGGTTTAGAAAAACATTGAGATAATATATAGATGAACTAACTGTAGTATTTCCACTCTCCCCCCTTCCCCCAAGCTTGCCTTTCCTGCTCCTATGGGAGAAGGTTGACATCTGCTTACTTTGGGTTGCTTAGTTGGAAAAATATGAGATGGTATGTGTGAGACATCATCCTTGTAGGCCTATTGCAGTGGTGGTATGAGTGATAAGCTATAAAAGAGAGAAGAGCTTGCAGTTTTGCTCTATTAATAAATCAACTGTTCTGTATCAAACAAGACTGAGAAACAGGGTATTCTAAAAGCTTGTTTTAATGCTGATTGAACGCCCGTTGTTGTTTCCTCTTCTTTATTAATAAGTTCATCTGTTTCTTCGACTTATTGCTAGAAGGAGTAATAAGTTTAAACTACAGCAAGGATTTCTTTTATTTATTGCCCTGGGATTCTTAAAGGCTTCAGCATCTTTTGCTAGCAGCCCCTA
This sequence comes from Crypturellus tataupa, assembly GCA_034781795.1. NCBI lineage: Eukaryota > Metazoa > Chordata > Aves > Tinamiformes > Tinamidae > Crypturellus > Crypturellus tataupa. The sequence goes on from JAWLRI010000720.1 coordinate 3,485,593, forward strand.
ATAGCAGGTTGGGCAGATACTTTTGGGGAAGTATATAGGCACAGTTGCTACATCCTTGATGATTTATTTTCCTTTCAGCCCCCCTTTCTGTGAGTGTTAAACTGTTTAGAAAAGTTTTAGCTGTGGGAGAAAGAACATATGCGTGTTAGATCCTCACTAGAGTCTGATTAACTTCTAAGGAATTTTCTCTGGGTGCTTTAATGCTTTGTGTTAAGTCTCTGGTTCTGCCGCGGACCTGCCCTAGGTCGAATAGCAATCACCTAGATCAAAGTCCTGCATGAAAGTGTAAGCAGTGAAATGCTTTTGTCAATGTGATTCTTAATTCTTTGTACCTCTATTCCTTGATTCTAGAACATGAATATATGTTAGTATCTTTTCTCATTTTTAATTAGAGTGGAATTCAAAAGGGTACATGCTTACCATAGTTTAAATGTAGTATAAAGTTATCTGAAAACTGTTACCATAAAAGAGCTTTTTTAAAAGTTTTGCTTTATTCTCCAGTCTCATATTTTCCTTCAGGTTGCTTCTCAGAGCAGCATAGAGACGTATATAATGAAATCAAGTAATAAGCATTAGGAATGTTCCTCATAACAAAATAGAGGGAAAAGAACTTTTGCTTTTCATTGAACTTCAGAACTCTTTAGGTGCTTACTAGAAGTGTTGAGGTGAACACTGGCTACAGTCCAATGTGCTTTTATTGGCATACATGAACAGATTATCCAGGGCACTACTATTTTTCTTACTGTAGTAAAAATAGGAACCCTCAATGGAGACTTTGTGCAGGAGAAATATTTTCTTCCTTTGAAACCGGGCAAGAGTTTAAAGTTTATCTACTGTGCCTTCTGGAAAAGGAATAATTATGCTTGTCAGTCTCATCAAATAGAAAATATTTAGCAGTATAGGCACCTCAAAACTCTATAAAGAAGGTATAAACATTAGTGAGGAGCTGGTGAAGTTTTGTAATAAGCAAGTTTCCTTAGTCTATGGCAGAATGTTGTGGTGTTTCTTTTATTTATTTATTTCTAAAAATAGCTTTATGTGGATGGCCTCTCTATCTGGTATCTTCCACAGAGTTCTGTATGTTCTCTACCAATAAGGGTGGGACAAGAGGACAAGGACTTTAAAGAAGATAGTTCCTAAGATAACATTCATTGCTCTAAGGGCTACTAAAACAGCTAATCCTTCTTATTCTGATGGATGTTGATACTAGGTTTGCAGTAATATCACTGTTAAAATAGTCTACAGATTTTGATGGATCTGTTGAATAACATGAGCCAGGAGGACAACGCACAGAATGGCCAAAGTATGCAATTCTGGGATGGAGGGCATCCCCAAACAGCCAACGTAGAGAATCCCCCAGGGTATTCATCTTAATAAAGTACAGTGGTGATTTATCTTGAAATGTAAAGGATTTGTTTAATTCTCTCTCTTTTTCAAACTCCAGAGGAGATTGACAGTATATTTCAAGAAAAGATTTTAGATGGGTGTTTCTTACATCACATTAAGGGTAGTAGAATCAGTTTAGAGCAATTCTAAGAAATGAAACAAATACTCATCTCTAATATTTACACTGCTGTTTTTCCCCCATCTTCCCCCTTTCCCTTCCAAGTAGGGAAAGATCAAAGCATTACCACATATGGCTTTTTTTTAATCTCCTTCCCATTCTCCTCTCTGTCTTCCCCCCCACACTTATTTCTAATAAAAGATCTGACTGGAGGACAGTAATTCCATGCATTTGAAAGTTAGCTTCCCTCACAAACTTTGGGAATTCTCTGAAAAACAGAGCTCCTCTCTAGTTTTCTCGGAGCTGGGGATGTTGGGCCCCCATCCCAGACTTAGGTTTTCTCTGGAACCTCTCTGACTTCAGTAAAATGTTTTCTGACATTGAAAAAATGTCAAATGTCTCACCAAAATGTTTCCAATTCAATGAATCAGCAAATTGGAATAAAAAATCTGATTGCAGACTTTCCCTGTAAACTCTGCTTTTACTGAGAACCCCTTTCTAATGATACTTTATTAAATTTGCCTTGATAGCCAGCAGTGATGGATTCTTGGGCAAGACTTTCTCATGATCTTGGGGTGGGATCTTGGGGTGCATTAAGAGGAGCGTCTCCAGCAGGTCGAGGGAGGTGATTCTACCCCTCTACTCAGCCCTGG
>JAWLRI010000720.1:3487849-3512171 GCA_034781795.1 Crypturellus tataupa
ACCTCTAGAGGTCCCTTCCAACCTTAGGCATTCTATGATTCTATGATGCCAGAAAATTCAAAGGCCACAATTAGAACCAGAATTGAGAATCAGAATGGAAGCCAAACACATTTTACCCTGATCATGCTTTGTCTTTTAAAATAGTTTCTAATTTTGTCATCTTTAATCACTGGATGCTTCCTGGAAATGAGTATGTGATTATAAGGGCAATGGAATAAAAAAGGTATGTGTTTCAATCCTGTAACACTGGCCATTCAAATTCGTGACTGATTTTGAAAATGTGAATTTGCTAATTGATTTGAAAAAAAAAATCACAACATTCTACATCTGATCAGATAATTAAAGAAAAAAGAAACCCTCAAATTTGACATCGGTTGAATGTCAACCTTTTCTTTCCATAATTCTTAGTCTCGATTTCTGGAGAAAAAAAAAATATTTTTACAGAGAGACATAGGTATCTGGAGCTAGGATAAATCAGAGGCGTGAAATACCAAAGGTTCACATTATTTTTCCCTCCACAAATTGCGGAATCTGTTCAGTCTGTCTTCTGGGTACAGACACTGCTACCGAAGATACAGTTTATGCAGTCACAGGGTACGACTTCGCTCAGGATTCAGCTGTGATTCAGTTCAGGACTTTTACACTTGAGTCACTTTGCACTGAATAATTGTAGTCCCGGTATAGATTAATCAGTTATGCTTAGCATTTATGGTAGTAGTTTTTGTATAGTCATTGAATGCAAAGAAAAGTTGATGTTCAGAATCTTGGATGACCCAAACAAGCTTCCCCAGGTGATGTTTGGACACAGGTGAGTTGCTGCGTTGCAGACTGCCTAGGCTGTGTGATCAAGGTCAGGTATCTTACTGCGTGTGGTCATATACCTGTTTTTAACCCTAGGTGAGGTGAGGTTGTCCTTGGAGCTTGTTGTTTCAGATCCCTGCCTTAGAATGAGAAGCGGCAGGGAAAGGCTGTTTGCTGTAGGGGAAGTGACCATTTGACTTTGCTGTACTTGTGCAGGTGAACAAGTTGTGCTGTTCTTCTATCTCTACATCTCCACTCCACTGTGGGGTGGAAAATGATTTCAGTTTTCCTGTTAGATGCCTAGGGGATATTTTAATTGGGAGTGTGGGAGAGATACAAAGTAATATTCCAATACACTTGGAAAAAATGTGTTTTTTTCCAGTGTAACAAGTCATTTGTTTATTTCGAGAGTAATAAATTGAGTATCTCAGTTCGATTAGCACCCCTGAGTGAGGATATTGTGGCTTCTTTCTCTGCCTTCCAGATGGGGAAGAGGGTTCCTAAAAGTCTGTACTTAGGTCTTAAAATAGCTTCCAGTGTAACTTATTCTCTGTCTCTCTTTAAAAATTAATTTTGTTTTCTTCTGCCTTTTCTCTCTTCTACCTTGCTTCCAGAATCCTTATAGCTTTGTTTCTGTTGTTATCTTACTATATGAGATCCTTTTCATGGTCTCATATTGTTAATGAAAAATAAGAGATTATTATCGGTTGATGGCAACATAGATACAAACTTTATAGAAGCAGTGTTTTTTCCCAGTGGATTAAAAACAAATTATTTTTTCTCATGTCCCTGAATTTGAAGGATATGGGATTCCTGTAAGGGTAAGTTTTAAAGATATCATATCATGTTTGGTTGTTGAAGTTTATGAACCGTTTTTGAAGTTAAATGGCAAACATGTTGTGCTGCAAGGTAAGGCACGATGTTTGGAGTCACAGGTCTCGGCAGCAATGTTGCTTTACAGAACAGCTATGTAACCTCGCGGTTTTGTCGGGAAACATTACTTGCCTGTGTTTTGTGTGTATATGAGAAGAAAAGAATCTGGTCCCTTTCAGGAGACTTAATAATTATGAATTGAAATACTTTCCAGGTAGCTTGTGTTAGTTTAGTAGTCATTTGTATACGACTTTGCAAGTATGTTGAGAAATATTAAAAGAATGTTCTAAATTATTTCTGAAAGCATGAGCACTGTTCTACTGCTAAACTTCTTTAACCCGCCAAAATTGTGGTGAGGGTGGTTTCTTTAAATCTTCTTACTTGAAGTCGTGAACTCTTGCATATCAGCCTTGGGAAGCTTTGTTTACTGCCTTATTTGCATGTTATTTGATCTGAGAAAAAAAGAAGCCCTCTCTTAAGTGGGAAGTTTTAAGAGTTGTGCAGTGCTATTGAAATAGCATGTGCTTATTTAGTAAGTTTTAAAAGAAAAGTTAACATTACTGTTGAATCTCACTACAAGCTTCTCAGCTCAGCATTGATCATTTGGCATGGTCTGATCATAACTTAGATATTTCTTGTTCACCCTAGTTAAAAATGGCATTTTCTGTTTAAATTAATTGGGTAGAAAAAGGTTTTTTTACACCTCAGACTAAATCTTACACTAAGCACCCACCCCTTTCCTGGTAGGTTTTCAGGCTTTTCAGATATGGCAATCAGAACACGTAGAATTTGTGGTAGAAGAGATCAAGATTTCCTAAATAACAGTGGTTCCATCATCAGCAGATTCTGTGGATCATGACTACTGATTTAAATTTGAAGGTTTAAGTTAAGAAACAGGGGAATGTGGCTCCTACTCAACTTTATCTGTGTTGCTATATTTAATTGAGAAATTGATTCTTGTAAATATGTAGTTATTGATTTTAATGCAAACCAGTTTTGTTCTTCTGGTTTATTATATCACCTTTTTGTGTGTGTGAGTTGTGTAGTTTTTTAATGTGGCTGGAATGAGAGTCTATGTACGGACCGCAGATAATGTTGTGATGCCACCTGCCCTGCCTGAGGCCACAGTGCTTGCTTTCTTGCTGAATTTTCTGTTGACCCATCTACACTGATGTTGATGTTGTTCTACAAGTTTTCATTTCTAAAGTCAAATCAATCATTCATCACTTGTACACTGCAAGCTGACTTTTCAATCAGTGTCTGGAGTGACCTATTTTGAAATCTGAGAATCTAGTTTCAAGTGTGACATGAAATGAAAAAATTAGAGGGGGTGAAAAGAGAAATGTAACAGTGGTGTATCTGTGCCGAGTCACTGTCTTCACTGTCGCCTTTCGCACTAGTCAGTGATTCTAAATCAGGCTAAAACAGGACACCAAAAGAACAGAACAAACCTCCAAACCTCCAAAGCCAAGTACAAATTGAGAAACACTGTTGATATTAAATTTAAGTAGATATAATTGATATTGTAGGGACTAAAGTATATAATGAAATAAAGAATTGTAGTTCTCAGGGAACTATTTTATAACTTTTCCTTTAGCACTTGAAGGGAGAAGCTAGTAATGGAGGTGAGGCTTTTCTTGTGGTGACTATTTTACCATTGTGTTTCTGTGAGTCTGTGCAGGTGTTAAAGGTTCCATGCATGCTCTAGATGATGCCAAAGTAAGCTCTGATGCTTACTTTGTGGCTCTTTAAAAGAGCCAAAGTGGCTCTTTAAGAACTGTGACCTGTTTCCCTAGCACTGTTTTTCCTTTGGTCCTTGTCAAGTAGTTGAGTTGTACTGAGCAGACACACTGATTTTTTATGGTGCATTATAATCCCTTTCCCTCCTACCAGCTCTTTCATGTTCCACAGTCACCTTCGTATTTAGTCTTTTTTTTTTTTTTTTAATGCAAGATCTGGTCTTACGCCTATGCGATACTTTCTGCAGTGTCTGCAAAATTATTTAAAAAACAGCAGTGAGTGGAGGTTTTAATGCTGGCATATTTATTTATGTTCCTTTGTTACAATGGGGATTTTAAAGTCTTTGAAGATTTTATAGTTATAAAGTTGTTCTATTTGCTGTCAGCACAACTAATTATAAATTGTGGCTCCAGACCTGAGGGAAACAAATGTGAATAGTTACTATGCCTGATTGGGACCCTTTCTCAACAGGTTCTCTATTATTGTGGCAACGAAAAGAACTAAACCTAAGAAGAGGATCTATCTGAAAGTTATTCATTCAGCTCTTTCTTTCTGGTTTCCTGTTTTACCTTTTTCTCAAAACAAAACATTCCTATTTTAATTAAATTTTTGGAATGTTTCCTTAAGAATACTAGCGCAAAAAAAAAAAAAAAAAAAAGGCACTTTTTATATTGTTATGTTATTTTTCCAAATGGAAGATGTTTCTTTCAGCTAGCAGTTCTTTCCCTAAGGGATGGAACTGCTTTAGCATTTTCAGTGCTCTTCTATGATTGATAATTATGTCACAGAGTTTTCCTAATAGATCTGTGTTATTCCTTCTGCTGAAATGGATACTTCTATTCCATTTAGCCTTCTCCTTTTGCTGAAGGGTGAGGAAAAGTATTGCATCAACTGTCAGTGAAAATCAAAACACTTTCAAATTGAGAAAACAGCATTGACTGAGCTTATCTGCTGCTCTCTTCTGTAGAGGTATAGGTTAAAATGCTTGAAAATCTCTCTTCCTTGGCAAGGCTGTGTCCCCTCCTGTATGATGGTGCTGTTTCCCCCCTGCTCTGGCCCTAGCTGTTTCATCAGTCATCATCATACCAGTTCCTTGAAATGCCCTCTCCCTTTTGTCCTCTTATACAATATTTTGACTTTGAATTCAGCTTTCTGAGGAGAGAGATTTTTGATTAATCCTCCCCGCCTCCTCTCATGTTTATTGATATAAATTAAGATGTGATATAAGTGGACACACTGGACAACTGCTCTAAATCCAGATGAGCCCTGAAAGTTAACAGCATTTTCAAAAAGTTTTTGCTGTGACTATTTTACTTAATGTATTTGCTTGAAGTTTGAAATCTGGAGACAGGTAGCCATGCCAGAGTACCTCCTGTTTCCTCAGAAAGCATCAGACCTGTCATTAATAGAGTGGCTTGAAAGAAGTACAGGGGACCAAAGCCGGAGATGTCGTATAAGGAAGTTCTAGTGATTTGTCTTACAGGGTGACCTATCTGCACCCGTGCACGTAGGTGACCCTGCGTGACTTGCAGGGTCTGACTTTAAATTCCATATATGATTTTGCCATTACTGTTTTTTTGTTTGTTTGTTTACTTGTTTTTGACCAAGTTTGGTCAAAGTCCTCTTAATCTAATGCCCACAATAAAATGGAAAGCATCATATTTTGAAGCTGCCACTAACCTAAACATTAGCAGTTTGTCTCAGAGAAATTCCAAACAATATTAATGCATTAATGTGTAGAGGATAAGTCTTCCTTAGTGCAGTGAATTATTGCTAGTGACTTTTTTTTTGTTCTTTTACTGAAAATGATGCTTATTGAAGTGTGTTCGTGTGCTGCATCTTGACGTTTAACTTCAGGCACAATACTGAACAACAGTGCCTAATTTAAACTACTGGTTACCAGTAGCAGAAGCAATTTACCAGAAGACATAAAACACCATGGCTGTACAATGGCACAATTAAGGGCTGCCTGGAGGCAGGTAGAAGATGGGCACCCTCTTATTCTACAATTTTTCCTCCTCTTTGCAAGCTAGACAGCCTTTCTGCTACCCCCCGCCTCCCTGCATGATGCTAGTGATGCATTTAAATATATATAGCAAGAGGTTTGAGCTGAACTGCCAAGAGTAGCAAGTGAGCACCGTGTTCCCTTCTTGGAGAATGGGCACGTGTGGTCTGGGCTGTGTCAGGTCATGGGGAATGAAGATAGAAATATGGGAATGTTGGGTCAGAACAACAAAACCAAGAGAAGATGGAGAAAAATGCAATAAGGAATAATTTAAGAAATTAAAAGTGTGGATTAGCAAGGGTGTTAAAAGTATTAACTATATAAAAACTCAACATGAAGGAGTTGCATGGGCTTGAGGACAGGTACTTGAGTGAACAAGGTGAGAGGTTATGAGGGGAAAAAGATAAATAAAAAGTTACAAAGCAATTATTTTTTCCCAAATACTGAGGAGCAGTGATACTAGACACTTTTCCTGAATCCATAGTAAGTTGCATTGTTAACAGGAGTGTGTTGTTGCTGTTGTTCCATAAATACTTTTTAGAAGGGAAGGGGTGGAGGAAGAGTGTCATTTTCTGCCACTGATACAATGTCAAATCTGCTGCAGATAAGCATTACCTTGCAATAGTTCACTTGTTTTTATTTAGCCTGGAATTGCAGCCTGTGCTTGCTATCTAGCTAAGGAAGAACTCTTGTGTTTTTTTGGGGCAGGTGGTAACAATGATTTGCTACTAATAACATTTGCTTAATCGGTAGATAATTTTTGTTCCAGCCATTATTGGCTTTCCTTTTCCTTCCCCATAGCCTCCCCTTCTTAACCCTTTCCCTTCTTCCTCTCTCCCATAGCATCACTTCTAAAATGCTCATGCCATTAAGCTGCTTTTTTTTCTTCTGTATATGATACTGTGTTCTGTTGTTGGCCGGGTCTGATTGATACAGGATTAGTGCAAAAGAATGGAAATCTCTGGAATCTCTTATTTTCTCTAATGAGAAAAATTCTACCTGCCTCTGAAAATGATTTAAAAAAAATTATTACCTTTAAATTTGTAGTCAAATCCCCATCTAGCCAGTTGAATGGCAACACATTTGAGGTGTCTAATTCTCAGCTTGTTCTCACACACATTATATTGCATCCATTAGGCACTGCACTATAAGATGGAAAAGACTACAAGTATGCTAGCATATGGGCATATTTCTAATGAATATTTTCAACTGGTATAATTGTATTGCCATCCATATTTGGGATTATACCATCTGTAACTGTCAACTAGTTAAAAAAAAACACACACAGTATGTCTTTCTCAGAAATGTGAAATCTCTTGTGAAAGCTGTTCCTTTGCCATTTATATTGCTGCTTGCTATCAATAAATTGAGGATAAAGCTGATGGCAGCAGAGAAGCCATAGGTGGATTCCCCCTCTATAGTCTCTGATGCTTATAGGGTGCAGAAATGCTGGGAAAGGATTTAGTATTTACTTTTATTTATTTATTTGTTTATCTACAGTCTTTATTTAGTCCCTTTATTTTTAAATATTTATTCTTCTGTGTAGGCTGTACTTCATTTTAGTTTTCCAGGGAAGATTTGACCATTCTTGCATGTATTCAGAGGTAAACTGTGGTTGACTTAGAGGTCTGATACAGTTAATTCTGGAGGATGTTTATCTTAGTCCATGACACCAGCTTACTTTATGGTGAATTGCTGTGCTAAGGTGAAAGGGAAGATTAAAGAGGAAGTTGAGTTTATTAATAGACTCTTGAATCACAATGGTTTAGCAGCACACACGAGCTGATGTTTGCTATAGGACAAGGTGTAGGAGAAGAAAGAGCATTTCAGATGCAAAATACAGCAACAAAAAAATGAACGTATAAATAATAATCTTAAGTGCTAAACATTATGGTATCCTGTTAGGTTTTTCCTTTCTGTCCAGGACACCCTCGGTAAAAAATTTTAAAGTGTTTTCAAAAAACATTTTTCAGAAGCATTTAGGTTAAATGAGCTGAAATTGCCCAGTTGCTTTGGGGGAGTATTAGAAATAGCTTTTTGATTTTTTTTTTTCCTTTTTTTTTTTAAAAACAGTATCTGTTGTAAATAATGACTGTAAGAGGCTTGGTTTTATTCATGTTCAAGAATTTCCCCAAAGCAAGAGGTGAGAAGTATTCTGTAAGCTCTTATAATGGAAATATTAAAATAGTCGTCTCGGGATTTCAAAAGACTATATATTTTTAAGTAATGGAAAGTTACATACAGGAGAATAAATATTGTTGGCTTAACTCAAAGTTGTCAAATAAAATGTGGTAGTCAATTTGCAAAATAATTACAACTCAAACTTCTTGGTGATTTTTTTCAGATGAGAACAAGTTGAAAATAAGCTTTTTTGTCTCTAAAAAAGTCCACAATATTTCTGGCTTACCATTTTTCTTATCTCTTGATTTTGAATGGAATTTTAAAGCTTTTGTTGTAAACTCTAAATGGTGTTGTGCTGTACAGTCGACAAGTATTTAGCAAAGATGTTTTTCCCATTAAAGGAAGAAAAATCTGCTGAATGAATTGGATGTTACTGCATTAAAACTCACAATCTGTTATGCTAAAGTCAAAGACTTTAAGCTTTCAATTCTAGTATATTACACTGCTTCCATGTAAAATATCTATTTCACCACTTTCATAAAATTAAGTAGAGTGCAAATAACAAACCAACTGTATGTCAAACAATTCAGATTAAGAATAAAAATTAGTATGTCAGAGGTATAAGGTCATTTTGAGTCTAAAAATCTGCATTTTTTTTTTCCAGATCTAGTCTTAAAGCTGATAATTGAGGAATTTCTTATAAATATGACTATGGAAAAAAAAATCACGTAATTATATGATGAAAGTCTCTGACCAATGGAATTTTTAAATAGGTGATATTGTAGTAACAGCATGTGTGGAAAATATGTAAAATAGAAGATACTGAAAGCAATAGGCATAAGTTGGTTAGGTTTTTTTGGATCTGATCCATCTTATGAAATCTAATTACCAGACGAGTGGTTAAATAGTATAGTAAAACCAATGGTTGCAGATGGTAGGAACGGATAGCCAATATGAAATGCTGAACAGCTTAATAGCAGCCTGACCTAGGTTCTGATCCGCGTGTTTGCTGAAATGGAAGAGGGAGTGCACAGTGACCTGGCAAGTTCTGCTGAGAAAACAAATGCATTTGTTCGTTCAAGTCATGGGACCACTTCAGGATGCTTCCCAAAGGTTGTAAATGCAAGTGAGTTGAGCAGCACTCAACAGAGCGAGATTTTTTTTTTTTTTCATAGACAGCTGTGAAGAGCAAAGTGGGCTCTCTAAAAAGTGGCTTAGAGGAGTGAAACACACTCCAAAGTTGGGTGTGTGGTATATTCTCGGAGGTGCGCGGGAGAAATGGAAGTAAATTCAGGTATGTCAGCAAAGACATTCTGCAAGGAGCAGTCAGAATACTAAAAGGGAGTGAAGGGATGGGGGAAAAGTCTAAATGAAATTATAGAACATGGTCTCACTGCAGGAACATAGCACTCTTCTGCATGATTACGTGTGGCATATAATCAATATGGCTCAGTTTTAGTCAGATTTGCTTGTCTCAGATAGGAGATGTCAGAAATTCCTGAGAAAGGTATAAAAGTCTCTGTACGCAGTGCAGAAGGCCAAAGTCAGCTCATATATCTCTTGAAATGACCAGAAACTTTAGAGATGAGAACAGAATTTGACTGTGATTGTGCTTTTGTGTAAAAGAGGAAATTAGCAGAATGTCCATAGACTAAATTTTTTTTTTAATAAGTATGTACAATCAGCTACTGCTTCTTTGTAAAGTAAGAGGAAGGGAACAGTTGCATAAGACAGGAGACCAACTTAGTGATCCACAGAATAAGTTGTTTGTGAGATGGCTTTAGTATGACAAGGCAGGTTGTGCTTACTTTGGAAACGGAGCTTCTCTTGGGTGTAAGATATTATCTAATGTATTTTCAGCAGTTTGTGGAGCTAAATTTCTATTTTGTGATTCTATTATATAGACAATTACGTGATTATGTGATTCAAGTTATTATTCGTGTGTGTGTGCATGTACCTGTGTGTATATATATGCACATATATAGATGTATATGAAAGTCTGTTTATCTGTGGTAATTTTGGTTGGTAATGGCTATTAATTATAGGCTTATGAAAGTAATTTTCCAGGATCATTTTTAACATGTTATTAGAGTGACAATGCTTTCTTTTAACTGTTTCAACATAGATTGTCTTCCCACAGTAGCTAAACAAGTTTCTCTTTGTGCTAACAGTTGTGTTTAGTAACAATACATTTTTCTAGTGATTCAGCTGGTTTGTTTTATAGAAGAAATATGTCAAAAATTCTTCTCAAAAGTTTCATTTCAGTTAAATTAATTGAGGTTAAAATCAAGCATGCCTTTTCATTGAAGTTGCCATTTGGAACATCTTGTTCACGTGGGCAGTAGACATTGTTCTTTGTCTAGTCAGTCTTTTGTTTGAAAAGCTGTTCCTAAAGATCGTTCTATCAACAATAATGACTTATTAAAACAATAATTATCAAATTTCAATTGAGGCAATTTGATAATATGGAGATAGGTTTATATCAATACATATAAATATATATATTAAAAATAACTAGACTTCAGGACATCACTGCGATGCAAGTATCAGTTGGGCTTGTGCATGCAATTTCTTTCCCAGCTGAACCAGAATTTTTTAATTAGATTTGTATTGCATCTGTGAAAAAACTCTTTATTTTTTTCTTTAAGAGACGTAATTTCATACGTTGCTGTTTCTTTTCCTAGGTCATTTCCTTCAGTAAATAAAAATAAGAATGAATGGACATATATCAAATACCACTCCTGGTGGATACGGAAGTTATTCTCCTCAGATCAAGTAAGCCTCTGCCTTGGATTTTCCTTTTAAGCAGAAAACATTTGTATTTTCTTCCTTATGGTTTCATTTCAGGTAGAGCTATAATTATTAGAGATCACTGGAATAATACAAAGGCAGCTTCTATAAAATCAAGTGCTTTTTCCAAGCTAGTTGTCAGCTATCAGATGACTGATTTTTGTATTAAAGTGTTGAGTGTTATCACTGAATGGAATCACCTAGCACAAAAAATATATATATTGCTGTAGCAATAACATACTTACTACATTGCTCGTAGAGGTCATCTTATGCCATAGATATTTAAGGTTAGCACTGAGAGAGTACTTTATCTTGTGCTAAAGATGAGGCTCATTCTTGTTTTTATGCTAGAAGGAAGTTGGATTGCCATTTTATTTGTACTAAAATAATCCTTTTAGGTCTTTTATGGAAAGCAATTTAAACTTTCAAAACAAGTAATGCTTGTGCATGCAGTAGAAAGACACAGCACTACTACAATTGGTGTCTTTGCTGTAGTCTTTGTTGTTATTATTTGATAGTGATTTTGATAATTAATATTGTGGTAGCATTTTTTTTGTATTCTACACCCCTGTTGTGCCTGATGCTCTATTAGAGTAACAAAAGAGTTTCTCAGGAGGGTTTAAGCGAGCATGCCTTGTCATAGCATGGTGTGGAGCAAATATTCATTATTATTACCCATGTTAATAATATTGTATATATATGTACACCTACTTAATAGCAGGGATTTTTTACAGTCTCTGCTTCTGTGTAGCAAATGCATCTAATGACAAGTTAACCAGAAATGTTTCCCTACAGTGGCTATGGCTCACCAACATTTGCTCAGGCAGAGAGGGAGCAGAGTTCAAGAACAAGTGCAAAAGCTCTTTACGGTAAGGTGACATAAATTCTTTAAACTTTTATGTAAAAATTGTGTTTAAGTGTTGATTTTGAAGTCATGGTGGAAATACTTTATGTACAATTCTAAAAGTGTGTGTGTGGGTATGCATATATATTTATATGTGTAAATAACTAAAATATTTTTATTTGTATTAAAGTTGTATAACTTTGACCATGTACTAACTACTGAGCTTCTACCTGCTAATTTAAGACAGCAGTTTAGGCAGTATTTATCAGAAAACTAGGAGGGAGCCAGTAGTCAAGAGACATTAAGGTACAGATAAAATAGGGAACAAGGCGAGTCTGTCCCTAGCATTACTGCAGGTTTCAAAATTATGTTTAAATGTTCTATGCAACAGATACCCAAAAGGACAAAAATACCTGGTATTAGTGTCACAAATTTAACTTTGGACTAGTTTATTACTTAATAAGTTACTTTTTAATACAGAGCACTTAAGAGGAAGAAAGAAAAAAGAAAGATGCTATTACTATTTATTGGAATTAAGATTTAGTACATAAATACAGATTTAGTAAAGATACCCAAAGATCAATATTTAATCACCCTCATATTATGGGTTTCGTGAGTGGGACATGGGTCTGGGCTATACTCTGACCTGATGTTTGTCAATTTTGTGTTCTGGGTTCTTCCTTCTATAAACAATGTAGAAGAAAATCTTTTCCAAAATTTTTCCTTTCCAAAATAAGTCAGGGGAAAAAAAAAGCTACATACTGCTTGATTTCCGAAGCACTATTACATTTCGGTACTCCAGTAGTTGGATGTGACTAAATATGTACCTTTCAGAACGAGGAAATAGGTTTTAGGGCTGTTAATTGTCAACTGTAGATCATTAACTCTGCTTTATGAAAGCAGGAAATTTTATGTGCTTGTACTGTACTGAGTGCAACTTATATGTTTGTTACTAGACCTGGAAAGGGAGGAAATCTCAGTTTTGCTGTGAGTGAAGCACTTTAAAGATCACTTTTTCTTTTTAAAGCAGCACAACAAATCTGTTTTTTTATGTGTGTAGTTTTGTTTGGTTTTTTGTTTGTTTGTTTTTTTTTCCTCTCTCGTGTTTGACATATACTGTCAGTAAAAGCCAGGCAAGTGAGTGGGTTTTGATGTCTGTGTTGTGGCTGCAGGGTATTTCAGGAGTGTGGATCCATGCCCATGGCCAGTGTTAATGGTGAGAGTATGCCCCTTAGCCTCTTCTCTGAGTATACATCTTTGTTTCTTCTATGTGAAATAAAGTATTGAGCACTGAGTTAAGACACATTTAAGTACTTGTTCCAATTCTATTAGTCCTGTTGCAAATAAGCACATGTTAATGGCAGTGTATGGATGATCAAAATCAGTTTTGCTCTTTGACCTTAAAGACATGAAGCCCTCACCAACCACTCTGATTCTTTATTGTTTGTCTGTACATATAAAATTGGAGCATTCCAGCTTCTAAAGAATAAGTTTTGGAAACTGGTTTTGGAAAAAATAAATAGTTTTGGAAGATGTTTAGAGGTGTAATTCATTATGTTGTTGTTATGCTCCTTATTACTAAAATTGAATCCTCTACTGATAATGATGCAGAAATTTTTTAGTTTTCTCCTAAATCTGAAATTCTTCCATCATTAACAATACAGGACAAGAACTGTAAATACCTTCCATGTGAATAGTTAAAGAAATTTTGTTCCTTTGCAACGTTGTAACATTATCAGTGCGATTTTGGTGTAACCGAAGGAAGGAACCCTCTTTGTTCTGTTTCGCTCAGCTAATGATTCAGAGGCTTAAATGTAACTCGGGAGATCCCCCTCTCCATCTCTACTGGTTCAGTGCCATGCAGCCTGGTGACAGGCACCTGGCCGTGTTCTTTAGTTCCCCATGGGAATAATTTTTATCTTCAGAGGAACTTTCTTGGATTTAAATTCCATTTCCAAATCTAGCTTAGTAAGACCATTTCGAGCTTACTTTGTCTCGTGCTGCCCTACCAGCTGTTGCTGCAACCTGGTAACTGAATGTGAGTGAATAAGCAAGTGTGTTATGTGAATAGTTATTTGCTGTCAATAATAATAGATTGATCCTGTTAATAGCAACAGCTTAATGAATAGAAGGAGAAACCCTGTTCGTGACCTGTGTTTCCCCCTGCCTGACCCCCAACTTGATCTCCTTTTAGCAGAAAAGGAATTTACAGCAATAATATTGATGCTTGGCACATGGCTTTTAAGGAGGTTAGATTTGACATAACTTGTTTGGAGCCCTGTTTGGCCTGTGGTTTTGAACAGGCTTTTTCTGTTTTTGCCAGACGTAATATTACTTAGAAATGCCTGAACTTTGTTGTACTAGCCAACTACAGATGCTGCCGTTTGTCTTGGCTCTATGCTATATTTTCTAGCGTATGGCCAGATCACAGTGGGGGCAGAATGTAGTTATGTTTCTTGTCAGCCAAATTGCACAGTTCTCTGGTCATCTACTTCTGCAGTGACTGTATATTGCAAGCCACGGTGCTGGTAATGGAAACTTAAATGGAGATAAGATGGAGAGATGTTCTGTGGTGTAAATCTGTCCATGTTGTCAAACGCTCTTTTGAAAGTCAGTACAGCTGACAGGAATGGAAGAATGAGGTTTACAATGAGAATGTCTCTTCTCTGCAGAAGCCCTCATGCCTCAGTCCAACCAGTTCACCCTTTTGTCATCTATCCTCTCTTCTGCATGTTAATAAACCAGGAAACTCTGACAAAGAGTGGTGGCTAGTAATTGCAACATTGCTAGTAATAATTTCCCTTCCTATTTTGAGTGGTGTTGCTGTAATGCCTATTTTTGTGATCTTATTAGGTTAGGGCAGCAATGGCAGCATGTTTTGATGCTTTCCAATGTACGATTTGCTCTTGCAGGCATACCATATAGACCATTTGACATTATTGGTTATATCCCCTGTTAGCATATGAAAACTTTGTTATATTGTTTGTGTGTATTAACTGGCTTTTGAAAGACTTTGGGATACATGCAGCTGGAAGTCTGTGAAGGTCTCCTGTCTTTGTATCCTGTCAGAAGTGGAGCAGTGTGAAGAAACTGATGTGGGTTGGTGGCTGAGGGTACCATATTAGATCGGTATGAAAGTCCACTTTTAGAAATTTCTGCAAAAACAGAAGTAAAATCTACTCCAAACATTTGTCTTCTGAAACTGATGTTGAAAAGGAATTATTCTTAGTTTAGACAGTACCTTTTTTAGCAGTATGCTAAAAAAAAAAATATAGAGGCTACATAGGGTATTATTAGAAGCAGATACTGTAACTGCAAAATTCTGAAGTAATGGTTTTTAACAGCAATTTCTGCATCCTCTGCAGGTTCACTTGTCAAGCTGATTACGTGTGTTGACAGAAATAGTAGGTGGTAACATAAACCAGGAAGAGGCATCTTACTAAAAAATATTTTTAGCAGATTATTTGTTTATGAGAATGACACATTTCCTTTTTCTAACTTTTTCATTTTTTGTCAATCTAATAATAATTCTTCAGCAGCATATGTTTTGAATAGAGTAGTGGTATTGGTAAAAATGTCTTAGCAGTGTTCTTTATGGGCTTTTAAAATGATGCATTGTAGCATTTTCATATCAAACATGTCACAGCATATTCATCTGTCAGTAGAGTGAAGGGACAAATAGCTAAATTTGAAGTACGTAATGGTAAGCAGCCTTTTACTTCTAAACTGCTTAATTGAATTCAGGTACTAATTGAAACTACTTACCATGTAACTACTGCATGGTGGCTCCTGTAAAATGAGTTGTTGATCTTGGTTCACTTCCAGTACTAGTAGATACATCACAAAACTGCAGTTGCAATTGCCAAGAACTGAATGAAGTAGAAGACTCAATTATTCTGAAGCTCAGAGTAAAGATATATTGGCACAGCTTTTCGAGTGGAGTTTTCGCATTTTCCTGCTTCTGCTGTGGTTTGTATGCATAAAGAAGTAGGCTGTCGGTGTCACCAAATGTATGAACTGGAGAAAAGTTTTTAAAAAAATGAAGAGAAACTTTCTGAAAGCCAATGCAGGTTTATTTTCAGCAGCCGTGTTACCATTCTGCTGCATCTGTCTGCAGTGTTTCTTTTCTGATGCTTTGGAATTTTTGTGTGTGCTGTCAGAGGGGACTGGAAAGCATTAAACAACATCAGAACTTTTAAAATGCATTAAAAACATAAATATTTTATATTAGTAATTAATAGCAAACTTCTGCATTTGATTATGCATTGATTATGTATTGGTTTATATATATATATTATACATAAAGTTATCAAAATAAAATGACCGTGCCAAGACACTCTTTGTAGTAATAGCAGCAAACTTTTTCCATGAAAAGCCTGGAAGACTTTTGAACATCAATCAGATTAAAGCACCTATCCATCCACATCAATAAGTGAAAGTGGGATCTGGGCTTCTAAGTCAACAAACTAATTTTGAATGGATTTTTTCCAAGCATAACGAAGACATTTATAAATGCCTAAATATATAAATGAGAGGAAGAGAAAATGTGATTGAGGGTAAGAAAACTCTACAGAGGGGTCTGGACAGGCTGGATGGATGGGCTGAGACCAGCTGTATGAGGTTCAACAAGGCCAAGTGCCGGCTCCTGCTCTTTGGTCACAGCAACCCCAGGCAGCGCTACAGGCTTGTGGACAGAGCGGCAGGAGGGCTGTGCAGCACAAAAGGATCTGGGAGTGTTGGTCGACAGCTGGCTGCACATGCACAGTTCCCAGCAGTGGGCCCAGGCGGCCAAGAAGACCAAAGGCATCCTGGCTTGTTTCAGGAATAGTGTAACCAGCAGGACCAGGGAAGTGATCGTCCCCCTCTACTTGGCCCTAGTGAGGCCTCCCCTCAAATACTGTGTTCAGTTTTGGGCCCCTCACTACAATAAAGACATGGAGGTGCTGGAGCATGTCCAAAGGAGGGCAACGAAGCTGGTGAAGGGGCTGGAGCACAGACCTTGAGGAGCGTCTGAGGGAGCTGGGATTGTTTAATCTGGAGGAGACTCCACGGAGAGTCTGTATTCAAGAAACACATAGACGAGGCACTTAGGAACATGGTTTAGTAGGCAAAGTATTGAATGGATTATGGTTGGACTTGATTGTCTGAAAAGTCTTTTCCAACCATAATGATTCTACGATTCTAATATTCCTTATGTCATGGCATGAAGTTAACTGTTGAGTCCCAGTTCTTACCTTGGTAAGGTGATTCACAAGTGTTGGATACTTTGGTCTTTGCGCAGAACATTGACCCCAGTGCCATTTGGAAAGGAGCTGGGAGGTTTTTTAGGGAGTGTACAGGTTTTTTTTTTTTTATTCTTGTTTAAAAAGCAGACTGAAACTATCACGCTGTCTGATATGGTTGTCTGAATTGCAAAATCTTGCTTGTAACTGCCTTTTTTCCCCATCACCATGTTTTTGCTTCCTTTCTGCCTGAAAATAAATGTTTACTGCATGATAAATCTCTCTGAACTCAGAGAGATGCCCTGTCCATATTCTCATGGGTTTTTTTTCACTGTTTAATTCCTGATCTTTGTGTCTGAAATGAGTTTTGGCTCGTGCTCTCACCTGTTGTTCTAGTGCTAGCTTCTCCATCTGTCTTCTGTAGCACCACGTCCAGGGAGGCACGTGGCGCCAGCTGGCTCAGGGACGGGGGCAGTGCTGTACCTTCGCCAAGGAGTGACACGGGCTGGAGCAGCTCGAATCTCTTGGCATAGCAAGCTGAATTTTTAGATTATTATTAGCCGTGGAATTGAAAGGTGTTACTAAAGTTGTCCCCAGCCTGCATCAGGGAAGAGCAGGTGTTTTATGAATTGTGTTTTTTTTAATTCCCTTGGTTGTGATGAGGTGCTAACAGTGTGATTGCATGTGCATTTCTGTGTTGCTTGGATACCTTGCTCAGAGCAAGAATGGTAGTGTAATTACTAAATTCCAAGAAGTCACAAACTCCTCATAGACCAGGTGAGTGAGTTCATTAGAAGAAGTCATCCATTTAATGTTCTTGTATTTGATGTGTAAATGAATTAAATTGGCAATAGACTTCCAAAAATCATACCTTCCATGTTAGCTAATTCCCCATCAGGGAAAAGATTGATAGGAAGGTACTCTGTAACTGATAGTGCATGCTCCTCTGATAATGGGATTTGCTTTTAAATGAATTTTTGACCTTTTTCCATGGATGTACTGGTAACATATCTCCTGCATTTTGCTCTCCATCTCAGGTTCAACTTCTCTACCGTTATTCATAAAGCTCTGTTTCTTATATAAACACAACCATTCTCTCTAAGACAGTCTGTTGAAAACCATCGTCTTGTCTATTGTGATGGCTGTTTTTGGACATCCTGTCCTAAACTGGGACAGAATTTCTGTGACTATGAGCATGGAAACTCTTGTAAAAGTTACTCTCTGCTTTCTAATTCTTTGATAGCCTCCAAATATGCCAGCATTATTTTATTTAAAAACAATTTCAAATACTATTATTTGAGGAGATTTATGAACCTTACAAGGGATGTAAACTTACCCTAATTTACTTAAATGTCATAAAAAACTCCAATCTTTTTCACTAAAAAAAGATAAGAAAGAGGAAGATCCTAATCCAAACTCAACGTTAAAGTTGATTTTTTTTTCTTTAAGTATGTTTTCTTTCTTGATGGTCAGCATTTAGTTATTTGTTTACAGTCCATACCAGAACTCTGTTAATTGATCCCCCTGGAGATGCAAATAATCATATTTGGTTAAACTAGATAATTGCTTTTTAATTCCCTTGTTTTGTTAGGAACAGATGGAGCTTACTTCTTCAGATCATCATCCAAACAAAAAAAGAAAGGTAGCAAGTCAAATACTGCGTCAAAGACTGCTGCTTTTGGGTTGTGCATGTGTGTGTGTGCACACGTGTGTATGTGTGTATTGTATTTTTTTGGTTTAAATGAAACCATCATAAGTAATATGCTGCAAAAGCAGAAATATTAGGTACATCTGGAATTAATATGGACTCTCTGCCCTAGAATTTATAAACAATGGATAATAAAATTGACATCTATTTTAATATGTTCATGTTCAAAATTCTGACAATCCATGATGTTTTGTTATTGGTTGAGGATACTAAAGACATACCTTGCTGAAGCAAGCTGAGGAGCTGCTGCAAAGAAGCCAAATGACTCTCTTCTGTGAGCAACTGTTGTTGTCTTGATCGTGGCCTTCAAACAATGAAGAGATTTCAGGAGCTGTATTTTCTTTAGTTACGAAGCTAAAGTTATATTATGAGGGCTAGCTATGAAGCCTATTGAGAAGTAAAGAAATGCACAGTGTGATCCTAAAAGGTGTCTAATACTTCTACAGTGACATTTCTTAAGTGAGGGCCTTCTTTTTCTTGCCAGGAGTCTGGACTTGTGAAGCATTGAGGTGCTGCTACGCCTAAATCATTCTTGTATAAAGGAACTCTGATTACAAAATACCTGCTGTTTCATCTCTGTTGAATTTTCATGTCCTCACTGGAGATCCCTGTAGATCACAGAACCTGTTTGGTAGTACTTAGCATTTTTAATCCTGAAAAAATAGCTTTATTCCAAGCAGTCCAACTGAGTCTGATGACATTAATGTATGTTGCATATATGTCAGATACTTTCCTTCCAAATACGATCAAAAAGGCCATCTAATTGAAAATGTGAAATGAAGATATTTCATGAAAATGAGAAAATTTGCCTAGTACAGAATTCCCTTGGACTCTTCTCAGACATGTCTTCTAGCTCCCGCCTTATTAAGGCAAAATTCCTGGTGTCTGCAGATTAGGCACTTCAGCGATTATGGGGGGAGAGAAAGCTCCAAATGTCTCATATAATTATCTATTGATTGAAGCTGAAAATCTTATTTCAGTATTCATTTAAAATCATTATTTTATGGTGTGGCAATTTTGTGTTCTCAGCTTGCATTTTACTTTTCCCCCCTCCTGATTTGATATCAATCTGTTACATAAAGTAAAAGGTAAATGATGTTTCTGATTTTGCAGCATTATTGAGCTGGAAAGTATTTCTATTTAGGGATGTTGAGCATGTATTTTTCTATTGTAGCTTTTGGGTTCTTTTCCCTTCATTCTTTCCTACATACTTATATAACAGCTATTCATTAAACGGAATGCTTTAGGAGGAAATAAAAGATGCATCAGGTCTGTTTTATATGTGGTTTTGTTATTTTCAATGTGTAAGAGGAGAATTATATGTATAAATGTGAAAACTTTTGATTTTAAAGTGCATTCATACAAGCACAAATAAGCCTGATACTAGTTTCATACCCCTACCAAAGTGGGAAGTCAATGGTTTTAATTAATCGGGCTTCACAAGTGTTTTCAATGGGTATGTTGTTCACCTCCTGCCTCCTGACTCACTGAAGAGGGTAGTAGCTGTTGTGTGTCTCTCCTCCAATGTTATTGATGTATTATCCTTGTGCTGGACTGTGTTGAGGGTGAAAGTTTGTCTTTTGAATTGCAAAATTTAACAGCAACTCATCTTCTGCTTTCATGTATATACAGCTGGTGTTAAGTGTCTAGAAGAAATACCCAAAATGCAATATGATAAAAAGCTTGATGAATAATTGTTCTTTCTTTTCTCACCTCCTCTTTAGAACAAAGAAAGAACTATGCACGGGACAGTGCCAGCAGCGTGTCTGAAACATCACACTACCATGTGGAGGTGAGAGGAGCAGCAAAACATCAATTAGACCTCTCAGTTACATTGATGATATGCACTGATTTTTGCCTATGTGATTTTTGAGGCTACATAGGCTTGAAGGCATATCAGTCTTCCAAAATACCCCGCTAGCCTGAGGTCACTTCAGAACAGATTACACTGAAATGTATCAAATTGTGTAGCTATGCCATAATGAGCTGAAATTATCCACTAGTATAAAACAAGCAGAGATGTACGTAGTTTGGCAAATGGACAGAACTTCTCAGTGGGATCACAGTTCAGTGTGCTGAGCTGCTCTGTCTTTGAAGCAGCCTTGTTCTAAGGCTGGGGCAGCGCTGAGAAGCTCTGTGCTGTTGGTAAGGCACGCTGGATGACATTTAAAATACTTTGCCCAGTTATAATCATCAGAGGTGCCAGAGTGCTTAGCAAGAGCTGACTGTTAACCCTCCAAAATCTTCATTAGAGTCTACTAGGTAGCAGTGAACTGCATCCTGCCTCTACAGATTCTTCCCCCATGTGAAATGAAAAATATATGACTTCCTCTCTTAAGCTGCTTTGCAGAATTACTGTATATTGCTGTCACATTCTGTCTAGAATTAAGTATATTTAAACTATCCAGCAAAGTAAGCCTGGGTGCCTGTAGGTAGTTAAGCACTTCTGGCTGCAATGCTGAGGCATTCTTCCTTTGAGATAGACTTTCTGCTGCTGCTGTCAAACTGTTGTGAGTTAAGCTGCCTCTTGAAAATGTCATAGATTCACAGGTCCTTTTTGCAGAGTTTTAAATATAAATTTTTAAATTATGTGCAGAAGAGTCTTAATATCAGTTCCTTATGTCCTATGATCAGCTTGCAACAGTTATATGTGCTTCTTTTCGCTGTCTGTGTCTCTACCTATCTGTCTGCATAACGGTTTTAGTACTCTGCTAGCATAGAAAATCACAGTTGTATTTGAAGCCTAAGCACTCCTGTGTGAACAGACTGTATAGTTTGCTTGTGTTACTGCTTTAAATACTTTGACCATGTGCAGCTTATATCTGCTGTCTTGTCTGTCATTATGGAAATGTGGTATTATCCTCTAGTATAGTAGGAAGCAAACTCAATACTTTTAATTCAGGTTATTTAGAAGATGCACAGGCATTAATTAACTTTTTTCAGGTTATTTAGAAGCACAGGTTTAGAAGATTTCAGGTTATTTAGAAGATGAACAGCCATTAATTGATGCACAGACATTAATTAATGCACAAGCATTAATTAACTTTTTTTTTCCTTGGAAAAATATCTCTAAGTCTTAGATCAAAATGTGAACCTTGGCTTTATTTTTCCTGGATAAAACTGAAATAGTTTGTTATGCATGTTTGACATGTTTGAAGGAGAAATTATCAAAATCATAATGGGAGGGAGACTAGCTGAGGTGATGCCTGTGAGGTGGTGGTTAACATCCAGACCGTTGCCTCTGGAGACCATTCCAAACCAATGGTGAACAAAAGTAGGCAGTAAACTACATTTCTATTGTGGTCTGTGTGAAACAACCGACCTGTCCATAAGGTATCCCGGTCAGGTGCAGACCCATCGTGGTTGCCCCCAGCGTGCCCGCTGGCAGCCCTGCGGAGATGGCCATGCTCCAGGTCATGCGGAGGTGCAAGTATGTTGGCAGAGTGTTGCTGGGAAGGTTCTCCTGCTGCTTCCTACTGTCAGCTTTCCAAATGAGACAGGTTTTCACTCCTCAAGAAAGCTAATGAATACCTCAGATTAATTCTACTTGTGATACCTGAAACGTGACAGAATATGCCTAGAAACCTAACTACTCACTGTAGAGGGAAATGAGAGGATGACAAACAGCGAATTACTAAACTCAGTTGACTTGAACTGACATTACAAACTAAACAGCCTCCCCCAGGGCTTACTGATAGGGTCAGATAGGGACAGATAGGATCTATCATATGCATATGTGTCATATACAAAGATACTTTTATACAAAGGCACTTTTATTCATGAATTATTTGTATTGCTGTTTCACGGTAATTTAAATGCTAATACTGCCTAGTGATAGGTAAAATTACGCTTTTTTTTTCTTTTTTCTTTTCTTTCTTTTTTTTTTTTTTTTTTTTGTGGCCCTCATTACCTAGCACTTGACCACGTTTGTTTTGGACCGAACAGAGGCAATGATTACAGTAGATGATGGAATAAGGAAGCTGAAATTGCTGGATGCTAAAGGCAAAGTGTGGACTCAAGATATGATTCTTCAAGTGGATGACAAAGCTGTCAGCTTAGTGGACTTGGAATCAAAGGTAAGATCTGTGAGTGACAGTCTCACTTTCAGAGAGAGAGAAAGGGAACAGAAAAAATGATGTATGTGAAATTTGGTATTTTAATTAGCCCGTGCCCCAACTTCTTTCTTTCCCTGCAGAATGAACTGGAGAATTTTCCTTTAAACACAATTCAGCATTGCCAGGCTGTGATGAATGCATGCAATTACAATTCTATTCTTGCATTGGTATGTAAAGAGCCAACCCAAAACAAGCCCGATTTGCATCTTTTCCAGTGTGACGAGATTAAGGTAAGATACTAATGAAGAACTGCTATGACTTATTAGAATGGGGGAAATTTTAGGAATTGTCAAGTAAAATGGATAAAATCAAATAAACTGATTCACATAAGATCGTTCTATTCTTTTGTGCTGATAAATATGATTTGTTTAATGCATTTATAGCACATTAGAATATATGGTGTTATGGCTTGTTAGATAGGAGGCATCTAACTGAGCTGAATTCTTTGTGCAAATATGTTATTACTGTAAATATTGATTTTTTTTGTGGGGGAGAGGGAAGCTCTTTAGCATTTCATTTAGATTTTCAAATGTGTAAAGCTCAAAATTATTTATATGGTATGCACTCACACTTCTGAAGAAACTGTTGCAAAATAGTTTGAATTATCTGAAATTTATTTTAGATCCTGGAAAACATTCACCTGAATCTTGAGTTCTTACCTAATACTTCTTATATCTGCCCTTTGTGACTGAGCAATTAAACCTCTGCTGACCCACATCACTGTATCCCTGATCTGCAGGAGAGAAAATTGAAGAGAAACTATTATTTGTAAAGGGCAAGGCAAGGAAAGGGATTATTTGTCTCTATTAAAAGGTTTCCCTCAAATTTCTTGAGTAAACACAGTTTTTGAATGTGTTTTGCAATACTTCTCTCTTACTAGGGTAGGGACAGTTCTTGAAATTCTGTTAAATAATTTACAGGACTTTTGAAAAATTCCTTTTTTGTAATCTATTATCTTAAATCATCAATGAGTGCAACTGTTTTGAAATTGGCTCAGCGATAGATAGTAATGTGAAGATTACTGGTTAACTGTGAGACTAGTTGGGCTGAATTTGTCACTGCAGTGGAAATTAGAATCTGGGAGAGCTCAAGTTGTAATGTATTAAATAATATAGGGGGCTTGGTTAAAGGCAGATTAGAACTGTATTGGAAGCAGTCTCCCGAGGTGATCTCCCTTCTTCAGGCTTTGCTGTTTTCAAGCTATTCCTCTTCATACGAATCAGAATCACAGAACTACAGGATGGTTGGGGCTGGAAGGGACCTTCAGAGATCATCTAGTGCACTCAGCCTGCTCAAGCAGGGACACCTAGAGCATGCGACCATCCTGGTGCGTTTTGAAGATCTCCAGAGAAGGAGAATCCACCATTTGTCTGGGCAGCCGGTTCCAGGGCTCTATAACCCTCACAGTCTAGAAGTTCTTCCTCATATGGAGATGAAACTTCCTGTGTTTCAATTTGGATGCATTCCCCCTTGCTCTGTCCTTGTCCACCACGGAGAAGAGTTTGACTCGATCCTCTTTACATTCTCTCCTCATGTATTGATAAGATTCCCTCTCGGTCTTCTCTGCCAGGCTAAACATACCTAGCTCACTTAATGTTTCCTCATAAGAGAGAATTTTGAGTCAATCATCTTTGTTGCTCTACACTGGAACCGCTCTAGAAGTTCCATGTCCCTCTTGTCCTGGGGAGCCGAAAACTGCACCCAGTACTCCAGATATGGCCTCACCAGAGCTGAGCAGAGGGGCAGGATCCCCTCCCTTGCCCTTCTGGCAACGCTCCTCCTGATGCAGGCCAGGATCCCATCAGCCTTCTTAGCCATGAGGGCGCATTGCTGACTGATCGATAACTTTTGTCAACCAGGACTCCCAAAACCTTCTCTGCGGAGCTGCTTTCCATCAGCTCAACCCCTAAGCTGTCTTGGTGCCTGGGGTTATTCCTCTCGAGCTGCACGACCCTGCCCTGGTCCTTGTCAAACCACACGAGATTCCTGTCTACCCAACTCTCCGACCTGTCTGGGTCCCTCTGAATGGCGGCACAGCCATGTCCATGTCATGTCATGTCATTGAATTCAGGCCTTCTATTGAATTTTATTCCTGTTTCTCTT
>JAWLRI010000720.1:3512271-3525350 GCA_034781795.1 Crypturellus tataupa
GGAGAAGGCAGGGGGCATGAACGTGGCCACGAGATTGAGGGCACGTGCCCCAACTCTTGGCATCCCCATGGGGCACATGGCACAAGTGGCTTCTTCCAGCTGCCCCCAGGGCTTTGCGTGCCCGGCGCTTGCTCGCCAGCAGCCCCTGACGCTCCCAGCCCAGCTCAGCAAAGCTGTGAGCTGTCCCGCAAGGGACGCTTTGCCCAGCAAAGGCAAAGGAAATACTTTCGGCATACTATATATATATATCTAGATAGATATCTAGATAGATAGATAGATAGATAGAAATACTTTGGGCATACTATATATATATCTAGATATCTATATCTATCTATCTATCTAGATATATATATAGTATTGCCCAAGTATTTCTTATATTTCCCATATCTATATCTATATATAGATGCATATATTGTATGTCTAAAGTATTTCTTCCGTTTTGTCTTGAAAACAAGAACTAAACCACAGTCTCACTTGCATCTTCCCATTTTTTCTTTTTATAAAAACGACTGGCTCCATAAACATAACACATAACAATCCACTTCTGCCCTCAGTTCACTCCCCTTTGCACTAGTGATTAGAGTTAAATCACATGGTAGCTGCTCTTAGAATACAGTTCTTGACACCGAGAATAAACTAACTCATCATTTAAAGCAGTGCTTTAAAGTCCTGATAACTTTTAGGCACTTAGCGGTTACAGAAATTCTGTAAGATTTTTTTTTTCTTCACAATTACTCTTTGTGACTTTAGCATCTCTACGTCCAAAAGCATAACTCTCCATCTTGAAGTCCAGGATCCCCCTTTTCTTCTGGGACATGGTTTGAGCCTGTGACTATACCCCAGGTTTTGTTGCCTGCTCATTGGACTTGACTTAGATGTCTTTCTTCCATAAGTTCTTTCAACTTTTGATCAGAAATTATATTGAACCTCAGGAGCCTTTGCTACAAAAGCTTAGTCAAAATCAATAAAGTTTTTGCAAACAAATATTTTCTAATTAAAACTTGTTAAACAAGAAATATTAAGAGCATTGATTCATGATGTTCTGTTTCTAAGTTCCTCAAATACTCTGAAGGTTTATCTATTCATTAATTCTATAAACCTAATATATTCCTGGTTCATATTCTGGGGTATAATACATTTTAGCCTGAGAAGTTCCTTAATCCCTTTGGATCCAAAAATAAAGAATGTCTTCTGATCCCAACAGAAATTGTATATCCCTCCAAGGAAGTTACATATTCTTCCTCCACCATGAGTAAACCTGGATAGAGAGGTGGGCCTTGTAGAATGAGCCTGGACACTGACAGATTTGGGCTTTGACAGCATGTGCAGGAAATTACTCTGACAGCTGAACGTGTAACAGAGCATTCGCAGTCCCATGAGAAGCTATGACCTATTTAATGCGACTTCTATTAAAGTACTGAGTTAGAGATAGATTGGAATTTTACTTGTGGGTCACTGGTGAAGATGCACTGCAATTATTGAGAGGCAGGAACCTACAGATTAGGAATCTCTTTGAAAAATTATTCTTCCACAAAATAAAGGAGAAATAGGGTGCATTTTTATTTCTTAAAATAAAATAATTCCTTCTAGGAATTATAGATATAAAAAATAAGATAATAAAAATATAAAAATAAAAACTATAAATTTTGTAATTTTATAAAATTTTATAAAATTTTAAAAACTATAAATTTTATTATAAAATAAAAAAGATAATAAAAATAAGATAATTCCTTCTTAAAATGAAATATCTTTTATTTTCATTATCCCTAATAGTTCTGCTCTTTGTAGTAGTTTGAGTTACGGAATTTTAGATTAGAATAGTGACAAAATTAAGAGCTTCCAGACAATAGCATTGCATGTTTCTGTGTTCTGTTTAGTGTTAAATTAATGTATCCAGGAGGTTTAGGTATGTGGGATTAGCAAGAGATTCTGGAATCTTAAGGATATGTTAAAAATAAAGAAAAGAAAAGAAAAGAAAAGAAAAGAAAAGAAAAGAAAAGAAAAGAAAAGAAAAGAAAAGAAAAGAAAAGAAAAGATGCCTGAAAAGATATTTATTTCCTTTATCTGATTAGCCAAGCTGATAGCTGATAGTGTCTGCATCTGTCTCTTCAGGCTAGCTTTATTCATGAAGATATTGAAAGTGCAATCAGTGACAGCAAAAGTGGAAAACAGAAGAAAAGACTTGAAACACTGAGGTAAAAAACGTACCTGCTTGCAGTATATAAGATCACTGAATATTGTTAGAATGGTAGAAGCTTTCCAAGTCTTTCTGCTATCCTTTTGTTATTTTTTGCTAATTAGTAACATATTTCCAGAAGCCAGTAGATCACCCTTGACTACATTATCTAATGCTTTCTCAGTTTATATTTTCCGTTATTTTCTAATTTCTCCTTGGTGACTGGAACGGCTGGCAACTAGTTGCCAGAGAATAGTATTGTATGTCTTGGTACTGCATATAGGTAAATAGTTCATAATTTAAATTATAAAATATAAAAAAACAAGAATTTCAAGAAATGAGAGACATAGAAATAGGGGCACAAATATTTTAGACCATGAATCTTAATGGAAATTTGTTGAAAGGCTGGTGTGTAACTATCTCAAGTCTCTCTCCATAATGCGTATTTTTGTGGTTTATGTGGAAAATCCTTTGCTGCACAAAAATCACTAAGTAAAAATATTGTTGTTTTAAAAATGTTTCTAGTTACACAGCAAATTCCACTGTGCAGCTCATTAAGCTTTCTTATACTGATAAACACTCCTGTAGAAAAACACAAGCATGCTAAAGTTTACCTATTATTTACCTATGGGTTTAAAATTAAATAGGTATGCTGTAATCCAGAAGAACTCAAACACATTGGATATGCAAGGAAATTAAGGAGGTTTAATTAGGGGAAGAATGTAGTTTGGTACATCTGGGGAAAACTAATCTGAGTTACCCATCCCAGAGGGCTCTGAGGCCAAGCACTCAACAGTACATGACCCTGTAGCACTGGTTACTCACTGTAGTATTGTGTATATGCAGGCATCAGGTCACAGGGGGAGATTCCCTTCTGGATGAGTCCTGCATGACTGGTTTGGAGATGTGGCAGTAAGCCTAACATCACATTACCAAGTTATTGTTGCAAGGTTATTGAATTGTGGAATGTGGAAATGTGGGAAGCGTGGGAAATGTGGGGAAGCCTGCCCAAGACAGTGGAGGAAAGAACTGCAAGAGCTATTTTCTTGTTTGGTGTCTAAAGACAAAACAGTATCTAGGGCATTTGTTGCTATTCATGAATGCAACGAAGGAGATAGGATTATAAAGGCAGGAATTTAAGGTGAAGGTCTTGCTGTTAAACTGGGACATGAGGAAGGGGTTGGTAGATGTGTGGAGGTGGGAGTTGATTTTTTTTCCCCACCTATGTTGATATCAAGCTGATTATGGTATATAAAACTAGATAAGGCAAAAAAAATACTGAAAAAGAGCAGGTGGGAACAGTCATACATTTGCATCAAAATGGGATGAACAGACTGTTGATTTAAAAGGAAAAATCAACCTGTAAACTTAGACATTTGGTTTGGCTGAGTTCTAAGAAAAAGTGGGCCGACAGCTTGTCAGACTTAGGAAATAGATAACATTCAGCCTTCACAGAATGATTAACTTCTAATGAAGACAGCAAAGAGATCGGGCCATTACAGCGCATGTGGTGATAGAAATGGCACCTACCAAATCTGACGCTGAATTTAGCTGTCTACCAATTCTCTAGACGTTGTGTTGCACTACTTAGGGATTTCCAGTTGGCCATGTGATTGAGGCTTTGATTTGGTGATATGTATTTTGCCATTCCCTCCTTGAAGTGGGTCAAGTATATTTACATAGCAAAGACTCTGCTGTTGCTGACTGTGAAAGTCCATAGGATGCTCAATAACATGGGTTATAGAAAAGGTCCTTGCAAAGCCTTCTTGTCTTCTCTGATTAAACACTAGAAAATAGAGTGTTTTTCTTCACGTGTCACTTCTGGGCTTTTCTCTCCCCTTAGGATGATATCCAAAGCTGACAGCGCTATCCCTCCGCCCCCACGGGCGCCAGCCCCAGTCCCACCGGGGACTGTCACCCAGGTGGACGTGCGGAGCCGCGTGGCGGCATGGTCCGCGTGGGCCTCCGAGCAGGGCGAGTGTGAGTATTTCTGAGAGCCAGCTCTGCTGCCGTGTGCTGAGCAACAGTCATTCTGGGCAGTAGGTTTCTGTGATGATGTACAATGGTAAAAATGGTTGGAGAAAAATATTTTTCAAAAATATTTTTGAGACAGTCACATACAGAATCGTTTTTACTCTGTTGTCCCTCTGTCCGTGTTGAGAAGAGGCAGGATTATTCTCCCAGTCTAGTCTTAAATGCCCCAGGCTCCTATTGCCTCAGAGAGATGGCTCTGTAAGAAAGACCTCACTGTCAAAATCTGTTTTGTCATTTGCTCATGCTATCAGTTTTCTGAATTTATTTTCAGAGCTTCATTTAGTTGTGCTTAGGTGGATGGTGGGTGGGCTGTGGTTTTCCTCTGGGGCTTTTGCATGAACATCACTTGAATTAAAACCTGACTAGAGATAAGCACCATTTATTTATTTTTATTTATCTTCTTAGTGGTCTTTTAAAGCCTCAACCAAGGAACGTGGTACTATATTTTATCTTTTTTTTTCTTTTTAAATCTGTAATGGAAACTTTTTTCTTTTTCTTTTTTTTTTTCTTTAAATAATATTCTTTAGAAACAATAAAGCTCCTTTCCATATAACATACTATAAAAGGAGCAATCTTGGTCCAGGTCAGGCCTTTTTCCTCTTTTTCTATACAACAGATGATAAAATTTTAGAATTAGATGTTACTAATCAGGAAGTTTTTGTTGGTTTTGGTTTATTTTGCTATAATATGACTCAAAATACAAAACTCTGCAGAGAAAAAAATAAAAAGTATTCAGATAATCCAGTAATATTCAGAAAGTTTTCGTCTGCTAACCTACAACTTTACATTTGCTATGAGTAAAGACCTGTTTCTTCTTTTGCTTTTTTTCCGCTCACTTAATAAATAAATAAATAAATAAACTGTGGTCTGTTGGTGACCTGAGTTCCTGCAGTAGTTCTTATTTCACTCATGTGGATCTCTTCTGGAATGCATTTATAAAAAGCACTCCTGTTAACAATGTGCCAGCATTAGTAAATCAGCCCAAATTCCTACATCTCTTTTTGCTTACTAACCTTTATTTATAAACTATCCCCCTTGAATACCCTCTGAAGTCTGATCTATGTACTTCTGTCTTGCCTGCTTTGGCTTGATTTGCTTTTCATGTGTTTTGTAAAATGGGATACCTTTTCCTTACTTTGGGATTAGAATCAGCCACTTTCTGCTGTACTCTTTTGATAGAGATCCTGGTACCACAATTATGCATGTGGTTAACTTCCTTTATGCAGCTAAGTTGGCTTATGCATACACCTAAGCATGTTTGTGAGGCTTGGGAGGATCAGGCATTACTGTTTAAGTTCTTCAGGTTCTCTAAAGCCTTTGCAATGGTAGTGGTGCCAACAATTTCATCTGTGGCATAGTAGTATACTTTCAAGCGTAAGTAGTGTAGCATGTCATGATTTCCAGTTTCTCCTATATGAATGTCTTTTTCCCTTCACTTTTTCCACAGTTGAAAAACAAAGACAGTACCATGACCATGAAGAAACAACAGAAATGATGGCAGCTAGGATTGACAGAGATGTTGTAAGTGAGCAACTACGAGAGATATTGCTTAATGCTCACAAAACATTGGCTTTTTACCTAATGAGAAGACTTTTTCCACATGTAAAATTCAGTTCTGGGGCAAAGCTTTCCAGGAAGACTGTTTTGTGTGGTAGCCCTAAAAATGAATAGGAAGGGTGTGGTGTGTTTTCTTACTTTTTAAAGATAACTACAAAACTTGACTAATAGCAATATTTTCTGTTGTGAAGAGCTGTACTTTTATGTAATTTTGTGAAGACCAAATTCTTCAAGCATATATAAACTGAAATTTTATCAAGTTAGACTGATATGTGCCATATCTAGAACATAAGCACATGGTCATTTCCAAAGATCATGGATGTGTAGCTATGCCTATGTATAACATGACCCTCTGTAACCTGTGAGCAACAATACTGAGTTGGTTCCATGATGTATTCAGTGTCAAATACTGCCCTGATGATCACTTGGAACCTACATTCCTACTCTGATGTTGCCATCAGCAACATCAAAGGGTCTTGAGAGAAGCATGCTGGAACCTGCTGAAGTGGTGCACCCCTGAGGGTGCTTCTTTTCTTCTCCACTTGCTCTTTGAAAACCATTCTTCAAAGAACACTTCTTCCCTAAATCACATTCTGAATTTCCACACGTGGTTTAATACTTTGTTCCAAAAGAGATCATCAAGTTGTGCCATTTAGGAGAATGCACATAATTTACTAGAAAGGATGTGTGTATATGTGCTTTGAGAGAATGAATGTTGTGGATAGTGTGTGTAGAATTAACGTAATATGTAGAGAATAAATGTAGTGTGTGAATGAATGTAATGAAAATCAGTGATTTTAAAAAACCTAGGCTGGTCCTGAGTTTTGAAAAATCTAAGCTTTAAAGTGTTACAGATGTGTGAAGTTAAAAATATAATGGATCTATATATGCAATATTCTAGCCCTAACTTTGTATAGAAGCTGCTAGTATCTGAGAATTGTTTTCATTCCTTGAGTATTTCTACTACACTTTTGGTAAAGAAATTGCTACTTTTATTTTCTGTCATAGCAAATTCTCAACCATATTTTGGATGACATTGAATATTTTGTAACCAAACTTCAAAAAGCTGCTGAGGCATTTGCAGAACTTTCAAAGAGGAAGAAAACTAAGAAAAGTAAAAAGAAAGGACCTGGAGGTAAGAGTTCTTACTGCAATAGATTCTGCAGTAGATTTTCTTTTTTCTTTAAGAAATATTGCATAGCTACTAAATGTGATTTTTGTGTGTGTGTGTGTGGTTGTGATTTTGTTTCACTTTGAGGGGAAAAATCATCCTAGAAAGTATATTCTTAGAGAGGACTTGATGAAAAGTGGTTGACTGAAATCAGTGGGGGAGAGACTGATATGACTCAAGAATATTGCTCACTATAATGAATCTGTATTTACAAAATTCTGCATGTCAGTAAATACATTAGTAGGGCTCATTAGCAGAGCTAGCAGGGCTCATCGAGAGGGCTTTAATCTAGATTCGAGGCGAGTAGGAGGAATCATCAGGGAAGCAAGTTATGGGGAAGGTGATGGCCTATCATGCCCCTCGCAACTGCCTGGCTCCATAGCCTGTGTAGGCCAGCCTAATCCTGAAGAGGCTAGGTGGGAAGAGACCTTCCGAAGGCCCACATAGTCAAGTTCCAGCTGCCTCAGCTAGAATGAGAGGCACATTGGATGCCCAACTCAAGTGCCTCTATGTAAACGCACACAGCATGAGGAATAAATAAGAGGAACTGGAGATGTGTATGTGATTGCAAGGCCATGGTCTCATTGCAATTACGGAGACATGGTGGGACAGCTCTCATGACTGGAATGTGGCCATGGATGGCTTCAGGCTTTTCAGGAAGGACAGGCCAGGAAGATGAGGTGGTAAAGTTGCTCTTTATGTGAGAGAGCAACTGGAATGAATGGAGCTCAGCATAGGGGAAGATGAAGCGTGGGTCAAGAGCCTGTGGGTGAGGGTTAAAGGACAGGCCAACAGGGATGACAGTGTCATGGGAGTTTACTACAGGCCTCCTGACTAGGAAGAGGAAGTGGATGAGGCCTTCTACAGGCAGCTGCGAGAAGCCTCACAATCCCAGGCCCTGGTCTTTATGGGGGGACTTCAACCACCCTGATGTCTGCTGGGATAATCGCACAGTCAGGAACAGGCAGTCCAGGAGGCTTTCGCAGAGCATTACAGTTAACTTCTTGATGCAGGTGGTTGATGAGCCGACAAGGGGAGGGGCGCTACTAGACCTGATACTAATAAACCAAGATGGTCTAGTGGGAAATGTGAAGGTTGGGAGCAGTTTTGGCTGCAGCAACCACAAGATGTTAGAATTTACAATCCTGCCTTGGAGAAAGCTGGACAAGAAGTAGGATTGCAACCCTGCACTTTAAGAGAGCTAGCTTTGACCTCTTCAGGAAGCTCCTTGGAGGAATCCCCTGGGCAAGGGTCCTTGAAGGAAAGAGGATCCAGGAGAGTTGGCTCATATTTGAATACCACTTTCTCCAATCTCGGGATCAATGCATTCCAATAAGAAAGAAGTCAAGCAAGGGGGGGCAGGAGACCTGTGTGGATGGGCAAAGAGCTATTGGGTAAACTGAATGAGAAAAAAGAGCAGGTACATAAGGTGAAAGATGGGCCAGACCACATGGGAAGGATATAGGAATATTGTCAGAGAATGCAGAGATGCAATGAGGAAGGCCAAGACCACTTGGAATTAGAGTTAGTGAGAGAGGTCAGGCATAACAGGAAGGGCTTCTATAAATGCATCAGCAGCAAGAGGAAGACTAGGGAAAATGTTAGTCCTCTGCTGAATGGGGAGGATGATTTGGTGCCAGAGGATGCAGAGAAGGCAGTTACTAAATGCTTTCTTTGCTTCTGTCTTTACTGCTAAGGCCAGTCCCCATGAACTACAGAGTCTGGAGACAAGAGAGAGAACGAGGAGAAAGGAGAACTTTCTGCTGGTCAAGGAGGATTGGGTTAGGGATTATTTAGGCAAACTGGATACCCATAAATCTATGGGCCCAGATGGAATGCACCCAAGAGTACGGAAGGAACTGGCGGGGGGTTATTCACTTAAATATTCTGTGATTCTGTGATATTAAGTAGCTACAGCAATTAATAGAAATACAAAATACTTCATAGAATCATAGAATGCCTGAGGTTGGAAGGGACTTCTAGAGGTCATCTCTAGGGTCTTGAAGATCTCCGGAAAAGGGGACTCCACAACCTCTCTGGACAGACTGTTCTAGTGCTCTGTCACCCTCACTGACAAAAAATTTTTCCTTAAGTTCACGTGGAACATTTGGTGCTTAAGTTTGTGGCCATTTCCTCTTGTTCTGTCAGTGGCCACCACTGCAAAGAGGCCAGCCCCATCCTCCTCACTGACTCTCTTGAGGTACTTGTACACACTGATTAGATCCCTACTTAAATAATACTTTTGGTTAATATATCTTCAGTATTTATAGAAGTTAAATTTTACATATATATGTATAGTTTTTCTCTTTTTTTTCACCAGAGGGAGTTCTTACTCTCCGTGCAAAGCCACCACCTACAGATGAGTTTGTTGACTGCTTCCAAAAATTCAAGCATGGCTTCAATCTTGTTGTAAGTAACTGCTAGCCTATATGGTTTTGAGGTTCAGTAAATCTTTCTGGGACGGATGCATGATATTATGTATAAGAGGATATTTGTGTTCCCTGCTGCTACAAATTAATTTGTGTGTCAGTTTTGCTGCCTTTTCCTATGTATTAAGAGCTCTCTGTCCCACTCATATGGAACAATCTATAATGATCTATAGTTCTCTTCTTCCTCCTCTTTATCAATTACTTAAGTGGTAAAGAGGAGGAAGGAGAAGAAAATAATGCCACTGAATTGCTTTGTAGTTATTTTTAAGTTAGGTTTCTTTGGGCATTCCTGATACTCCAGGTAATGTGGATATCTTTGACTCCTCTGAGAGAACTTCAGAAATTCATCTGGTCTTTGGGAATACAGTTATCAAATTCTGTGTTTTGCCTAACTTTCTTGGTGCCTTGTGTGTGTAGAGTAAACTGGTGGGCCTATTGGTACCAACACAGAGGTGTTCACATCCTTTGCGGAACTGGGGGGCCACAGCAAGCATTGTCTTAGTTTCTGCTGCTCTTCTAAAAAGTAGTAGATATGCAAATATCCTCTTGATAATGTGCATATGCTTGGGCATATAATCTCACTTGGTCCTTGCAATGCACCTTCCAATGCACAGGAAGGCAGCTGAGCTGACACTGATCATCTTGGCCTTTCCCTTTTCCCTCTCTATTTGAACCAAGATCTGGTCATCTCTGGCCTAGGGTAGCCTCCAGGTGGGGCTGCTCCTCAAAGGCTCTGCTCAGTGCCAGTGACTAGGGGAGCATATTTCTCTTTCAGCATCCATGTTCAATAAAATCCTTTTACTTGCAAAATTTGAGTTTAAAATCTAAAAAAAAAAAAAAAAGATTTCTTGGAAGTCTGTTGGGACCACAGGCATGCAAGCTGTCTTGCATGTTTGGCAGCCTCACTAGCTGTGACCTTAAATTAGTCACATACAGCTGCACCCATTAGCTCTTGGATGCTTGTTGCTGTTGTTAAATCAGTTCCTTTCTGATCTCTGTACAAGCAGGTAGATATCTTCAGTGCATTTTCTGGCACATACCCGCTGTCCCTTCCAGTTGCTGGGGGAGCTAGACCAACAACAGCCAATAACAAAAAGTGTTATCATC
Source organism: Crypturellus tataupa (assembly GCA_034781795.1). Classification (NCBI taxonomy): domain Eukaryota; kingdom Metazoa; phylum Chordata; class Aves; order Tinamiformes; family Tinamidae; genus Crypturellus; species Crypturellus tataupa. The sequence goes on from JAWLRI010000720.1 coordinate 3,522,746, forward strand.
TCAGTAATAGTACTTCCAATCTTAAAATGTCTTCACTCTTACTTGTTCCTGAATTCTGCCTTTAATTTAGTTTTTCATCTAAGACTAACCTGTGCACCTGTGAGTCTCTATCTCTTGTGCAGTATGCAAGTATATTATTCTAAATGTTTACAGAGATCAAATAAATTTCAATACAGGAGGCAAACAGTAATAGGAGAGTTGACATTTATCCATCAAATATTGAGCTGAGATGTGTGTTTTTTTCTTCCTTTTTTCTTTTTTTTTTTTTTTTTTTATCTGTTCATTCTCCCACTCCCACCCCTTGACTTTAAATATGCTATTATCATATGTTTTGTAGTCCTTAAAGAAAAGATCTTTTGTTTTGGTGCTGAGAAGTGTTTGGGACCTGTTTTCTAAAGTTCTTCATGAGGTGCACTAGGAGTGCTTTGCTTCAGCATCACTGCAAGAGACATAAAATCCTGAAATTTTACTTCATGCTGCTTTATTTTATTTTATATATATATAATATTTATTTAAGAAGAACTAAATAAAATGAAGAATCTAATTTATCTAGTTTAAAGATAAGAGGTAACTAAAAGAATAAAATCCCTTCCAGTTGAATATTACCTGTTTAAAAACACCATGCTGGAGAGTCACGGAAAATATCTGCTATCTATCCAATAATAAAACTTTAGAAAGATCAAAAAGTTAGTATGACTGAAGTACAACGTACAGGTTGCTATTAAAAGTAATAACACATCCTTCCTATTTCTTCAGTTGAAGACAGTCTGAATTGACTAACTCTGAAAGGAGTGTGGGGAACAGCCTGCAAAATGCAATGAACACGTTTGTAAAATGTATTCAGGTGTGCTTCATGCTTCTGGAGTCTGTTGGGCTAGTCATTGACTAAAGGGAAACCTCAGAGAAGCTGTAGTAGAAAAAAAAGATTATTTTGGGGTTTATTTTCTTGGAAGAGCTTGGCAGTGGGCAGTATGTTTGCTATGAAAATGGTGTCATCAAAGAATACCTGTTTAAAGTAGTAGGTGATTAGAGAATAACTAATTGAAATGACAAGAAACAGATCAACAGAATGCTTGGGAACTTCATGCGTTTCTTCCAAAAACTTATGGATGATATCTCTGAAGTATGCGCTGAGTTGTGTGACTTCACAAAACTACCTTGATCCCAAAGGAGAGAAATAGTTAAGGAAATGCTAATAATCTTTAAACATTTCTAGGGAGACCAAAGAGCCTATGGACCAGTACCCCTGAAGTCTGTACCTAGGTAATTGGTCTATAAAAGAAAATAAATCCCACAGGATAGAATTTCCACACAACTTGGGAAATCTGAGAAATGTAGAAGTAGTGCATGATAACAAGCAGTAACAACAAGCATAACAAACAGAGGAAATTCAGTATTGATGGTTATAATGCAATGTACAGGTGGGAAAGTGGATCTAATGTTACATTTAAAACAGACTTCAAGCTGACTAGGAATAAAATGTTGATGTTGTAATACAGAACATTGTTTGTTCTCCGTAGTTATGACCCAGACAAAAGTTAAGAAGCATTAGGAAAGACAAAATGAACAAATAAAGAACATTACTGTGCCATTATGTATGTTGGTTTCATTTTTCTCCATGTGGGAGAAATTTTCCCCCATTTTTTTTCATATGGGAATATAGTGAAACTGAAGAAGATATTGCTCCAAGGAATAGATTTTTCTTTAACTTGAAAAAGTCTACAAAAAGAGAGAATATAATAAAGCTGTAAATAATTATGAGTAACACTGGTAAAAATTAGTAGGGTATGATGGCTCAGTTTTCTTTAACCCAAGTACTAGAAAGTACTCATGAAACTGAAAGATAACAATCTTTCAACAGTATCTCTTCCAAAGGAAATGCTTACTTCTTAAAAAAGAAAAAGGTTGTGGAAAATGTTGCTTTGCACAAGATGCAAAATTAATTGAATGAATTAATGGAGCAGAAGAATCCACTAATGGCTATTAATACAAAATACTACTTCTAGTTCAAGTAGCCCCTGAGCTACAGACTACTAGATCCTTACAGTAGTTGGGGGAAGATCACCATGTGCTTGCTCTGTGATCTTGCACTCTTTCCTTCATACTTGGTCTTAGTTAATGTTGGAGACTAACCATTGGGCTTAGGCAGACTTACGGTCTGACCTGGCATGGTCATTCTTGGGTTAAGCATTTGCTACAAAAACTTCCAATATGTTTTCCTGTTCCCTCAGGCCAAATTGAAGCTGCATATCCAGAATCCTAGTGCACCTGAATTGGTTCATTTTCTCTTTACACCACTACATATGGTAAGGTGTGATAACTCTTTTCAGTATTTTCCTTCAGAACTTTTGTATCTATATGCTCTGTAACCTTTCCAAGGATAACAAGATTGAAATGCTATGTCCCTAGATAATAACTAAGGACAAGTATGTATATCAAAGGATGATGTACTCTTTAGAAAACAAATATATCATTTTCTGCATGTGTTTACATCTTTTAAATATGTTTATTTAGAATCATAGAATCATAGAATGCCGAAGGTTGGAAGGGACCTCTAGAGGTCATCTAGTCCAACCCCCCTGCACACGCAGGGCCACCTAGAGCA
>JAWLRI010000728.1:2445-15065 GCA_034781795.1 Crypturellus tataupa
GCTTTTTTTTTTCTGCTATAATGTGTATAAATTCCCAGGAAAGCTATGAGCCATTAAAAACTCCAATCCAACGGGTTGTCCTTCAATTAGAGTCACGGACTACAAATGGACAATAAAAAGAAATGGGGGAATTGTGATAAACAGGAATGTAATCCGTGGTTTGTGCTGACTGAGTCATGATGAGTAAATGTGAGAGAGTACAAAAAGTTCTGTAAACAAACTGTTAGAAATGAAAACAATGGGACTCAAAAAGCGTATGCCCGTTAACTTTAAGAAGGGAAGAGTTCACTGAAGGGAAAAGTTCACTGAGGAAGAAGAGGAATCTTCATCAAGAAGACCACCAGGCGGGGTTAAAAGACCCCCAGCAACAAGGAAGGACATGCGCAGAAAAGGAGGGACTTTCCGGAAGGGCATGCGCAGAAAAGAAGGAACTTTTGAGAAACGGAGATAAGAAAGGAATAAAAAGATGCTTCCGCGGGCTATAGGCGCGCGCCGTTGGTGGAGCAGAGACTCCCCGGACGCCCAGTGCTGCTTGCTTGCCATTTACAATAAAGCATACTGACAAATCCAAATCAATTGGGTCAGAGGATTTGTCCATTTATAACAGGTGGGAGCTTGTGGGGCACATCTGAGTAGAGGAGATATTCAGAGGGACCTAGAAAGGTTGGAGAGTTGGGTAGAATTGTCATTGATGTTACAGACCACCTGATCAGGGTGTAGAGACAGGGACAGTCTCCTTAACCAATGTGAGGAAGTCTGTGCATCACAGACTCAGGGGAATCTTAATCTTCCTGACTTCCCCTGGAAGGGCAAACAGCTGCAGTCCAAGAGGTTTCCAGAAGGCCTCAAGGAGAATATAGCACAGATGCACAATGGGCCAAAAAGGATCAAGCTTTCCTAATATGGAAATTACAAACAAGGAGAAAATTTGTGACTATAGCACAAGGTGGTATAGTCAACGTTCACCTTGTCTACAGTAACCATGAAAACGTGCAGTCCCTGATCTTGAGGGGAGGGTGGATGGACATCAGCTAAGTAGAGCTGGTTGTGGAGACAGGACAAAGTCGCAATGAATGGAGAAAAGAAGTGCTGCATCCTTCTTCATAAAAGGATAACCTGGGGAGCTGTAGGAAGTGCTGCCTCACATTGGTGAGGAGCTTGTCATAGAATCATTTCTCTTTGTCGCATTTCTGGGTACATGAGGGAGAGGAGGTAAGAAAGAACAGTCAGCATGGATTTACCCAGGGCAAATTGTACCTCACAAACATGGTTGACTTCTATGATTAAATAACTGTATTTGTGGATGAGGAACAGTAAATGCCAATAAACAGTAAAGTCCAGATAAAAACTGGACTTTAACAAGGTTTTTGACAGTGTCCTCAACAACATTCTTGTATGTAAGTTACAAATTGACTGTCTAGAGAAGGAGACAACCTGATGGGTAAAAAACTACTTGGATAATAAGGCTCAGAAGACAGCGATAGATGAGTAATGCTCTTCCTAGAGGCTTGGGAGAAATGGAGCATCACTAATCTCTTCAGGGATCTATTCTGTTTAACATTATGCTTAGTGAAACAGAGGAAGCAATGCTTATGATGTTCACAGATGCCCCCAAATTGGAGGCAGGGAGAACCAACCAAATGCTTGAGGGCTCCCATTCAGAGGGACATAGGCAGGCAGGAGGAATGAGCTTCAGAAAATTTGATAAATTCAACAAGGACAAATGCCAGGTCTTGCAGCTGGGACAGACCAACACTCCACAGTGTTAGTCTGGGGTCTGAGTGTGTGGGAAGCAGCACTGCAACAAAAGTCCCAAGGACTCTGGTGGTCAGAAAGGGTCAGAAAGCAAAATATGAACAAGAAGTATCACTAGCAGCAAAAAAAAAAAAAAAAAAAAAAAAAAAAAAATGCCTTAAGCATCTGATCAAGAGAGCAACCAGGAGGTCAAGGAAAATGATGATCTGGTTCTAGTCAGGAACCAGACCTGACCAGACCATTCATTAGACCACATATAGAATACTGCGTCCAGTTTGGGGTCTCTAGAAAAAGAAAGAGGTTGATAACTGGTGGTGAGCTTTGTGGAGGACCCTCAAGACATTCAGGGAGATGGAGGAAATGTTTTTTTTCCTCTTCTTTTTTTTTTTAATCTGGAAAAATGATTGCTTTGGACAACCTTTCGGTATCTATGAGGAGGTCCTCAGGACATTGGAGGCAAGCTCTTCATCCTGATGCATGGTGGGAGGACAAGAGACAATGGGCATAAGTTGAAAGAAGAGACATTCATGTTGGAGATGAGGAAAAAACTTCTCCTCCAAGAGGATGGTCAAACATTGGGACTGATTGTCCAGAGAGACTGTGCAGTGTCCTTCCTTGGAAATTTTTAAGACCAACCTGGATCAAGCACAGAGCAATATCTTTGACCACAGAACGGATCCAGCTGTGAGCAAGGAAATTGGCCTAGGAACCCTGCTGGGGCTCCTCCTATCCTAATGAAGTTCATGATTCTTCTACCTCTGTGTCTCTGGTTATGGATGTCAGGGAAGCAAGCAAGAAATAAGTCTGTTTTCTTGTCCTCCTACAGTCAGGATGACTCAGATGCAGGGCTTCTTGACAGGAATCCTCAAAATAGCACTGATCAATCCTTTCATTCACTTTTAATTTCTCATTTAATTTCATTTTATTCCTTTTAAGTCTCCTCTGACATCCTGATCCCCTCCCATAAAAGTCCACCACTGCTTGGTAGTTTCCCCATTGTCTCTGTTTTGTTTTGTTTTTGACACAGATGTGCTTTAGTCCAGAAAAACCTTGAGAAACGCCTAATACAGTTGAAGATTTGTGAGAGTGTCAGATTTGTCAGATCAGTGCAACAGATTTGAAGTGTCAAGTCCTCCACCTAGGGGGAAATTGTTCCATCTGTGAGGAGAGGTTCAGGGAGCTGGACTTCTGAAGCAGAGGCAAAAGGCAGAAGAGTAGCTTGTGATTGCTTAAAGGGTGGTTTCAGAGATGGTGAAACTTTTCTTGGTAGCAGGAAATAGCATGAGCAGAGGAAACAGCCATTAACTGTAGCTTGGAGGGTTAACATGTGATATTAGCAAATGGAAATGTCACTTGAAGGGTAGTGCTGGGTAACTGGGCTTTTGCTTACATAATTATTGCCATTTGAGCAAATTTCCAAATTTTCACATTTCTCCTATGCTAGAGTAGAAGTAGAAAGCAAGACAGGGTGTTTGGGACCTAGGAGTAACCTGAGCTCCAGGTTGAAACACCAATACAAGTATGGAATGTTGCCGACTACTGAGATTCCCATTTTACTTTCTGTATGAGAGTCCTCTGTTACGCTCTGAGAAAGGGTCTTGGTGGACAACAGACTCTGTGGAGAAACTGTGTTTTACTGCTTCAAACCCATCACCTTCCCACTACCCTTGTATTCTGGAGGCATCCTATTTCTGAAGTCATTCACTCCTTTCTCTTATATGTCCAAAACAAAATGCAAAGGTGGAAGGTCAATTTATATTGTCTATGTTTTCCATGACTTGCTTGTGTTAGACATATTCTTTGGTTTTGAAAAGAAAATAACTACTGAGTAATTTGAGAGGTTTGAGACTGAAATGGTGAGTTTCATCAACTTTGTTAGATGTGTTTGTGAGCAACTGGTGTCTGTACTCATTTTCCCTTGGCTCCTTATAGAGACAATGGAGACAGAGAGCTCCAGAGGCTTCATCCTCTCAGACTACAATTGGCAGGTGAAAGAAGCACTGCCAGTCTCTTCCAGAAACTCTTCTGTCTCTCTGCACTGACAGTATGGGAGCAAGCTGACATGCTCAAACTGAGCAGAAAGGAGATACCCCGCCAGACAGACTGTGACATTCTCACTCTTTTTTCTTCTTCCTCCTGTCTCAGAAAGATGTCCTGTAAATGGGTATGGGACCAGGAAATGAAACTGCAGTTGCTGAGTTTATCCTAGAAGCCTTCTCTGGGCTTGATCAAAGACTACAGCCGCTTTTCTCCCTGATCCTTCTACTCACGTACCTGACAACAGTGACGGGAAACATAACAATTGTTTTTCTCATCCATGCGGATCACCGCCTGCAAACCCCCATGTACTTTTTCATCAGGAATTTGGCATTCCTGGAAATCTGGTTTACATCCTCCATAGCCATCAAACTGTTGGTGATTCTGAGCTCTGGGAGGAGAACAATCTCAGTAAGTAGCTGCTTTGCCCAATCCTATTTCTATTTTGCCCTGGGTTGTACAGAGTTTGCTCTCCTTGTTGTCATGTCCTTTGATCGTTATGTTGCCATCTGCCATCTGCCATCTGCATTATGCTGCCACCATGAAGCAGTAGCTCTGCACCCACCTGGTTGTTGCTGCATGGATCACAGGCTTCACATTATTGATTTACCGCTTGGTCCTGCTTTCAAAGCTTTTTGTGGATCCAACAAGATCCACTATTTCTTTTGTGACAACTCCCCCTTATTCAAACTCTCCTGCTCTGACACAAGCCTACTTTGGAAAGCAGACTCCATCTTCTTATGCTTTGTATTGCTGGGTTCCTTATGTCTAATCATAGTGTCCTACTTGCTCATCTTCCACTGTATTCTGCATATGTATTCCGAATGGGCTCGGGATTCGGCAATAATCATGCCAGAATGAGGTGACTACATCGAGCATTTATTCAGGTGAAAGCACATAAAAGAAGCAAAGTATGGATAACTACTCATGAGGTGATACTTGCCGGCAGGATACTGGACCCGAACATCCTCTCGAGCTGGCAGATCAGAGAGTTGTTGACCAGCTCCTGCGGAGACAGCATAGGCCTCAGAGTTAGGGGTTTCTCCCCCCTCCCCCCCTGCCACTGTCCTCTTTTATGCCCAGTGCATCCTGGCACATAGGGGCAGTACGACCCAGGAGGTAGACCGGGGGCACACAAACTCCGCCTTCAGTTGCGCAACTGTCTCTGCTGGGTGTGCAGGTGCACATGCCTCAATTCGAGGGTCCTGCCTTCCTCCTCTTCTTCCTCATTTCCGGGTGTTTGACCTCCAAAGCTAGTTTGGAGGACGTCTGCGGTTAAGCTGGTTACGAGCCCGGTCGAGCAACCGGCTTCAACAGTTTTTCAGAGGGAACTGCCTGTGAAACGGGCTGAGCAGCTGCCTCTGTGCTCCTTATTGCACAACCTAGGCAGGCAAACATCTTCTTTCTCAAGGTCTGGTCTCTGTTTCCCACAGGAGATTTTTATGACTCTACAGATCATAGAAATTTCCATCTCCAATACAATATGCCATCAGCATCTGGCAGGAAGAAAGCTTTTGCTACATGTTCTTCCCATCTCACCAGTCTAGCCATCGCATATGGAAGCTGCATTGCTCTCTATGCTCAGCCCTCAGAAGATGTTTCCTTGGAGACCAACAGAATTGTAGCTTTGCTGAACACAGTCCTGTACCCATTTGTAAATCCCTTCATTTACAGTCTCAGAAAGAAGACTGTGAAACTAGCCCTGAAAGAAACCATAGGTCATGCAAAGCTTCATCTTTTTCCCCAGTCATGATGCTTTTCATGATAGCAATTCTAATTCTGCATGATTTATTATAACATACACATATATATATAGCGATTAAATACAGGTATCTCAGGAGATTTATGTTCTCACTGGATTGTTGTGTTGACAGGAAGGAGTGTGAATTGTGTGTCATGTTTACAGGGGCCTATTATAAACAAAATCTGAAATGTATTAATTGAATGCTGTATACAGTCTTCTCCAGACTGGCACATAGATTGTCAGTGCATGCTGACACAAGGAAGTTTTCATTAGTGATTTCAGGAAATTTAAGTGAAAACTCTGGGGACAATGTCCAAGGGCTATTGAGAAAAGCTTGAAATATCTTATTTCACCGAATAACAGAAGACACTAAGCACAAAAAATAATCTGAGAAATCACAATGGTTTCAAATTCATTGGTTCCAATCCATAAAACACTTCTCAGTTTCACTGCTATGTTGAAGAAAGTCTCACTGATTTGACAGTTATAGCATGCAGACAATAGGTTTATTTATTCATGTTGGAGGGAGATTTCTTAAAAATTCTTTTACTCATAGCATAGTGTAAGCATATTCCCTGTTACAAGCCTTGCTTTATCTCCAATGATGACTCTAGGATGTATTCTCCTCAAGGAATAGAAAAAAATAAAAGTATTGCTTCTTGGATACTTAGCTATTTTCTGCCATCTTTTGCTTTGCTGAAGGAGCACTTCATAATTGAGATTTTTTTTCAAATAAGCTATATATGCTTCTTTCACACTTGTTTCTTGGGCAGTTCTCCGTCTGTGCACATTATTGATCAATTCTAACCATTTTCTAAAAGAAACGTACAGATTAATAATTTAAATTGTAAGCATTAAACACAATGTTTGAGTTTCGATTATTAAATTTATTAAGTGTTCTCCAATACTCATCACTGCTGTCTTCCTTCACCATGGCTTTTATTCTGGTGCAGTCATAATATTTTACTTTTCCTTATTCACTCCTCCTAGATCCTGACCCTGTTTGAGGAGGCGGGTTGTACATGTTCTCTAAAGGTCCCTTCCAACCTCGACCATTTTGTGATTACATTCCCCACATCCTTCTTATTTTTTTTGCTTCTATTTTCAACCAAATATTGACATGGCAAAGTCATCAAAAAGTTTCCAAAACCCATCCCCTCATGTGGAGTCCCAGTGAAGTTGTAGCATTTTGGGTGACCAAAACCTTACAGAGTACTTGTGTGCTCTTGGGCAAACCAGGCATCTTGCACTGGGCTGTGTTCTCCTGCTTTACTTCAATGAAGTGAAGGATGTGGTGGCCTTGGCTCTTCCCATCCAGGCCCACAGCTGCACCTGCAAAGTAGAGTTAGGGTGTGCAGGCGGACACCTCCACCTCTGGCTGAGGGTGGATATAACTGGACAGACAGTGAGGAACTAGAGGGTATAATAAATCACTGGACAATGCAGATAATGGAATGAGACTCTACCAAGTTATAGACTGTACTACGAGGGATGCCTGGATTTCAGTGGTGGTTAAAGGAAAATCATATGAGAAAAGGACAAGCTTCATAGACAATTGGTACTGGGGAGCCTTTGTGGAGCAGACTCTTGCAGCACCAGCAGTACTGAAGCAACAATATGAGAAGCACCATATGAGCCAGTGATTACAGTACCAGAAATATTAAACTTGAGTACCTAGGTAATAAAACTGGGACCAATAAGGAAAAAAAAATATTTAAGCATGAGTTGTTTATTTGAAAAGGGATAAAACTGTAGAAAAGGGGGATCAAGCTGGATCAAGCATGGAAAACGGAGGCAGAAGGAATAAAAAGGGCCAGTTTTGTATATGTAAGCTGATGTTCAGTGCACTTGTGTGGTCAAGCTGTGTGCCTGGTTACTGCAGTCTATCCTATTGTCGTATTAAATCCTCTTCCTAGCTGATTTCTGGGTGATCTTGCTCACAGTTCTGCAGGAGTGCATGTGTGGGAAGCTTGCAGATGTCCAGACAACCAGCTACTAGATATCCTTGTCCAAGGGTGCCTTTGAGGTGTAAGCCTTGAGTCTAATTAGCTGCTGAGTAAGAACAGGACCAGGCTATTCCTATTGTGTATGTTGAGGAGTACTACTCATGTCTTTGTGTTGCCTGTAAAGGTGCTGAGCCCCTGCCTGAGTTGACTTTTTGTTGGTCAACCATATCGGTATACAGTGTGTGTATTCTTCTTGGAAGAACATGTCTAGCCTCACGTTTGGCAGGACCAGGGAACAGGGAAACACAGCAGTCTCCCTTCCAGCAGACCAGGAAGGAAGAGCACCCTTTATTCTAAAATCCACCAGATTCATTATCATTTAACAGTGCAGGCCTTGGAGGTGCTGCAGCCACTTGATATTGTAGGTGAGGTGAGGTCATAGAATTATAGAATCGTAGAATCATTATGACTGGAAAAGATCTTTAAGATCATTGAGTCTAACTGTAAAACCTTCAATACCATGCCTACTAAACCATGTTCCTAAGTGCCTCATCTATACATTTCTTGAATGCTGCTGGGGATGGTGACTCCACCACTTCCCTGGGCAGCCTGTTCCAATGCTTCACCACTCTTTCCATGTAGAAATTCTTCCTAATGTCTAACCTGAACTTCCCCTGGTGCAACTTCAGGCCATTTCCTCTTGTGCTATCTGTAGTTATTTTAGAGAGGAGATCAACTTCCACCCCACTACAATCTCCTTTCAAGTAATTATAGAGAGCGATAAGGTCTCCCTTGAGCCTCCTCTTCTCCAGAATAAATGTCAAGCTCCCTCAGCTGCTCCTCATAAGGTCTGTGCTCCAGCCTCTTCACCAGCTTCCTTGCCCTTCTTTGGACATACTCCAGCACTTCAGTGTCTTTCTTGTAGTGAGGGGTCCAAAGCTGAACACAGTATTGAAAGTGTGGCCTTACCAGCACCAAGTATAGGGGAAGGATCACTTCCCTGGTCCTGCTGACTGCACTGTTACTGATACAAGACAGGATGTCGTTGGTCTTCTTGGCTGTTCAGACACACTGCTGGCTCATGTTCTGCTTGCTGTCAACCAGCACCCTTTTCTGCCACACAGCTCTCCAATCACTTTGCCTCAAACCTGTAGTGTTGCATGGAGTTGTTGTGACCAAAGTGCAGGACCTGCAGGATCTGTAGAGCTTTCCTACCCTCAAGCAGATTGGCTCTTCCTCCCAGCTTGGTGTCGCAAATTTGCTTCCCAAGGGCACAGAGGCTTAGGCTTTGGGGTTGCAGCACGAAGGACCAGATATTTCTTTCTTTCTTTATTTTTTTTTTTGATTAACCTTTCCATCTGTCAAACTTTCTTGTAGAGGTGGCTGCACAGGCATTGCCCTGCCTTTCTAGAACATCTACCCTGCCTTTTAAGAACATCCACAGAAAGTAGCATTGTTTAGTCAATCTAAATAATAGGACAATAACCACTGCATTGTTGGTGGTCCATGTACAGGACATTCATGCTAAATACAACTCCACTCTCAGAGGATCTGTTACACATTACTATACACATCTTCATCATGTACAAGTGTAACAAAAAAAAAAGTCTGGGGAATATTTAAGCCAAGTAACGATTTAAAATATCTCAGAATCTGTTTTCTCCTTTTATACAACACATATTAGTCTCATTTTAAGGATAGTAGAAAGGTGTTTGGATCCAGAAACTTTCCTCTACTTTGCCAGACATGGCACAAACTTCTTAATAGCTGCAGGACTATCATTTCTGCTCACTGCGAGACTGTGCAGACAACGTGGGCACAAGCACAAGTGTAAGATGCCTTAAGCTGCAAACCAGGGCTGCCTGGAACCTGGAGATGGAGTGAGCTGTGAGCAGGCTGTGCACTTCATTGATGAGATCCCCCAGGCACCTGGAACCCTCTCCCCACTCCCAAGATCCTTCTCTTCAACTCCCACATCCCTCTCTTGAGTAGCAGGGCTTAGCAATAGCACCATTCTACATCCCTTCCAGCTGCAGCTGACAGTAATGTATATGCATGAGAACCTGCTGTGCAGCAGGGATGTTGCAACCAAGGACATCCTCAAGACCCTTCTTCTCCTCCTGACATGCCACTACCCAGCTCCCAGACTGGAGCTGGCCTCTCTGCAGGCCTCACAGAGCCATCAGTTCATGCAGTCATGGCAAGACTCAGTGGGATGCCATGATGAAGACCAATGCTTTCTAGCTTGGCTTCACAGAGCTGCCATGACCATGCAGGAGGTGATGGTCTCCCAGTTGCTGGGCAGCACCATGCAGGACCTCAGCTGCATGCTCCCCCTGACCAGGAGTGGCCCCAGTGGCTCCCCAGGGGAGGGAGACCTCCCTGGGCATGCATCTACCACTAATGAGAGTTACCATTGGTGTATTTGCCGACCACTTGAGCACTGTACAGCATCTTCCTGCAGCACTCGTGCAAACAGGAGCTGAAGGCACTCTTCCCCCCATCTCTACAAGCCCTGGACCCAGCCAGCAAAGAGCACACACTAAAACAGTGAAGCTCTGCCACCAAAGACACTGGCACACACCATCGATCAAGCCACACAGGCAAGCCCATCTCAGCTCCTGACCACAGTGTGTGGTCAAAGCACAGCCCCTGTAGCTCAACCAGAGCTCGATCCCTACACTCAGGGAGAAAATAGGGAGGTCAGCAGGCCTGGTGCACCAACTTCTCCAGGCAAGAGTGGTTGGTCAGGGACCAACAGGGCAGAGCACAAAACAGCAGCCTTCGGACATCATCTACCACATTCAAAGAATGCTGCTATGCTTTCCCCCAGACAAGACCTCACAGTATCTGTCTGTGGTCACCATCAAGACAGAGCTGCTGGAAAAGTTCAACAGGAGTTACATTATCATGCCTTATCGTGCCCTGAAACAAGTGATACTTGAAACAAGTGATATCACAATCACCACGACCTCTCATGAGCCTAGTACTGGCCTATCCGCTACTCAGGAAAACTGACCTCGCAATCAAAAACATCAACCCCATGTCCAACTTTACCCTATGATGTACTGAGACAAAATCAAAATCACAACCACCAAGAGGAGCTAGGAGACTTGTACTGTCCTACCAACCTCTAATACACAAATGACCTGACAATCAGCAACACCTTCATGTGTCCAGCATAGGCCTATCCGCCAGTGAGGCACAAATGATGTCGCAATGCCTAGGAGCAGCTAGGAGTCCATCATTGGCCTATCAGGACCTCAGGCACAAGTGACTTCACAATGAACAACATCAATACCATGTCCAATATTGGACTATCATGTACTGAGGCAAAAACAATGTTGCAACCACCAAGAGCAGCTAGGAGACTTGTACTGGTCTAGCAGCATCTCAGACTCAAGTGACCTCACAATCACCAATGCCATCACCTGTCCAGCATGGACCTATCAGCTACTGAGGTGCAAGTAATATCACAATAACCAAGAGCAACTATGAGACCATAATTTGCCTATCAGGGCCTCAGGAAAAAATGGCCTCACCATCCCGAACACCAGCAGAATGTCCATCAGTGAACATCATGCACTGATTTTAACAGATTTTCCTGGGGGTAGGGGACCTTGACAGTCTAAAAAGGTGCCTTTTGATCCTGTGTCTGTCTCAAGAGAGGAACTTTCATTTTCCCACACTTCTTAGAGTGTACATCATACCTCCAAATAAACCCTTTTCTCAGACTTCATGTCAGTGTGATGGGGTAGGTCTTACTTGGAGGATGCCCTGGAGCATCCCAGACCAACCTCAATGTGCAGAGAAGCTTTTTAAAGTGTGGGTGTGGGGGCATCCATTGCAAATTCAGGCAATCAGAAAGGTTTTACTTTTTAGTGTGCTGTACTTATTTTTTTTAAGAGGGATAAAATGTGGTAAATCCCAAGGAGGCGTGGACTTGTTTCCATGCTCAAGGTGAAGACACCATCCCCATCTCCTTGACACTTCACCAGGAACCAAAGAGTGTTGCTCCCACCTGCCCCAAACTCCCTGATTGTCCAGCCCTTGCAAACATGCTGGGGATCACACAACGCAGAGGACTTTTGCTTCCTTACAACTCTGGGTCTTGTAGTAGAGTTTTGTGCTTAGGTTGGTTTTGTGGTCTTGAGCCTGCAATGCTGCCAGGTGCTGTTGGGAGCTTTGTGTTTTAATCTTCTGTTCCAGCATGAGTCCAATGTCTCTATGTGCATAAAAGAGGCAGCTGATTTTGGAGACCCCTTATTTCATTGTGCTACCTGTTCCCAAAGAAGTTTCCTCTGTTCCTGTATTAAATGGGGATTGGTTCAAGACAGTGCTCTTGACTCTTTCCTGATCCCTCTGGGAGCTCCCCTTCTAATTCGGTCACTCCTCAAGGATGCCTGCATGGACGACAAGTGCTCTGATATGATGGTGAAGGCAACTCTGAGGGGCACCCTGGTGGGCTGCAACCTCCTTTTGCCAATGAGCGGAAATCCCGTCTAACATTTTTCTTCTATTTTTTCACTCCCGTCCTCTTTTTTTATTGTCTTTTGCTTTTCTCCTTTTTATTTTTTTTCTTTTTTCCCACTTTTCTTGGCTTTTTATTTTGTCTTTTCCCCTTTAAGTTTTTTTAGCTTTAATTTTTCCCCCTCTTTTAGCTTTTTTCCTCCTTTTAGTTTTTATCACTTATAATAAGTTTTTTTATGTGTTTTTTTTTTCAAATAATAAAAACAAGTTATTACTCATGCTCATGCCATCTAGCATAATAAAACCTTTTTTTTCTTTATTCTAGAGCTTGCACTTACATCCCTTTTTATTTCTGGTTTTATTATGCCTTTATTTTATTTCAAATACACACTGACACCAATTGCATTGGTCATGACTTGTAGGCAGCAGATCCTGTTAGGGATGAAGAATGCAGGTAGGTATTATAAATGTCTATTTATCACCCTTCTTTTAAGTTGGTATCCCCAACAAGTGCAATTCTCAGCTCCTTTGTCTGAACATATCAATAAAATGAAATTCCCTACAGCATACTAAAATTCTAAATGGAAATGCAAAATCATAGAATCATAGAATGCCTAAGGTTGGAAGGGACCTCTAGAGATCATCTAGTCCAACCCCCCTGCACACGC
>JAWLRI010000728.1:15165-26455 GCA_034781795.1 Crypturellus tataupa
GACACCTCTGTACTTGAGCTCCTTCTCTGCAGCAATCTTGATCTCCACTGGGCATCCTCATTCACCTCTTCTTCCCTTGGGCTCTGTGCACACTGAGCTGTGGCCAAGACTGAGGTGGACCCCCCAGGGCCACAGTGCAGCATCAGCTAGTGCCATATCCTGCTCCTTCCCCTCGGTGCACCCAGACCAGCACCAGTTCCCTGTCGGGGTGGGTGTTTTGTTTGCAGCCCCCATGTGCATGACCCATCTCCATGGGGTCTCACTCTGTGCACGCTCTTCTCCCATGGACTCTCCACAGTCCATGTGGAGACAAGCAGAGCTGGCTCTGCTCAGGCCAAGCGGCCCTCCACCATGGGGTGAGCAGTCTCAGAGCCAGCCCTAGGGTCATGTCAGTCCCGGCCCTACCCCACCTGAAGATGTGGGGCTGAGCTCAGCCCTCCCCTGAAGGACATACTCTCCCAAAGGTCTGTCACAGAGAACCCTCTGCTGAGCTGCAAATACATCATTACACTCAAAGACAGGAAGAGTCAGAGTCAGAGAGAGACAGGCAGAGATAAAGTAAAAAGAGGCCCAGGTCATCCTCAGGAAGATGTGAAGGATGTAGTGGCCCTGGGTCTTCCCATCCTGGCCCACAGCTCCATTCACAAAGCAGAATTACGATGTGCAGGCAGATGCTCTGGCTCTGGCTCAGGGTGGACCTAACTGAAGAGGGAGGGCATGAAGAACTGGAGGGTATAAGAAATCGCTGGACGCTGCAGGTAAGAGAATGAGACCCTGACAGACTACAGACTGCCCTGTGAGG
Source organism: Crypturellus tataupa (assembly GCA_034781795.1). Classification (NCBI taxonomy): domain Eukaryota; kingdom Metazoa; phylum Chordata; class Aves; order Tinamiformes; family Tinamidae; genus Crypturellus; species Crypturellus tataupa. The sequence goes on from JAWLRI010000728.1 coordinate 15,968, forward strand.
GACGGCTGCATTTTAGAGGTGGCTCAGGGACCATTATATGAGATAAGGATAAGCTGTGAAGCAAAAAAAATGTATTTCCTCCTGGATACAGAGGGATTTTCTATCATCTTTTTCTTTGCTGAAGCAGTACTTCATGTTGAGAATTTTTTTTTCAAACAAACATTGTATGCTTCTATGACACATTTTTCTTCTTGTCAGCCATAGTCATTTAGATATAACCCCTATCCCTCTTTATTCTTCACCTTTTTCTCCATCCAGATATTTCCAGGGCAAAGTGATGCATGGAAACATGTACTGTTGGTAAAGGAAAAAAATTTCCACCAGGAATTAAAAAAAAAAAAATCAAAGAGGAATATAAAACGCTCTTTTGCTTGTGTTTCTAGTCAGCATTTCATTTTGTTAGGGCCTCTGAGGGGCAGAATTACTGTTAGCAGCTTTCATAAATTGTATGTGTGAGCATCCCATTTCTGAAGGGAAGTGTGAACTCTTTAAAGTGGACTCCATATCCTTATACGGGGCCCCAGGGAAGTTACAGCACTCTGGGTGACCACAACCTTCACAGAGTACTTAGGTGCTCTTGGGCAGCTTGGTCATCTTGCATGGGCTCTTCTGCACCACAGTGAAGGATATGGTGGCCCTGCATCTTCCCATCCAGGGCCACAGCTGCCCCGGCCAAGTAGAGTTGGCTATGCAGGCAGACACCTCGGCTCTGGCTAAGGGTGGATATAACTGAACAGGGTGTGAAGGAGGGTATAAGAAATCACCAGAGACTGAAGCTAACAGAATGAGGCAGAGGGAGTAGAAAGGGCCAGTGATGTGTAAGTAAGACCCTGACACTGCACTTGTGTGGCCAAGTCATGTGTCTGTCACTGCAATCTGTCCCACTTGTATATCCCAATCATGCTGATGAGCACACCTCTGTCTTTGCACAACGGGGAACATGGAAATCTCACACTTGCTGCTGAGTTACCTTCGCTTTCCCTCTCTAGCAGCAGAGTTCAAGCTGAAGACCAAGAGGCAGCAGGGTGGCCAAATTCAGCTAGAGTCCTACTTGTGAACTAGACCGCTTCTGCCAAACAGAAAAGTCACCTCTTCCCTCTACTCCCCACCTGCCCCAGCCATGACAACATGTGCCCTACATGGAGCGGTTGGCTCCTTTTGGAGAAGAAGCCCCACCGGGCAAGAGCCTGGGGATATACTGGAGAAAGGGGCAGGAAGCAAATGCCTCCTAGGTAGAGTCACAAGCGCCCAGGCAGCAAGGGCAGGTTAGAGCTCCACTAGTGTCCAGCAGCATTAGCAGTGCAGCTGGCTTGTGCTGGCTCCAGGGAGAAAAGACCCCATCGTTCAGAAAGTCATCGCTCCTCTGCCATTACCTCCTCTAGGGCAGAAGGTGTTGGATAGCTCACGGCAGTGGCCAGGAGCAAGTCAAGAGCTGGGCTGCATTGCCAGTGATCCATGCAAACCTCCCACCTGCCCTGCCAGTTTCCCCTTTTTTGGCCCTCAACAAACAGAGCCTGACAGGGTCCTCTGCATGGCTTTGAGTGTCCCTCCCAAGACCTCCATGTCCCTTTGACATGCTCCCTGTTCTGGCAGTGCCCCTCTGGACTCCCACTCTTTGGTGTTTTAGGGCACCCCAGGAGCTTCCATGTGCTGTTCACAGCTCTCCGCAGTGCCTCCTTGCATGTTTTGGTCTTCCTGCAGCTCCTCACTGCCTTCTGGGGGACAACTGCTCTGCCATGCAGAGCATGACCAGCACATGCTCTGGTGACGAGGGGCTCTGTGGGGAGAAGCAGAAAAAGCTGCTTTAGGGCTTGTGAGGCAGAGAAGGGATTGAGCCTGGGCATCTCTTCTTGGTGCCCAGTCCCACCTGTATGGTTTGAGGAGACTCCCAGCTGTTGTATGTGTGTTGGGTGCAATTGTGTGCTGGGCTTTTGGGGATATGAGGGGAATAACAAGAGTGCCAAGTTACTCAAGGTTAGTACAGCTCACATAAGGAAAGACCACGAATTGAGTCCTCCAACTGCATTTGACCCATGCATCTAACCCATGCCTCCAGCAGCCTCCCATCAGCGACTCCTTGTGGCTCCCAAGGCTCCCTATGCAGTTTGTAGTATAAATCCTTTATTACATCTATCTTGAGTTTCTCTCTATGATGATATCTGACTATTGCTTGCCCATTTGGTGGGTGAACAGTCCAAACTGATAAAAATATTGGAAGTTGTGGAAATGATGATTTTTTTCCAGCTCTCGCACAGTGTTAGTTTTCAAATAGCTTTCACCTTATGACTAAGAGTTTTTATTCAGGGCTTTACTCACTTGCCAACATACAGTGGCTGTTGGTGTCCAAAATGCCTAGGGGTAGTGGTGTTCCTATGCGGTGCTGGGAAACGTCACCCAGGACTTATGGGAAACTTTCTGGAGCACGAGCTAGTCCCCTGGAAAAACACTTCAAGATCACTTGGGTAGAAACCTTCTTTCTGTCCTTTGACAAGGGAAAGGGAAGTCCAGACAATTGGGTTAGGCAGAGACATCTGCATTGAAAGCATTTGGGACTGGGTGAGAGCAGTCTCACCCTTGTCACCTCAAATGGAGTTGCACTTTTAGGGAGTCCGTTAAGACATCACCTTAACACAGATATGTTGAAATTGGTGCAAATTTGATGATCAAAACATGTAGCATTTCACTGAAGCCAGTCACCCTGCTTTCCTCTGTCTGTTGAAAGAGCCCAACACCTCAGAGTGTGACTTGCTGCATGCAGAGAATGAGTATTGACACAAACAGTTGTGGGCAAGGGATGATTTTGGGACACTGGGCTCTGTGTGAGAGACAAAAATATCCTTTGTATGGTCTGATTATAACAGAAATTTTTAGGAATAAAAGTCTACAAAAAAAAAAAAAAAAGAAAAAAAGAAAGAAATTAAGATAATGATCCAAAGAAGGACTGCCCAGGACAAGAGGACAAGAGCACCAAAGCAACTTGTGGGGTTTCATGAGGAGAGCTTATTCCTCTGTGCACAGAGTGAGTGTAGGGGGTAGTGCACCTGGGCTGACCGGGACAGTGTGGTGGGTGGGTGGCAAGTGGGGAGGATCGAGATACTCGTGCTGTGAGCTGGTATGGAGGGAATAGACAATGCTCAGGACATGATCAGCACAAACGGAGATACAGGAAGTTTTGTTTGAAAAGAAGAAAAACTTCTGGAGTGTGAGGGTAAAAGAGCAGAAGTTGCCCAGTGAAGATGAAGAGTCTCTATGCCTGGAGATATTCACAAGCTGTGTGGATAGGGTCCTGCCTTGAACCATCTCCCTCACCTCCCATGGGATCAAACTCCCTCCTCTTGCCCAAGGCCTCCTGCAACCACTGTGTCCTCTTTTTTTCCAGGCAGTGCCAGTGCTTTTGCAACACAAAATAAAGGTACAAATTCTCTCTCCTACAAACACACACACACACACACAAATATTTTATTAACATCACAGATAAAGCAAATTATAAAATCTCATGTCCCTTCAGATGCTGGGAACACCAAGCTAATACAGCTTGGGATGGGCCTTGGGTAAGTTTACGGCACACAGTATAGAACCCATCTGTGGTTAGGTTCACCAGTATTGTAGCCTTTGGAGTTTTTGAAGGATTTTATTACGAAGAAATATGAGATATAAAGAAAAAGGCTCATGTTCAAGCCCAGAAGCCAATTCTCAGGTCAGAGTCAAAACCAGAATCAGGTCTGGTGAGAGTAACCAGGCTCAGAATGAGCCCTGTGATCGCCAGGCAGGTCTATCCAACAGCCTGCCCACCTGGATCAAAGGACCCTAACTGCATCCTCCTACACTGCTCCTTGCTCATTTCCTCCTTGAATCCCTTCCCTAAGCACTGAGGCCCAGAGACCTTTTCCTGAAGCCCAAGGCAAAGGTGATGCACAAGAGCTCAGCTGCATCTGCTTTGCCAGCACTAGCACCACCACCCCATTCAGCAAGGTACCTGTATTTTCCAGTTCAGTCTACTCATTTAGCAAAGGAAGCTCTTGTTTTCCCTGACTTCTTCTACAAGTCTCAGCTGGAGTTGAGCTGTGGCCTTGGCTCCATCACTGCACACCCAGGACTTCTTTCCGTACTCCTCAACTGCAGCCTGTTCCTGCTTCCAGCTACTCTTTGTGCCTTTTTTTTTTTTTTTTTTTTTTTTTTGCTTTCCACTTCCACAGCAGAAGGTCCTGTCACAGCCAAGCCAGCTTCAGCGGGGCACGAATAACCTCAAAAGCCCAAACAGCAGTTCTGTAACCAGTGCTGGGTTACTAGGCACTGATCACCAGTGACCTCACAAGCACAAACAGCAGCAACACAACCAGGACTGGGCTACCAGGCACTGAGAGGCCAGTGACTGTACAGCCACAGACAGCAGCCTTGCTGCTGTCACAAGCACAAAGGGCAGCCACGAGCCAAGCACTGGTGAGTCAGGACCTCCAGCAGAGGTGCCTCATAACTACCAAAACCAACCACCTGACCAGGGCTAGCCTATCAGGCCATTAGGCACAAGTGACCTCACAACCACCAGCAACAACCACACAAGGAGAACGGGGCTGTCATTCCCTAGGGCAAAAGAGACCTCACAACCAAAGCAGCAGTCACGGCGCTGGCACTGGCCCCTCAAGGCCTCTGGCAGAAGTGATCTCACAAGGACATTTGCCTATCCTTGGAATATCATGCACTGAGGCACCTTGACCTCATAAACACAGACAGCAACCATGGGACTCGGGCTGTCCTGGAAGGCGTGGATTTACGAGTGACTTCAGCAACAGAAAGAGCAGCCATGCTCCTACCACTGGTCTGTCAGTACCTCCAGTACAGGGACACCAAGATGGTCAGGGGCTGGAGTGTGGGGCACACTAGAGAGGCTGGGAAAGCTGGCTTTGTTCAGTCATGGAGGATCTTCATGCTGTGCACAGTTATGGCACAGTGAAGATAGATTTTCTTGTAGACTCACATTAATAGCATGAGAAGCTACAGGGTCATATTGGACAAGAGGAAACTCTTCCTAGATACTAAGAACAAATATTTTTCTCCATGAGGGTGGTACGCAAACTGTGGCACAGGGATCCAGAGAGGTTCTCAGATCTCCATCCTGGGAGATACTCAAAACTTCACTGGAAAATGGCATTGGATTCCTACCTCCAGATGCCTCCCCCATTGCAGGCTCAAGGTGCCTGCTATTCTGAGACTCTTTCCAAAGGGATCTGTGGCTCTGGAGATGCCACCTCCTCTGCTGAACAAGGAGGGCAGTCTCAGAGCTACTCACCACCCTGAGAGGCTGGACTTCCCGTGAGGTGGCATCTCCCCTGTCTGCAAGGCTCTGGGTAGGCACAAAGTGGAGAAATGGTTTCTCCGTTGATTTGACTGCTTTGATTAATGAGCCATTCCTCTGACGGATCACAGTGGATTATGGTCTTAGATGGGAAGATGCAATGAGGTCCATATTCAACAGAAAGTCTTTAAGGAGGGATAAGGAAACTTTCCCCAGGGGAGTGAATAAAATCCCAGAGACTCACAGAGGCATCAAGACCTTCAGAAACTGCAAGCATGAACCTCAGCTGACAGAAAGCACCAAACTGTGAGCATCCCTGGCTCCTATCAAGGAGGGAACATGGTCACCAACAGCCAACTCCCAGGTCTCCCAGAAGGATACTAGGATGGCAATCTGGGCTCTGAGAGCAGAGCAAGGCTTTTTCCAGCCACCTCATCCCATGCTGAGCAGCCAAACCACGGGGCCACTACCTGTCAAGAAAGTCCAACTCTCCATCTCTTCCATTCCCTTCCAGTCCTCCAAGTCCTTGCAACGGGCACTTCCTCAGAAAACGCATTCACAGTCCTGTGTCTTAACACTTCTCACCTCCAGGATCAGAGAAGTGCTCCTGTGGGAGCTGGTCAGGCCAGCTCTTGCCTTTCACTTTTGCCTCACATGCCCACAAGACATTCACCCAAGGTGCCTCCCTACTTGTAGCCCCTTTGAGCTTTCCAGGGGTGCTGAGTCTCACCACCAATCCTCCCTTGCTCAGGCTTTCTTTTCCCTTGAGCTGTGAGGTATGAGAAACATCTTATGATAGGTGAAAGGCATCTGCATTTGAGCAAAAAGAAGGCCAGACCCATGGGCTCTGTTATCACATTGGCATGACATCTTCACAGAACACAAGAGAGTCAGGGGTAAAACACATCAAGAACAGAGGGACCATAATGCATGCCAAAATGCTGGGAAGAGATCTGTAGGGTGTGTGTGCTCACCATCACTTCTTTGACTGCAGCTACTCTAAGCAATGCACCTAGAGCTAAGTGGGTCTCCTCATACCCACCACAAAGTACAGGCAAAAACCAGCATCCGACCAGAGTCAACAGGGTCAAACCTAGCATGCTGATGTCCTTCCATTGGGTGTTCCCTCATTTCCCCATGGCAGCACAGAAAAGTCACACCACACCTGGAGGGTGAAGGACCTTGTAGTGTCTGCATCTAGAAGGAAGAGAGACCCAGGTGGTGTCATCTTTGCAGGGCACTCTTGTCTTGGTTCTCCTGTATAAAGGGGCTTCCCCAAATGCATCTGACACAGGAAGAACTCAGCCACAGCACTGCCCTCTCCAGTTATCTCCTCCTACTTGGAGCATCGAGACACAGGGACCACCACAAGACTCTGTCACAGGGCCTCACCGAGGGTTGAGAGTGTCTCTGTGTGAATGACACACAAGGCACAGCACCACACAGGGCAGCACACAGGATATGTCCAAGTGCCCCAAAACAGAGAAAGCCCAACTCTCCATCTCTTCCATTCCTTTCTAGTCCTCCAAAAGTTTGCAACAAGCACTTCTCTCAATACATCCACTCACAGCCCTGCACCTCATCACTTCCCACCTCCAAGAAGCAGAAAAATAAGTGCGCTCAGAAGGGTGGATCAGGCTGCTCATAAAGGAAGGGGAACGTTTCAAAGCCAGAGACAACATTCAGACCTTGTAGCAAAAACTCACAAGCTCCCTGCTCTTTTGATATTTGTGCTTTTTAAGGCACAATTGGAATTAAATCTGGCAAGAGATGCTAAAAAATAATAAGAAGAGTTTTTTCAAATGTATCTATGGTAAAAGGAAGGTTAGGCAAAATGTGGGTATGCTGGAGAAGAGCATGGGTGCCCTGGTTACGAAAGACACACAAAAAGGCAGAGTTGCTGAATGCCTTCTTCGCTTCAGTGTTTACCAACAGCAGCCCTCTGGAATCCTTGGATCACCTGGAAAACCTGTGTCTCCAGCAGGTTTTGAGAGAGTTTTAGGTTTTAGGGATTTTTAAATATACACAAGTTATGGATATATTTATATATACATATGTATGGCAAATATCCTTACGATAGCCTCTCCTTGACAGAGAATCAGATCAGCCTCTGCCCCATGGGTCTTGGAGTCCTGTAAGCTAGAAGGGGGCTGGGGCAACCTCACTCCCACACAGAGCCTCTTGTTGTGCCACTTGCAGTGTCAGTATTTCTACTGCAGCTGCAACCACCCCAGTCTCAAAGAGCACAAGAGCAGAACAGGATCAACCTGGAGAGAAACGGAAACAAGGAGCAGTACCGTGACTTTATTGTCAAGGGAGATAAGCAAAGAAACAGAGAGGTACTCAGGAAAGTCTTCACCTTATGAGCTGGCCATGCAGGTGGCAACATGGGAAGGCATTCACTCCCAATCCTTTTATTGGGTATCATGAAATGAACCTGTGGCAGGAGAGACATTGCTGTCCTCTGCCAGGGGTATGACTGCAGAGAAGGTGGTTCATGCCGTGGACTCCATGGCTTTCAGGGCCGATGCTCTGCTGGATGGGAGAGGAGACACTGTCGGCTGATCACAGGAAAGTGTCTGCACAAGCAGGACTGGCCATGGCTTGCCCAAATCAATCCTCCCATGATGGTTCTGTTAGTTCCTCTCATTCCCTGCCTTTTCTGCCTGAAGCTGCCCCTGACAGCATGTTTTTCCTGCAAGCACCCACAGAAATGCTATGATCCCCTTCCATCCTCTCTGTCGTCGATTCTGCTCTCCTGAAGCACTGGGCAGGGGCCTCTTTGTGCATGCAAATCTTATAGAGCTAATCAAATAAAAATGATCCTCTTCCCCAGAGCTTCTCCCTGCTGCACCATGATAAATTCCCCAGGCACGCTGAGTGCTTACCCTTGAAATTGGCAGTCACTGCCCTGCGCACACAGCACTGTCCTGGGCACAGGACACTGCTCTAAATTGCAACCTTGGGAAGACCTGAGTGGACACTGGCTTCACACCCCTGCAGCATCCCTGGGAGAAGATAGCAGCGTGCCCTGTCCTTCAGACAGTGTGTCTGGGAATCCCTGCTCTGAAGTACCTCCTCCTCCTGTGCACTCAAGAACCTGGGTCAAATAGCCTAAAAAACAGTCATGAGATGGGTGTAGAATTTCCCTCCAGGCACCCTGGTAGCATTGTTCCACAGCCAGAGACTGACTGTGTCAAGAGTTGTGCAGATTTCTCCAACAATGAGCTCTCTCTCCCCTGTCCTCCCACTCCATACTGCCTTTCACTTATCTCTCTCTTCTCCCATGTCATGTTACCAGCAGCAGGCAGTGCCTGGAGCTCTGCTGCTCTTCACAGAGGAGCTGCTCCTCAACAGAGCTGTTTCTTGTTTTTTCTATCAGGTTTCCATGAGCTCATCCTATGCCAAGAGCCTTGTCCCACTTGGGAAAAGTGGCCTAGCTCAACAGATGTCTTGATTTCTTCTTTGTACTCTCTCCTCCTTGCTGATGCTCACTGAGCAGACTAAAATAATCATGGAGATCTCTGCATTAAAACAGCTAATTCAATTCTGTGCAGACACATGATTCAGTGACAGAAAAATAGCCCAGCAGCATTGTGTCACATGCTTGGCATTCCAAGAGATTTAGCAGATACAGCATGGGATCCACAGGAGAACCATGCCCTTATGGAGTGGATGCTGGACAATTGTGTGCGAGAGTCCCATACTCTCTGAGCAGGCTCTTCCTGATATTCCATACAGACAGAGAGCGCAAAGTTTAGTAGAACAAGTTTGTTTTGAAGATATATGATTTACAAGGTATTTTGATTTAGCAGCATGCTTCTGTGATGTACAAAAATCTTCTTATATAGTACAGGTTTACTGGTTTATCCTGAAAGAGCAAGACGCAAAATCTTTCCTTTTCACAAGAATGCATTAAGGAAAAGTAACTCAAGAATGAGATGAACAACTTATAGATTAGATATCAAACACCTTGGGAATGGGGAGTAGAGTCATATGGTGCAGTTATTGGTGCTGACAAATTACCCATTGGGTCAGTCTCCTTCTGGCATCTTTGAGCTCCTTGTTCCTCAAGCTGTAGATGAGTGGGTACAATGTTGGAGGAAGCACCGAGTACAAAACAGCCAGTATCAGATCTAGATCAGACTGGGAAATGGATGGGGGCTTCAGGTGGGCCAGTATGACAGTGCTGAGAAAGAGGGAGGCCACAGCCAGGTGAGGGAGGCACGTGGAGAAGGCTTTGTGCTGTCCTCGCTCAGAGGGGATCCTCAGCACAGCTCTAAAGATCTGCACATAAGATACCACAAGCAAAATGAAGCAGCCAAAGACTAAGCCGGCAGTAAACAAAACAGCTCCAGATTTCCTGAGGTAGGAGACTTTGCAGGAGAACTTGAGAATCTGGGGAATTTCACAGAAAAATTGCCCCAGAACATTGCTTTGGCAGAGTGGTATTGAAAATGTATTAGCAGTGTGCAGGACAGCACAGAGAAAATCACTGCCCCAGGTGGTTACCACTGTTTTGACACAAGCTCTGCTGCCCAGAAGGGTCCCATAGTAAAATGGCAAATGAGGTGCAGCAAATGGCAAATGAATTGCAGCTCCGTTTGAGGTGACAAGAGGGATGAGACTGATCTCAGCCCCTGCTAGACATCATGAGTGCAGACGTCTATGTCTAATCCATCCATCTGGCATTCCCTTTCTAAACAAGGAAGAGAAAGAAGGTGTCTCATTGGCTGCTCTAAAAAGACTCATGAGGCCCAGCTCGTGCTCCAGAAAGGTTCACATAGGTCTAGGGTCACATTTCCAAGTACTATGTGGAAACACAGCTACCTCAGGGCATCTTGGACAGCAGTAGCCTCTGTATGTGCACAAACAAGTAAAGGCCTAAATGCATCTAGTTATAAATGTGAAAGCTGTTTTAAGAGTAACTTTGGGCAAGAAGTAAAAAAAAAAAAAAAAATCCAAACATTCAAAATTTCATTTTTTATCAATTTGATTTCTTTCTTTTATTATTGGCCACACTGTGTGATGCACTACAGCAATTAAACTCCTTATGTGACTATAATATAGATAGATCTATACACACAGCATGTTATTAGAATATATTTCCCACCACTGGCATGGTGGGAATACATTAGAATGCATTTTCCAATACTGAATGGAGAAGATTTGAGGAATTAGTCCAACTATATTAC
>JAWLRI010000731.1:0-37067 GCA_034781795.1 Crypturellus tataupa
CCTTCCCTTCCCGTCCCTTCCCTTCCCTTCCCTTCCCTTCCCTTCCCTTCCCGTCCCTTCCCTTCCCTTCCCTTCCCACTGTCCCTCTCTTTCTCTGAGGCTTCCTTTGTTCCAGCAGCCCCAGAAATGTATTTAATCTCCTGAGGGTGAGTGACTGTAGTCAAGCTGCTGTAGGTCAATTGTCTCACTTAAATCAGCTTATGCTTTGATATGAAGTGATATTAAGTTTGGGAAGCAGGAGCTGGGGACTTCCCAGGAAGCCATGCCTGCACTTCCCTGCTCTCTGCTGCTTTCGCTTCTTGAGGGCTCTGGCGCTCGTGTGGCTGCAGCCCTCAAAGCCCAATCCCAGGCGGCAACCTGAGGCAGCCCCGGGGAACCTGAAATGCAGAACTTGACCGAGTACCTAGAAGATATTAAAATGCTCATTCCTTCAGATTACAAAAATAATTTTTTTACATCTAACTCTTTAGTGATGTAATGATTTATAGCCCATCGTGTGGTATTAAGTCACCATATTTTGGAGGTATTTATTTCTGTAGCTGTTAAGAGATCCACTTTCAGGTGCAAAGTGTGCATGAAAACCACACTAATGCAGAGGCATTGCACTAATGCAGATGGGTAATAAGAGCAGAGATTACCAGGTATATAGGGAAAAAAAAAAAAAAAACTTTTTCCAGCCTGCAAATTCCTCATGCAGTCAAAGCAGAAGCTTTTAGTGAGTATAAATTAGCCTGGCAACAACAGCTTTAATTGTGGTGCAACCACAAGAAAATTGTAAATCCACTTTATCCTTACTCTCCACAAGTCAATTAGCCATAGTGATATATACTAAATATTTTCAAAACAATTCTGTGTCTTTTCCTGTGTAGGACCTCAGTCATGTCCATGTGAATCAAAACTGCTCATTGTACTCAAAGGCTTTTTTCTGTCTTGTTTTGATTCTAGGGATTTAAAGAGTGCGATCATTTCTGCTGAATGTCCAGCTGTTAAAGAATCTGTATCTCTTTTTAGTATATGCAAGAGGAAAACACAGTGTCTTTACCAAAACAACAATTAGATAATCAGATTGCATTTTATTTAATAAAAAAAAAAAGACATTATGTGATATATGGGTGAATCAGTATAGGAAAAAATGCCTGGGGCACAAAAAGTGTTTAATCTAGACCCGAGTGCTACACTGTGTGCAGAATTACTTGAACATCTTGCACTGTAGTTTTCCATCTTTGCTATGTAACATTCTTAATGCATTATATTGCCATGTTGTGCTAACTATGATTTTATCACACATCTTAGGATCGTTATTTATTTTCTTAAGGTCTTGTTCTGGAAGCGATAGAGGAGGAATCTTGGGAATCATTTTATTTAAATGTTCATTTCCTGGTTACAAGAAAAACATATTTAAGTAACAAAGATGTGTTCTAGAGTTTTTGCAACATTTCTCTGCTGTACCTCACTTGATCTTTTTGAAGCTGGGGGCTAGCAGGATCACTTACATGTCCTTGCACAATTAAAATCACCAGTGGAAGTCACTTAGCTGCAAACTTCATCCTTGCAGAAAAATTATTGCTGCATATTCTGCACCTGAAGGAGCTGAAGCAGAAAGGCTATGTGGTTTGCTTAATAGTTAACATACAGTTGCTGCCTTGCTGTTGTTTTAAATACTGCATGGAAAACAGTATGTTCACTGTGTTTCCAGACAAGTTTTCTTTTTTCTTCCCTTTATCATTCTTTTAGATTGTTTCTTATTTAACCATTTTATTTGCCTTGCATTTAAAGGACTTTTTCAGAGTTTAGGATAAAAGAATTTAAGTCATTTAAACTATTTCAGAATGCTGAATGCTTATTTATTGAGATGGTTGCAGCAGAGAGTGTTTAATTATAGTGGAAGGCATTATTTTTTTCCTTTACATGGAATTATTTAATTATGCATTCTGAGGTAGCTCTAGAAATGGAAAGAATGACTGAACTGGAACAATAATGCAGAAGTCAGACGCTGCTTATGTTATGCTGGGATGCAGTTAAAGGCAGAGCTCATGGGAAAACAGAGTACTTGCACACGTATGGTCATCATGTCATCAATTATTATTCCAAATGCTTTCCACTAAACTCTTAATCTTGGTGAATGAAAATAAATTTTAATTCTACTCATGCCAAAAGATAATGTTATGCTTCTGAAGGTTATATGCAATTTTGTGAGAGATCCAAAAAGTCTTAAATTTGGCCTCCTTTGGTAATGTCTTGATGACTTGCCACAGTGGAAAACAGTTATGCAACATTGGAAATTAGCCAGAATGTCCAACAGACACCCTGAGTTTTAATACATTATAACCAAAATGCTGATAGGGTTTAAAAAAAGGTAAAGACCCTCTGAATATTTTTGTGAGGTTCCCACTCTATCCATTGACAATTATAAATCCCCTCTTCCACTTGAGGAGGTTGAGCAGGACAGATTTTTCTGTCCAACTGTTCACTGAATGAATTGACTTTTCCATCCTAATTTGATCTTTTTGCAAAAACAGCCTGAACTGAGCCCTCTTCTACTTGCAAATTTTCACAGCTGAACTCTCATTTTTTAACTGATACGAGTTGTTTGCTTGCTTGCCTGTTTTTCATAACATAAAATAACTTCAGGAGCTTCCAGCCACTCAAGGCCAAAGGAGTGGTAGACTTTAAAGAATAAAATAAACCTTTTCTTTTAGATATAATTGGAGCTTTCACAGGCATGATAGGATATGAATTGGAAGGTGCTATAAATCACCCTGTATCTTATCATCATACCACAAACACTTAAAGAGCATTTAAGTGCTTTTCAGCTCCTTGTTACCGTGTGCTGCTATATCATTACCGTGTTAAAAGTCCTATCTCATATTTTCTTGACCTCTGGTCATGATGCTCTTTGTTTCTTTCTAAAGTCTCTTTTAAAAAGCAGGTATCTTGGCACGGGACAAGGAGTCTTTCTTGTCCCACTGATAAGACCTGCACTCCATGAAGCCCCATCCCTCCAGCAATCCTTCCAGCAGTGGCAACAGGACATGAGGTTGACGTCTGTGTGGCTTATTTTGATTATCTGTTTTACAAGTCTTAAGCACAGGTGGAGAAAATAGTGAGGTAGTCCAAGAAGTATCTACTCTTGAACATCTGTGTGATGCTGGTGAAGCAAAAGATGTGTATAAAAATCTTTCAGACCTTCAGCTGGAGCTGTTTTCTTCTTCAAGTTAGGAAAAAAAGTGAATTAGAAACAATACTAATTTGCCAGTTGAAGACAACTGAGTGCAGGCAGATGTTCCAAGAGTTAATGTCTGCTTCATTTTGTTGATATTTCAGAGACATTTCTTTTCCCAAGGCAAGGTTATAAATAAAATGTGATAAGGAGGAATGATAGAAATATTTTAAAGACATTTGGGAGATATTTTTGGAGAGTTTAGTAGTTAGGCAGAAAGGTATGATTCCTCACTCAAGGGAAAAGACAACCTTGATTAAAATCTTATCCTGGTTCAGCAGAATGAAGACAGAATTTAAAAAAAATAAATATGTATTTAAGAAATGTAAAGAAATGCTAGCAATGGTTATGAATTAGAAGTGTGCAGAGCTGATGAAGGAAGGCAAAAGCATTAAAGAAAATCAATGGTCTGCAAGGCTCAAAACCATACTTAGCTATACCTGAGAAAAGGTGGCTTGAGTTGACAGCAGAGGATCTTAATTATGAGATGAACCTTAAATGACTGATAATCCACCAGAGAAAGAAAATACAAAAATCAAATATTGATGAGAAATTGAATCCAGAAAGGGATAGGTTTCAGCTGGAGGATCTAGGTAAACTAAAGTAGCACTTGATCACTGCCAAAAGAGACAGTCTTACTTGCCCTCCCTTGCACTGGTGCTTATCTAACCAAATCTTAGAATTTGCTAATGGAGTTAAATTGGCAGAAATGAGACTCTTCTGTAAGTCTCTTCTGTAAGGACCACTTGCATAACTTACATTATCTCTTGGATATTCCAAGTGTCCACAGCAAACATGGACAGAGCAAAAACATACTAAGTTTTACTGTGTTTGACCTGCACTTTCTAGAAAATAGAAAGCCTCTTGCCAATTGGAATTATGAAATGATTCCAATGCTTTTTTTTTTTTTTTTTTTTTTTTTTTTTTTTTTTTTTTTTTTTTTTTTTTTTTTTGTATCTGAATGTATGATGGCCCCTTTCCACAAATGCACATTTAGAAATGCAGGAGTAAAATACTGCTTAACATGCTACACTCTACATACTGTACATTAGGCGCTGTGTACCATTCCCTGAGAACTGTCCTTTTAATAGAAATTAAATTGCTTTTAGTAGAAATAATTAATGTTTTAACTTAAACAGCCTCACACACAAAGAATTTGATGTCCACATCACTTTGGGGATTATTTCTGCAATCACAATTCCAGCACACGCATTTCCCTAAATGAAGGAAAATCTAGGCCCTTTCTGAAAGAAAGTACAGAAACCTCGCCATAAAATACTATTCTTAAACTAAAGGACTTTTCTTTCTGAAAATAAATGTATTAATTCAGACATGTGCATCCTGATAATACTTGCTGACATAAAAACTCATCATCTGGATATTGCGGTTATTTCATCTTGGTCACACCTCATAGGCAAAAGTATCGCATGGGCCTTATGCAGCAGCGCCTCTTAGTGATAGAAGCAAATTCTGCATTTAATTACTGCAGACACCCACCCCGTAAGGTTTTGCTTGCCTTTCCTTTCAGGTCTTCGATTCCAAGTATACTAAAACAACAAACGTTCTAGATTTCCACCAATTTGCAACTCACAGTTATTTCTACTACTGAAGCAAGAGTTCCTGTGATATTAATGGTAACATATGGACTTCCATTGCAATCTCCTCGTCAGATCATGGGTTGGCATTTCCCATATTTGTTTTGAACTTAAATGCTTAAAACATGAGAAAAATCTATTATCTGTTATTTTAGAGTTTTCTTATCTTAAAAACCCTAAAGATGCATTTTGATTGCATTATGTTCAATTTCCTGAGTATTAGAATTTCAAAAGATATTGCAGCCTGACATCTTTAATCCAGAATTTTATGCAAAATAAACTGTCTGAAATTCGCTAGAATCCTTTTATTTATTCACAGATATTTTATTTACAGAATATTTTTTTCAAATAACTTTTGAAATTTCCTGGATTTCTATTTGACAACTTCCCTTAAAGGTATGATAGGAGCCAGCTCATTAGTATTGAAGGAAATGGGAATACATAATCAATACAAACTCAGCAGACTCAGAAATTCTTTGATTTGATTTGAAATGAGGAGTGGAGTTTAAGGAGAATGGAAAGTATTAAATGGAACTCTTCTAATCTGACATGATGGTTGCAGTAAAGGTTGATTCCAAGTTCTTGATATAGGTTGCAACAGTTGTCAGGAAAAGAGACTTATTTATTACTTTTAAACTCACAGGTGTAGACTTTTTTATAACATCCAGAATGACTTGATGGGAAAAAAAATGGTCATCCTAGGATATCTTTCTTCCTATGCCTATGAATGCTTTATTATATGCCAAGTATATTTGAAGAAAGTATCATTTAACTTTCTTCTGCCAGGAATTAGTTTGCAGGTCATATAGGGGAGCATGTAATAAAATAAATACATAATTCTTTAATATATGTTGCACTAATTATTGAGTATGTCTGAAGACATAAGTAATTAATTCTATTTTTCTCTTGTGCTTTTCACATTTTTCATTAGTAAAAATCAATGTGAGTTGATTTAGATTTTCCTCTGTTTCCTATTTGTATGAGACTGTCAGAAGTCTCATTTTCTTTACAACTTCTTTACTCGCATTCCAACTTTGTGCTTGGCAGCAGAAGAGCTGGGATGTTCTTTCTCGGCAGTCCATGGCCCAATGTTCTCAAGAGAGAATAGAGGGAGATCTGAGTCAGACCTACTCTCTGATCTCTTCTGTCTGTTTTCCTAAAGGATTTTTATACATTTACTTCATGGAGGGGGAGGATGAAAGAGGTCTCTGTCCATGAACTTTTGAATCTGCTGGGAAATGACAGACACATCTGGAAGAAAGATGAAGGTTGTAAGATAAGAGAGAAATTAAGGAAATGCAACTCAGGGAGAGATGTCTAATTTGCAGCAGGATTTTGGACCCTGCCAAAGTACTTCTTCCAAAGGTTTATCTGAAACGAGGGAGAGAAGCAGTTCTGTTGAAGGCCTCCAGAGGGAGATCCAGCCCATTTAAACCTAAGGGCCTACGTGTAGCAACTTCATTCCCCACTAAATTTCTGAAAGTTTCATGAAATGAGATGGCCAGGGAGGGCAGAGACACTATAGATACCATGAGCAACTGCAGTATGACCTCATCTATAGTCAGTGATGACAAGAGACCATCTGAACTGGAAAAAGCCACCACAGTCATTCCAGTCCTGGGAAATGCTGTACTCGGAGTTCATGGTCCTCCATAATCCAAGTCAGCTGGAAAACCTTTTGTCAGGTCTGGTAATCATTACTTTGTAAAGCCATATTGACCTACCGGGCTGGGCATGCAAACCTTACCAAATTTTAGCTATTTGTTACATATCTCAAGCAATGTACAAAGTGGAGGGAGGCCTGCAGTCATTAAGAGCTGGTACAAACCAGAAGCAAATCCATCGCAAAGCCACAGATGGGTATCTTTTGAAATCAGTGAGTTGCATTCACAGGATCACAGTTACACGTATTTAGGTTACAATTGAGTAAGGAGGTGTCATTTCCCAAGGGCAGGTGGGGTCTGGTAGCCAACCACATCTTTTCTGGAACTAGAAATCTTGAGAAAAAATTTCCGAGAGTGGAGAAGACAACTGTTGCAGTGGTGACTTAAGAGAAGCTCAGGACTAAATGGTCTAGTTTCTTCCTAATTCATGTGATCTTGTCTTGCACCTGAAATGCTCAGTTGTATCTTAAGAGCTTTCTTCGAAGAAGCTCTAACTTCGGCAGAGTCATAACTTTGGGAATTCTTACTGAAGATCTCCCATGGCTATTTCACCAAACCTAGTTTTTCTTCTTAGTTTTAGCCATGTGAGGGTGTCATGTACAGCACCATGAACAGCTTCACCTTGAGATCTTTGTTAAGAAAGTTGTTACTTAAGTGAAGATTTCTGAAATGGATTGCAGTACATTATGACTTGTAAAGGCCCTTTAGCTCATATGAGTGTGAGGTGTAGTTACTGAGGTAAATTTTGCAGGCCCTCCAAACTTCTTGACCGAGTAAATTGGAAAACAATAAATTAAGTATAGTTTAACCTTGTAACAACATGTTACTTGCGCTAAACTGATTTAATGATAACATAAATTGAAGCAGTTTTGAAGATCAGAACCGGGAGAGGATGTCAAATGTGGTTGGGCTACCTGTTGCAGATGTGATAAAGATCCTCACTGGCCAGAACTGTTAGTTCTACAAAGCATCTCGGAGATCATGGAGAACAAGAGAAAAACAGCAATAAAAAGATGGTCCTGACCTAACATTGTCATAACTTGACCAGTAACTGTCCTCTATCAAAGAGCAGGATGAGGACCAAAGATGCAGCACAAACACTTGGATTCACTTGGAATGATATGAAAAAGCTGATCAAATCTCAATCCATTGAATAAGTCATAATATTTTTAATGTATGTAATACAGTAACATATAGAGGAGCATATGACATTCCGGACAGAAATAGAACTTGGCAATTCTGAGGTCCAACAACATGGAAATTCACAATGAAGCAAACAAAGCCAAGTGTGAAAAAAATCCAAATTTGGAATCAAACCCAGAAAATTACAAAAATCAAAAACTTCACAGTGTTTTAAGATAGTTTAATTCTCTTCAAATATTTATTTTAAAATATTCTTACTATGAAAAATACTTAGCATGAAGATTCTCAAGCAAAACAAAGCTATACCCTTGTACTAAAACCATCAAACTTCAAATGTTCTTCTCATCTCAGCACAGGTTTAAGCATCACATGTGGTCTCCATGAGTTACTCCTCTACTATCTTATCTCTGTTCATCTGCTTTAAGCCAAAGTTAGATTATGTGGGATCATTCAATTGTCCTCCATCTGATATTCTTGATCACTTTTATTTTTCTTTTTAATTGGCATTCATAAATGCACTGGATTTTTTATGTCTGCAAGGTGGCAGTTGGATTTTGTTTGGCATCAGCTTTCTGCGAATCTTGGAGAAGTGCTTTGCCTTCTTGCTTTGATACTTTTATTCTGAGCATTTGATCCTTTACTCAGCCTGACAGTCAAGACTGGTCTGTGTCACACTCTTACAAGAACATTTCCTGAAGATTTTAGTGTTGCTGTAAGAACTGTCACAGTGGGACACACAGTGTAACATGTTTTGTCTAGAAAGCACTTCCAAAAGATGGGGAGCTGATCCTGCATGTACATGTACGGGATATACATGCACATGAGTAACTCATTACTTGAGTATCCTCCTCTCCATGTTGTATGTCTCCCACGATAAAACTGTGTTTGCAAGTTGCTGAATACTGCAGACATCTCTGCTATGATTATAATACGGTTTAGTACACAATTTAACACAGTCAGGTTTTGGTCTAATAAGGTGGAAACAAATAGATGAACAAAGTTCTCTTATTTATGAGATCTTGAAAACTATTCTCAGCAGGAATGAATCAGTTTAGAATCAAGTATCTAGCCTAATTATTTTAGTTTGGAAAGGGAAATAAAGCACATTAAAACAGGAGTGAAGAATAACAGAGAATATCTGCAGCTTAAAGCATTGTTCTTTGAAACATTCACTGATAATGTTTTAGTGTTTAGTCAAACGCAGATTCTAGTCCTTTATTCTGTGAAGAACATAGCTCAGCACTGAATCAGTAAATCCAGGGAGAGCTGCCACAGGTTGGAGAAAACATTTCATTTTTTTTTAATTAAAAAAATATTCCATGCGACATTGCTACCTTAATAGATAGCCTTACTGCACACACAACTTATTTTGCTGCTTGTATTTATAATTGAATCAGTTACATGGATGATCTTTAGGAAGTAATACAATATTAATGACCTTCCACCATACCACAAGGGGAAAAACAGATATTTTCATCATCTGGAGTTGTGAAGTACTTTGAATTTTGTTTTAAACCCAAGATCATCCTGGAAAGGCCAATCTGTGATGACACCCATTGCCTTACTGCTACTTTCTAGTTCATAAATTTTAATGATAAAGACTCAAGTATAGCGAGTGCTGGGGGCACCTTGCTGAAGCTGCTAGGAACACAAACACAACATTTTTTTTTTGCCTCTCAGAATAAATAAATAGCCCGAACTGCATGGATAACCCAGAAGTCTGCCACCATCTTAAAATTTGACAACATGGACTGCATTAAAACTAACGATGAAAACATCAACTAACAAGATTTAATAATTATCGTGGTTATGGTTTCTAGATCTGCTTATGGATGAATATAATCTTAGGCAATTTCAGACTGAGAAGGACTGTAAATCGCATTACCTCGCTTGTGGCAGAAGGTACATTTTGATCAGCAGTATTGCATCAGGCTAGTGGCTGACTGGTAGGGAGCAATCTAAATAAAGTGTTGAGGCTTAATATTTCTAAATAATAAACCACTGCATTTAAGCTTACAGGAACAACCATGTGTTGTGAGATGCTATTTATTTTGGAAACACCAGCAGTTCAATTTTTTTTTAATTATTCTCCTGAGGAAAATTTAAAATGTTCCAATATTGAGTTCTATCTCGTTTTCATAAATTAGTGTAATTCTCTGCAAGGTGAGAAGAAAACAGCTCTCAGACCCATTCTGCCCTAAATCCCTGAGTCTCCTTCATCTGATTCACCTCTTGCTGACCCAAGTCCAGACCCTAACCCCAATGCAATTACCCTTAATTACCTCCCTGTAAAAATGATAGGAGCTGAGTAAAACAGAAACCAAAATAGCGTATGTAAAGTGAGGAAAAGAGGATCTGGGAGTAGGAAAAGAAGACACGGAGACTGTAATGGCCTGTGAGTGTAAGTTTCGGTTAATGAAACCCGGTGACCTGGAGCTCATCTTCACAGACTTCACACAGGGAGAATGTGACGCACTGCAGGGTGCTGATGTTTTGCTCCTAAGGAACACTATCCCACAGCTTTGCTAAGCAGGGCATCGTGCTCACACAGAAGCTGACAGAGGTAAATTATGCAGCAGCTTTCTGTGCCAGGCAGGCCCTGTCTCGCCGTTCTGCAGGGAGCACCTCACCGCAACAGGGCCGAATCTCACGGACGTAGGCACTGTGTTTGTTTCCTGATGAACCCTCTTCTCACTGAAGTTGTACAGAGATGCATCCACCCTCTGTCACCGTGGTTTCACCTAACCATTTTGCTTGGAGAGCAAACCCTAACGACACCTCTGCTCTCATCTGATTTGCGTCCTTTTTATCTCTTATCCTCACAGCTACCTCGAGCGCCTCTGTGCAACGTCTCCTGGAAGCCGTCAAGGCTCTACCCTTATCAAGTGAGAGGTGCTGCTCCGCACTGCTCACCTCTCTTCCGGAGACATTATGACCCTTTTAGCTATTTATTTTCCTGGCACTGTTTCTGATTGACTTGGTAGATAAACTAAATCAAACAAACATGTCACCCTCCCATCCTATATAGATATCTGAGCACATCACTGATGCAATAGATCAGACCAGAGGTCGATCCATATCAGTAGCGTGTCCCTGGCAGTAGCCAACAAATGATGTTTTAGAAGCAGTGAATGAGCAGTGAGCAAGGGAAGCAGGTAGTAATTCTTCCCCAGTTCCCTTCCCATCCCTCAATGATCTGCAACTCATGGACTTGCTGAGAGGTGGCTGAGAGGTACTTGAAGTGATTTTCTTTCGTGAATCTAATTACTTTTGGGACCTGTATAAAATTTCAGTATTTATAACATCCTGTGGAGGAGTTCCACAGTTTATCTATGCATACAACATTTTACTTGTGAGGCTTGATAGGTTTCCTTTTTTTTTCTTCACCTTATTAGCCCTATTATTTTCATCATAAGCCTGATATTTTTATTGATTTAACTAGTGAGTTGGAATATCCAAAAATTATCATGTGCAACTTGGGAAAGCAGAGGAGACACTAAGAGATTTGACAGGCACTAAGTGTTAGGTAAAGCAAAGATGCTGAAGAATTTTGTGTAGCAATAGCAAAGAACATAAAGGGAGAAAACTGAGACAAATCTGATTTGATTGTGAAGTCAAGTAACCTTGGAAAATAGTGTGGCACTGCTCTGTGAATAGCTGTGAACAGAATGTGAGCTGAACCTGCTCCAGGAGCCTCCCATCATGGGCAGGCAGCCGTCCTTGCTCGTGCTCCGTCATCCTTTGGCCCCCAGAAATACATTTCAGTGACGGGAAAGTAACCTCTGGGGAGCCCCGGCTTCCTGCAGCTCTGTCAAGTTCTCTAAGAACACGCAGAGTAAAGTGCGAGAGAGTCGTCAGAATTTGCATCTACTTGGATTTACAGCTCATTAAAACTGGGAAGAATAAAAATATCGGCATTTCGGGAACAGGGGTGCCCAGATTGGAGTTCTAAATAAGTTGGTAAAAATAAACAGGACACACAGAACCCAGTGCGTTAGATCTAATCCCAACGGTAGGGTGGCCTGGCCTCATTTAACGCTGGGAACTGGCAGAGGGAGCAGATAAGGAGAGCATGGTGACAGATGCCAGTTGGCACTTGATAAGGAAGCTTGGTTTTATAGCCCACACTGAGTTAATAATGGATACAAAAGAGGACACCCAGACCACATTGTATGCACTGGTGAAAAAGCTTCTTAAAAGTCAGTCTCGCTGAATGAAAACTAGGGCTTTGTATGTTCCTATATAACAGCTAAGCTGAACAAAATACATGTGCCGCTGCTAAGGTGGTTGCCAAAGCCTTTTTTTCAGGGTTCCTCTAAAGTTTCACTTGTTTAGGGAAAACAAAGAAAAAAAAAAAAGAAAAAGAGAGAACTGGGGAGGGGGGAAAGAAACTAACTTTTATGAATAACTGTTCCTTAGCAATATCATTTTTCAATGTGGAATTATAGGAAAGAGTAAAAGCTGCACAGGAAGGTGTGCTGGGGTTCAGAAGTCAGAAGCGGTCTCTCTCAGATTACTTCGCTTCTATATGCTTCACTTTATCAGTCCATGAAGAAGATGTGATGGACTATATGTTCATGTTGAGAAGTGCTGTGCTTATGAATATAACTGAGGAGAGTAAAAGGGAAAAATTCAAATTTCTCATTACTTACACTGCCAAAAATGGGGGGGCTTGCAGGACAGATGGCTTTGCTTCTGCTGCTCTACGGCCAGGCTCTCACCCTCCACACTGAACTATTTGGTGCAAGATGGGCAGAAGTACAGAGCAGACTTGTAAAGAAATGCTTGGAGGTGAGATGTGAAGCACCTTTAACTAATTGCTATAGGATAGTAAAAAAAATGAATTAATTATTAGGATTTTCATCCTATGAAATAGGATATAAATATGATATACATACCATATATATATATCACATATACAAAAGATATAAAAATGATTTGGGGTGAGATGTTGAACAAATTGCTGCATCTTCTTATGATACTTCAAAATGAAGATAATTATACTAACTCTATTGAGTAAACTAATTAGAGATCTAAACATAGAACGCACAGTATGTTCCTAATGTGATTATCCTCAGCTCAAGGAAGAGAGTATGACAGAGATAACAGGAGAGGAAAACAAAAAGGAATTTAAGCCTCAGCTGTGGTGCTGGAGTGGCAGCAACATCTGGTGAGGAGTGAGAGCAGGGATGCTCCAGGCACCTCTCTTAAGGCCCAGCCTTCCTCCCTCTCCTCCAGCACAGGGTCGTAGAGCAGTGGTCATGCAGATGTCAGCAAACTACATAGAAATGGCTGCTTCTTCACTTTTACTATTGTTAAACATGTCAGACAACTTCTGCTGTTCTTCGATGGACAGCATATGCTGATGTGAGGACTCAGTTTATTAATGATATTAAAGATAGGAGACAAGTCCAAAGAATAAGTGAGATGAAAGCAAAAGATGAAGTTCATGGCCTGTCTTCTGAATAACCTTCAGAACTGGACAACAGAGAAGAGCTCTATTTCACTGTACATTTTATTGGGAAGGCTGCGCTGGTGCTCTCGATTAATGTCGGGGAGATGGCATAAGAAACATTTGCTATCAGTTATTATTATATCAACTTTGTCTTTGATCTACTAACTTTCACAAATACCAATACAGTAGGGAGTGTGTGTCGAATGAATATGTTGGTACCTAACTCCTATCTGGACTTGACACTTAGGATTGCACCTAAGTTTAAAATAAACAAGGAAAGATCAAAAAAGGTTCATTAAAAAATCTTAGCAGACAAATTATTCACCAGGTCATTATTACTTAAATAAGAATGATGCACATTAAAAGCTTTTGAGAGCCTAAGGAAACAAAACCTGAGTATTTACCTAACCTGCTGAAAATGTATCTCTATAAATGACAAATGCTAGAGGTACAACAGGTGAATAAAGTCAACTTCTCCTTAGCATCCAGAGCTGGGGAAACTGCATTTCCTCTCTTCTTCCTTGAAAAATGGAGGCCCAAAGCAAAGGAGCTTCATTTTCAATGCATTACATATCTAGCACAGCGAAACATTAATTATTTTGCTTGATCAGTACATTTATTAACAAGGAATCTATGTGAAATGTTTCTCTTCAAACTTTAGTGTAAAACTTTTACAGGCATAAAATACTGCATTGGAGGAATTCGAATGGGGATGGGGTATAGAAATTCACCATTTTTATTACTCATACAGGACTCAACTTGACAATTTAGCTCTAATACATAATTTGAATTATTCAGGCAGCTCGACTCTAACCTTTATTTTTAATTGGTCATCTTGAAAACTAGATAAAATAGTTGCTTATGCAATAATAGTAATAGTTTACAAAGAGAAGGAAGATTATGTGCACACAGTGCAACGATGACCACATCAGAAGCTTCCCAACTCCAGGTAAGCAAGTTAGCTGCATTTGTGGGCCACTTCAGTGGTTGTGACTGGCAAATTCCGCATTTCTCTGTCTAGATTCTCTGTCTAGATCCTTGCTAGTTGTTGCACTGGGTGAGAAACTGCATGTGCTTCAGAGCTGGGACATGGCTGAATGGAACCTGTCAAGCATGGAGGCAGGTGGGAGCAGGGGATTTTTCAGACACGCACATCCACGCACTGAGCTAGCTCATCTAGAGCTAGGAGTAGTTTCTGTGTGGAAATGGAAATTAAGATTGCAAACCTACCTTTTATAGAAAAAAAATCAGAATCACTTGCTAGACAGAGTGCAAAGAAGCACCTTGCATTTTAATATTGCCAAATAATTTAAGAGGATGGAAAGTCCTACGTTTCCAGAGGGAAACAGTAGCCTTGAGAATCCTGACCTTGAAAGTGCAAAGAGACTATTACAGTCATTAGCAGCTGAACATCCTCTTCTAAAGAGATGCTGTGGTGCAGAGTGTTCAGACGCTGAAAGCATCAATAGATGCATGTTTTTTAGGCCATGACTGGAACAGTGAGCTAAGTATTTCTTCACATCAAACACCAAGTACCTCACATTATGTGTCAAAGAACTGAAACCCTAAGATCAGCTGTGCCTCTTGAAAATATATGACTTAACCATCCATGTACCTCAGATTCCCCATCAGTAAAAGATTAGTAGAACAGCACTCCACATCAAGCACTACTTTGTTCATGTGCTTCCAGAGGCAGGAAAGAAATGTAAGGATGCAAGTGGTGACTGTGTGGTTTGACAGCATAAATTATGATATTCTTTTTTTCCATTGGAAAGTAGGTTTCCCTTGCTTTGCTTTATACATACTCTTATTTTGTCTTTGAGGTCTTGTTCATTTCTATGGGATTGCTTCATTCTCAAAATTTATTACCACAGATGACCTGCATGCTCCTTTGGTTATAATCTGAATGATGTAAGATAAGAGTCTAAAATGGTAGATAGATGGGGACATTAATCCACCATAATCCATGCTAGTGCTAAAATGGTAGTCCCACTTTCCTCCCAAGATAAACATCAAATTCTTACATAATGAAATTAGGTGACTTAGGACTTGTACAAGCATGTCTTTTAGTAGTCTTAAGTTGTGTTGTCATTTATAATTTTTCTACATGCAACAGTAGAACAAATGCCTGAACTCATATTTTTTTTACAGAGCTTTCAATATTTCATATAACCTTAGCTGTAGAAATCTCAAAGAACAGTTGCTTCTTTAGCAACTGTCATGTTGATTTGAGGCATGATCAGGTTTCAGTTTGTTTACATGACCTTATTTTTGATTAAGGATAACCCTATTGTTTACTGTCATAAAGCTTGTATCACGTGACAACCAAGTGCTTGCAATACAAAAAGGACCTACTATAAAATATTCATCCTGGGCTTTGAGCAACACAATTGCATAAAGAGCGTGGTTTGAAAATTGCAAGGATGTGATAGGAAAGGGGAATTTTATATCCCATTAAAAATCTATCAGAAGACTGGACTGTTGTCTGCTGGATTTTATATTGTGGATTGTACTTTTGGAAGCAAGTCAATGATGCACAGAGCATAATTAAATCAATCTGTAAATGTCTATTATAGTTTTTATAAAGGATGATGGCTCTGTCCTTGTAACAGATAGGACATTTTAGTGACTTGTCTGCACAGGAAAGTTTATACTTGTTACTCTTTCCACGCAGTGGATTTCAGTGTGAAGAATATTGCCACTGCTGGTGCAACAAGACATGAGTGATGCGAAATCTGCCTCCTCCTACCAGCTCTCTGGTGGCAATCATTCTTTGGTAACCATATTACATCTGCCTTGTGGGGTCTGGGCTGGCTGTTGTTACATATTAAGAGGGGATTTCAAGGATTTGTGTTGATCTGATTGTCTTTTAGTGCACTCAAACTGATAGATTTAGGCAATATTGAGCAACTTAATTTGAAGGATCTTGTTTGAAATTGCTAAGAAATACATACAGATTTTGAAACATCTTTGTGAGTTCTGTAAAGTGATAAAGAAATAACTTTGCAAGTTACGAAAGTAGAACATTATTCTAAAGCAGTAATGTCACTTATGGTATTCAACATTGTTAGTGAAATTCCCTGTATCACTGGAAGGTAAAGTTAAATTTTGACAATTAGCTGGGAAAAGCTAATGAGAATAGCTGAATCAACAGTATTTGTCTATCTGTAGCTATTATTACATTGCTATTCCCTGGACATTTATGATGATTCAAATATACAAGATCTAAACCGCTATGTTCTATAATTATGAATAATAAAGAGCTTCTGTTAACTCATACTCAAAAGAGTTTTCACACAGTTTTTCTTATTCTAAGAGACTAACATGGAAACTTTATTTTATGTAGGTGAAAAGTTTATTTTATGTCGATTATTGATCTGTGTTTGACTAACCCCCAATCCTACAAACACGCAGCATGAGTTACAGTGCCTGCTGACCAAGTTGCAGTGCAGCATTGCAGTCATGATAGCAACACAATATTCATCACGTTTATATAACATCTGTTGCCCGAGAACCCCCAGCACTTTAGAAATGCTAACTAATTAGAGGCCTGCCCATGCTCTTGTTGAAGTGAGTGGCAATGTTCCAGTTGTCCTCAATGGGAGCAGGCACTGGCTCAGCCTCGCAGTGGTGTAAAAGTAGGTTAGGGATCTCCATATTCATTTGAGAAGGGAGAGAAAGCAGAGCCCAGGGATGGAGTCCAAAAGGAATGCACTGCATACCTTTCTCTGCATTTCTCTGAAAGAAAAAGTAATATCAATTGCACTTGTTTTTAAATCAACATCTCCTCTCTGTTCTTTAGCCACTATGACTTCTTTAGCCACAGTAAGTAATCTCATGAGGTGCACAAGTCAACCTGTGTTGGCACTTTCGGTCCCTAGCACTTTCCTGCTTGCAGGATTCAGCCCTGTTTCCATTTGAATCAGCTGTTCTGGCATCGCTTCTTCATTCCCATTCTGCCAGGCAGCCAGGAGGCCTCTGTGGGAATCACATCCCTACGCCCAGGCTGTGGTGGCCACATGGAAGCAGGAGGGTCCTGATCCTGCCAGAAGCTGCAGACTCAATTGCACCTGCTGGAGAGCTAAACTGCATTTAGTAAAATAGCACTATTTGGGCAGGAACTGGAATATAGTCATATGGTGGGTATTATCAAAGCCAATAAATGAAAAGGACAGTTCAATGTTGAATCAAAAGAAAAAACTACCAGCAATGTATCTGAAAATAAAGAACCAGAAAGTAGCTCATAGAAATTTTATTTTGGTCTCTCTATACTTAAAAATGATTTTTTTTTTTTTTTTGGCAAATAATGCCACCATGGAGCTTAAGGTACAAGTATCTACCCACAAAATACCTGTATGACATAGGAAACACTCTGGGAAATGCTGTAATTTCCTGTGATAAGGTGTATGTTGTATTATTCATGCGGTTCAGTGAGGAGATTTATCCTATCAGGCAGAACCCGCTCATGGATTAGCTTATCCAGACTTTACACAAGATTGCTACGTGAGCATCCTTGCAGAAACTTGCTCCTGCTTGGCAGTGCTGTGGAGCTATGCTTCCAAATGTTTGGCACTAAATTACGACCCACCTGCATAGGGGCATTTAATTTGGTATTTTTTGTGGGTACAGACAGCTCCATCTTTATGTCTAAGCAGTCACATAATTCTTCTCTTTTAATGTACTCTAAATGGCCTCAGCTTTAGAGATGTAAAAGTATTAGTTATCTCTGCAATATGAAATCCCCCCATTTCTGGCTACATTAGCTGCCCGCCTCCTAGTTTACTTTCTGCTCACCATCCATTTTCATTGACGTTTCCCCCACACCAATGCAAGATTAGAACACCACGGGAAATTAAACACAGTGCATATAAATCATGTTTATTGTTACTTCGGCTACTGGAAGATAACAAAAATCAATAAGAAAGGCATGATGACTCACAGTTTTATTAGTATACTCTGTTTTTCATGAAGCTGAGTCTTCACAGAGAGCATGGTTTAATTGGACCACTGAGATATTCAAGAATTCATACGTTCCACCTGATCCAGACCATTTGTCTTCTGAAATCTCAGTTTCTTATTTTCTGTAGTACTTATAATCGTAGGAGGAAGAACTTTACTTCTTCCAAAGAATCTGACAAATTTCTAAAAGCCGGGGAGGTTCTGTGAAGGTTCGGAATTTGTCTCAGCAGTGGCACCTGAAGCACAGAGGTGATGTCACCTCTGAGCACTCTGGAAAGGAGGCACCCGGTCTAGAAACATACAGAATTTCAGCCCATCATAATGTGACTACCGCTGCTCTCTGCTTAATTACAGGGCCAATAAGTAGAATCTTATTTTGGCCATAATTATTGGTCTTTTTTTCCCCACAACCTTCAACAATTTGTCTTTCCTTTAAAGACTCATTTTCTTATTTAGATTTGTTACTGCTACTTTTTCAAAGATATTTTCCAAATACAGCTTACTAGCTGTACTAGCTTGTACTTACTAGAATACCCACTCCTTATAGTTACCCCTAGTGATATCAAATACAAATGTTTTTCTTTGCTGACAATGTAGTTATTAATCATAGTCTTTTTTGGGCAGTAGTTAGTTAGTTTGGGCTGTAGTTATTTCTTGATGATGGTTTTTATCATTCAGACCTTCTGCCTGTGTCATTATGTCATTGCCTTCTTCCAGCTAGTTTTATATCATTAAGGACTGATAGTCAACCAAATAAAGATACTCCAGGTGTATTCCTTCCAGAAGTAGCCCCTTAATTGCATTTTTCCCTGTAGAAAATGCAAGGACAAATCTGTTTGTGAGCATGGGTCGAAATGAGGGCTCTTAATCTATTACCGATCACATTGACAAAGGCTAATGACTTTAAAAGCTCCTAAAACAAACAGTTTTTAAAAGGAATATGTACTTATCTATCTATTACTACAGTAGACATTTCCTAGCATGTGTGTGGTGCTAGGACATAAAATTGTTCAACATTTCTCTTTTCACTGAAGATAGTTATTTTCTGGATTTCAGAAACAGTATTACATTTTGAAATAATAACAGAGGCTCAGGCTAGTTCTGAAGAATATAATTTTTGTTGCGATCAATATGACTAGCAATAAAAAGAAGTAATGTGTTTAAATACAAGATTACTCAGTAGTAGCAATCTTAAATCACAGCTACCAGCTTCCTCATTTACCTCATGGTTTATTTGCCTTTTTACCCAATCCTAGCCTCTAACATGGGCACTTACAGCAGACCAGAAAAAAACAGTCAGATACCTGCATGTTATTAAAGTGGGGGAAAGTGCTAATTTACAGGAGATAGAGAGTTCAACATTCTAGGTCAAACACTGGCATAAATGCTCATATCTGGGCACTTCCAGCAGACATCAGAAAAGCAATAAAACTAGCCAGAAATAGACATCTCCTCAGAAACTCATAGTTTCTCCAGAACCTCACAATGCCAGAGGCTCAGAACAACGATTGTATGGATATTGCTCGGCCCGCGCCGGGGGAGCTCGCTGCTGAGGAGAACGTCCCGGCAGCACCAGCTCTCCACAGCCGAGGCCTTTGCTGTCTGGCCGTGCTCCCCGTACCTCAGCACCGCGGTCCCCGGGGAAAAGGATGGTGAAGAGATGACCAATGTTGGTGCAGGAAGGCTGGGCAGTAAGTGAAATGGTGAATCCGTTGTGCAAGGTGGCTACACCAGGCTGAGCGGTGCCTGCAGAAGCGATCCAGGAGTTAAAGCTCTCCCCACGGGCAGGTGGAGGTGCCCGTTCTGGAGAGGCTGCACACATGTAGTGACAGGCTGTATCAGCCTAGGGTGGCTACAAACCAAGATACACACCAAGCGGGTGCCTCTCTGTGCCTTGAAATGTCGCTAGTGAGGCAGCTTGGTGGGGATGTGATGACCATCCCAGCACTTGCCAATTCCTCCATCCCTGTATTACATTGAATAGATCTGAGTGAAAAATTATGTCAATAAGAAAACACCAAAACCAGCATCTGATTGGACTGGTGCTGCCTCAAGCTCCATGGCTGACTTTTCTAGCAGCTACATGACAGAGAAGGCAGAGATAAGCAAGGGGCAGCTGTTGCAAAATGGGAAACCAGTGAGACCCAAGCTAATGCAGCCCTGCAAAACAAGGGTCAACAGTGTTTTTTTATGACACTGAGTAGATTCCTTGGAACAGGAATGGCTCCTAATATTTATCCTGGATGATGCAAATGTCATTTAAAATGCAGAAGGCCACAAAGCAGATATGAAAGGAGCACACTGGCAGCTTCTGGAAACCCTGCTGTCTGTGCTAAAACCTGTCAAAATTATCAGTCAGTATTTGCCAGCTGGAACTGCAGCAGTGTCATTCAAAGTCCATCCCAGGAGGACTTTTCAGTAGATATTTGATCAGAACAGATGATGATATCCCAGCATTATCTAAGTTTAAAACAAATTCATCTACAGATCTGCTTTTCATTAGATGTGAATGCTACAAGCTTCCATCTTTATATGTCCTTTAAGCTATCATATTGGAGCTATTGCACAAACATAACCTTGTTTTCCACTAAATTCAGGAAGAAAAGATGCATAGCCTCATCTGTTTAAAGATTCAGGAGCTGGTCAGTTAATGGAAGTATTGGCTTTTATTTTTGGCTATACTCCTACAGCAAAGAAATCTCTATCTTTGTAGATTTTGACCTATATTTCACACAACAGATTATTTTATATACATCTCTATCCTCTGGAATGATGGGCTGAAAATGCAGTGGCCAAACTGGGGAGCTTGTATCTTGCAATGTTGAGGGCAACTATTGATATTTTCGTTATTGTTATATTTGTTTATTACTCATGCTTGCAAATCAAAATAAAGAAGATATCCAAATGGAAGTGCAACATTTTCTTCTCAGCAATAACAGAATTGAACAGTGGATACCCACAGGCTGCCTGGTAGTGGTTTGGAAACAGCTTAAAATGTTTTGAATGGCTGAAATGGGTAAAATGTGCAGCAT
This sequence comes from Crypturellus tataupa, assembly GCA_034781795.1. Taxonomy (NCBI): domain Eukaryota; kingdom Metazoa; phylum Chordata; class Aves; order Tinamiformes; family Tinamidae; genus Crypturellus; species Crypturellus tataupa. Next base: position 21,069 of record JAWLRI010000731.1, read on the forward strand.
TTGTTTAATGCCAGCAAAGAAAGCATGCAGCTGTGTTAATTTGATCTCAATATCCAGAACTCCTGTATTTTTGCTAAAAATCCATGAGCGCCTGATAGAAAAGAAAAAGATCACAGAGTGCAGGACAGAGCATGTGGATGCTGAATTCTGGGCTATCAATCCCCCATGAATTAGCTTAGTGGCTAATTCAAAGTAATGCAGAAGTGTGTGAACACAGTAATTAAGGAACATATCTTTAACCTGCATAGCAAAGTGATAGCAAATGTACTTCAGTTCACTGTAGTTGCACTTAGAACAAATTGATATAGCCTCATTCTGCAGACAAAGTCACCTTCTCCTTTTTTTTACTTGCATTTTCACTTTGCTCTTTTAGGCTTGTACCAAGAAGCTTGTATTAAAAAAAAAAAAAAAAAATTTAAGAACAGAGAATTCTTTGTATGTCTAGGGGTAATAATCGAGTATCACTATTGGTTGATTATTTCATAAAAGCATTAGACCCAAGCCATTAAATTGACTAATTTAGCAATTGCTTTCTTCTGTTCTCCATTGTAGAGATTTGAATTATAAAACTGGCAATGTCTGAGAGGGTGAGCAGGTGGCTGAAGCCTTCTCCATCCCATTTGTGCCATGCTGGCTCAGTCTTTTTTCTTTTTTTTTTTTTTTTTTAACCAGACTGGATTTACTTTAGGGTGCTGGTAGCGAGTGAAGGATGGCCTAAGATGCTGAGAATTGCAACAATACCAGGTGGCCTGCAGTGAAGCTCCCAGCAAAGAGCCATTGGTGTGATGCGGTCTTAAATTTACAGGAAAGAAAGTGTGCTCTTTAAGTTAAAGCAGACTGTGAGTATCAATTTTTATTGATGTTACAACAAAGTAGTGAGATTCTGAAAAAAAAAAATCCAGTGGGAGTGACAAGGGCAAACAAGATAACGGTGCTTATAAATCAACTTGATTGATTTATAAAAGGAAATATGTGTGCTGCTGTCAGAGAGAACATGACTGGTTTTCACAGAATCACAGAACGGTTGAGGTTGAAGGGACCTCTAGAGATCATCTAGTCCAACCCCCCTGCTCCAGCGGGGACACCTAGAGCACAGGGTGGCGTGTTGTTAAAGTGGTACTGGCTGCTGCAGTATTTCTTGCCCCTCATACACTGTTCTTTAGCTTTGCCATTTTGAAGCAGATGCAAGTGTAATGTGAGCAGACGCCAGTCCCAACCTGCTCCATGAACCCGCTCAGTATAACTCATTCCCTATGGAATTTGACAATCACAATGAAGAAACAAAGCAAACACACAAGTTTCCGCGCAAACTTTCCTCCTTTGTGTTTGCAGTGTCTCGTCCTTGCAGCACCCCAGGCTGCACCTTCTCCGCTCCTTGTCCCACACAGCCACTCCCCAGTTCCTAAAACCAGGTTGAGGTGAGTCTGCTGGTGCAATAAATCAGCATAAACCACTAAATTCTTTCATTACATGCCCATGTATTACCAGGCTTGTTCCATGCCAAGTGCCAAATTTATTACTCGTCTGTCCTTGCCACTGCAAGGGCAAGACTGACTCAGTATTTATAAAGTGCCATTACTCACTGGTTAGGAGGAACTGAACACATGCAACTAGTAGTAATTATCATTGTTTATCTTTCAACACAAATTAGCTTTTAAATCTGAACTCCTGAATAAACTTGTGTTCAATCTAGACAATTATTTCAGAACACTGACAAGAAAAGGGTTCTTTTGCAGCATCAAAAGCACTTAATCAGATCATATATTGAATTAAGAAATTCAAGATTAAATCTTAAGCTACGAGAAACAAAGTATATTCAAATAGTGAAAATATATGCTGGATGAATCAAGATATGTAGTTACTTAGCTCCACTCTCTGCCACGCATTTTCTGTGTTGCACACTCAAAGCTTTGGTTTCTTTATTTTTACACAGGTACAACAAGACCTACAGACACTCAGGGCAATGACTCTTTTCCTGGTATTCTGCAGGAACTATCCAAATAAAGAGAATGTCAGCTGAGTTTGCCTCCCAGCAAACTGCGTGGTAGCAGCGGCGCAAAACTCTCATGTGGCTCCACCTTAATGACTGTGTGCGGATTACTGCTGGCCTGCTTGGGTTTGCGCCTGAGTTCAGGCTCATACTGATGTCCAGACTAGCTGACAACAACCCCCAAACATCCCTATATTTGTTCTGTGGCGCACATACAGCCTCACGCTGCGGGCTCAGATCAGATTTCCCTGGTGCGCCTGCTTCACCTGCCATCTCCACTCTATCCCATTAATCTTCACCATAGCTGTGGCAAAACCACAAGCTTCTGGGATTTAAGTTGGTCCGTCCTTCACTAACCAGCCCACAATTCCCAATTCTTGTGCCTTTTTGGCAAACTTTTCCTTGATGTTTTACTTAAGTGTTTATAGAGTATTTTCTAACTCCCTGTTTGGCCTCCAGCCTCTCATCGCTGTGGGCTGCTCCAGGCACCGAGTCCAAGTCATATGAGTTCCCGACATACAGCTGTTTGGTAAGAAAAGCACAGGCAAACCCCAGTCAGATCCTGACAGGGAAACAACAGGCCTTGTGACTGCACCTGCTATATTAAGCACTCTGTAACAGTGCCATTTTCAGGGAGGTTGCTCATAGTAGCCCATCCTATATTGGACGCTATCTTCCTGATAGATAAAAGAGCTGAACCACCTCTGGACATGCCCTCACTCACAAGACACTTTTCAGAGAAGGAAAAAAAAAAAAAAAAAAAAACAAGGAGAGTGGGCAAAGGAGAAGTCTAGGTCATAAAATGTTACCAAGATACGAACATGATTGAGTGGCACACCACACAGTTTGGAGCAATCTCCTTCATTAAGTTTTCCCCTGGATGCTACAAGAATTATCTGAGGCCCTTCCTGCATTCTGAATAAGATCCCCTAAACAGCAAGAACTCATTTACATCTTTATTACTACTGAGGAATTTTTGGGGGCAAAGGGGAAGAGATTTCCAGATAGACGGCTAGGGACTCATGTGGTTAGAAAGGATTTGGGCTTCCTCACAGATGACTGGTTTTGACCCATGCAAGAAGCCAAGTAATGGACTTATGCTGGCTGCTTGCCAGGGTGACTGAGATCTTTCTATATGTATCTTCAGATCTTTCTATATGTATAACCTGTGCAACGGTATCAGCTAGAATTGCCATAGTGATTTTTATTAAAATTACATAATAATCCAACTCTCAGCAATTGCCACACAAGAGATAAACTATTTGTAAAGCATAAGCATAAATAGGCAAACAGCAAAACAAGGCTGTTTTTATCATGATCACAGCAACTGGAGAGTCGCATGGTCAACTCGCATGGAAGATAACTGTCAGAAGCACCTGAGGAGGCAGCTTCTCCTAAGCTCTATCTCAGTGACCCCATCAAGACCAGGTAATCAAACAAATTCCTTCAAGTTTTTAAATCAATCATCTGCTTAAATTGGATTCGCTTATGATAACAATAGCTGTTTTGACAGGGATTGTCCCCTAAGAGAAGAGGGTTCGGAGTCTTTGGGAAATGCTGCAGTTTGTGTTTTGCAGTAGTAATAACAGCAGTAATAATAACCTGAATAAGCATAGTGTTTGTGAATTAGCCCGAGGAAAAGTTTTCACAAAGTTAAGCTGTAATTTAGTTTTTCAATTGTACAGCTGCTTTAGCAGATGACATTTGCTAATAATAAGAGCCACCAGAAATCTATATTGCTGGTCTGTTTTACGTGGAAGCTGTCCCGGGAACGGTAGCAGCCAGTGTTTTCTGGCAAGAGTTGCCTTGAGCTGTCACACGTTTAGAGGGAGATCATGGAAGCTGCTGGTGATAAATTGCAAACATTGGCTGTGCTGTGGCAGGTAAGCTGTGCTTGTGGGAAGCCCGGCTGGCAGGTGTCTCTCAAAAAGCAGTTCCCCAAAAAGCAGCACATGAAAGTTTTCCTGACCCTTCCCTTTGCCGTGAGGCGAGGCTTGGTAATATTTAAGGCTGAAAGCATGTTAGGCAAGGGGTTACAGCAATTAACAGCACAATTTGTATTCAACCACTTAGGCAGTTGAGAATATTTCTTCTTTTACTGTGGTGGGTACACAAGGTTTTAGAAAACTTTGCACAGTGTGAGAGAATAGTCGGGCTGTGCTGGCCTGGAATACTTCCTCTTTTCCCCATTCAGACATCTCCAAGATATTTATATCCCCAATGTGTTGCCCAGCCTGTGAGAAAGACAAACAGGCCCATGACTGAGGCTCTAACTACCTATTTAACCACATTATTGCCAGGAGGCAAGTCATTTTCCAATGGGAGCCAGTAAGCTTATACAAGTGATTGGGGCAAAGCAACAAATAAAATCCACCTTCTCACCATGTGATCTGTTGTTGCCTTGATACATTTCACCAGGAACCTCCTGAGTACAGCTGAGCTCAGAAGCTCATGAGATGAGACAAAATGAAATAAAACTTGTAAACTCTGATCCTGAGATGTAGAAGTAATTAATTCTCATATTGAAAATTTACATCTTACTTGGAAGGAAGGAAGGAAGGAAGGAAGGAAGGAAGGAAGGAAGGAAGGAAGGAAAGAGATGGCTTGTTTTCTCCCATTGCAGACACTACAAAAGCAGACGGACTAGCCATCTTACCAAGGAGCAAGAACACATAGTCAACACAGCGTCAGGCCCAAAGAAAATGGACCATTCTATCTAAAATGAGGGGCAAAGACCTGGGAAAGCTATTGTTGCATGTGGAAACAGTGAACCTTGGAAGGCTTCTTGAAGGAGAAATCCTTTGGTGGAGCTGGCCCAGAACCACCTGGAACATTAGTTACCAGCGCGATGCAGGTCCATCCCCACTCTCCCAGGGAGAGGGGTGTGGGCAAACCTCCTTTGCAGGGCTCTGAGGAACAGCTGGTATAGGCACAAGGACCCATAGTCCTTATCTCAAGTCCCTCTTCTAGGTGTGAGTCAGACATTAGAAGCTCCTACAAGTCTTTGGTCTGCTGCTTCCCAGCTTGCTACCAGGACTTAAAGGGAATGCAAGAGGTAAAGACAGGTATTTTATGAGAGACTTGTACCTGAGCTTGGCGGTCAACAACAACCTTTTCAGTCCACACCAAATGAGCAAGAGGAGGAGTCAGGGAGAAGATGACTCTCGAACACAAAAGGAATCACAATTCATTCCCCATGTCTGGTATTTCAGAATTTTCAATTTCGGTTTGCTGACATACCCTCCCAGAGTTAAAAAGTACATTTTCTTCTCCATAGCAGTCTGACAGGTCTCTCTAAGTATTTTCTTGTACATATTTCTTGTGAATTTTTTACAGTTCTCTGTTTAAGCATGTCATGCCATTCGTCATGGTAATTAAATGCCTGCCTAATGATGTCCAGATATTAATCTGTGAGAAAACACCCCATGCAGAAGTGCAGTCCCACATACTGGCAGCTTAAGTAAATACAGACAGCAAGGCTTCGTAAGAAATGAGAACAACATGATGCAAGATATTTTGCAACTTAACACAGTATATTGTTGGTGGCAGTTGCTCACTAAAGTAGCTGTAAGAGCAGGAATGTAAACGTTTGGCTTTAATTTCACTAGCCTCTCTTGGCCTAGGTCAACATTGCTTATGTGGTTGCTTTATGCCTGTGGCACTGCGCTGCCTTTGAGCAAAGAAACAAAATATTCCGCATGGCCTGCACTATAAGGGTGCGCTTTCATGGGCTGTGTGAGAAGATGGTGGGCTCAGTTCCCCCCACATGGGGATAGAGAGGCACATGTGTGCCAGGAGGTTCCAGCTGCCCAGCAGGTCAGCACTGGGTTGTTTCAGAACTCAGTGACACACAGCCTGCATCCAAATGGGTATCTATGAACCTTTGTGACAGTCCTCCAAATCCCACAGGATTTGGGATAATACTTGCTGAGTTGAACATGGCCCTTCCAAAGCTGCAAGCAAGTGGCCGGTCAAATCTCATAAAGGGACCACTCTAAAATCCAGCTAAAGTTTCAGATGCGTTCCTAATAACATGGATGATCTACTGAGCCTTTTAGTTTGACATGCCAACGCTAGACACCAGTCTGGAAAGAGAGTCTCTAAGGTTTGTGGGCTGAAAATTTGGTGATTTGAGACAAGGCCTTGACATCTGGGATCACTGGGGATCACTGAGTTCTTCTGTCTGTAGGGAGAAGGATGAACAGTCTAGGCAATGATAGCTGCTGTACTCTGAAAATCCCAATATGTAGCACACATCAAATCTTTCATATCTGTACTTCTTCCTTCCTTGTGCCTTGCTTTTTCTTCTGCTTGGCACTGTCCAAGGCTGTCTCTGCACGTTGTCCCAGAATGTGAATATATGACTTGCAAACATAAAATTGATCTATTTTTTTCCCCTCATACAGCACTAAGTGTTAAAGTCTGAACAGTGTGCTACATCAGCAAAGTGCAGATTTTGGAGGATTGAAATAGTTTCTACCTTTGGGCTAATAAAGACCTTATTTCCCAAAGGGAAAAAAAGGCTGTATCCCTGGCTCCTTAGAAAACCTGCAGTGTTCCTCCCAAGATAATAATAAAGCCTACAAGATCCAAAAAGCAGAACATACACATGGATATTAAGACCTTGCATGAGTTCCAGAAAGTAATGTGGGAGAAAGATGAGCTTTGCATTTTCCAACTTACAGGCCAACCTCAAAAATACACATAAGCAAATAGTAGTTAATCAACATAGACCATTTAATCTGTTCAATACAAACACATCAGTCAACAGTCATGTGAAGAATAAAACATAACATACATATGCTTCTATAGCATTCTAAAAGTGAATATAAGAGATTTTGTCAGGTGTCTTTGAATCTACAGTATAAATCATAATGAATTACAGAGTTTGAATTTATCAATACTTTTCACTTCACATGATACAGCTTTATCCCTATTAGATTTATGTACTTGTGTCTAGCTTCAATAATTCAACTGATTCTCATGGCATTTCTTTCCTTGTATTGTAAAATTTTGAGCAAGAATCATGTTTTTATTTGTTCATGTAGAAAGCAGCACACTGGAGATCTGGGGCATTACAAAGTGATATTAAGCAGAAACAATGGGCTTCTAGGATTATTTGTTCCACCTGCCAGGGACTGGCAAAACTAAGTGGTCTGTAGTTCCCTGGATTCTTTTTCCTGCCTTTCCAGAAGACAGGAGTGACATTTGCTTTCTTCTAGTCCTCAGAGTGTCCCTGCATGTGTCAATGAATCCCATAAAGTCCCATGAACTTGCGTTATGTTCTATCTGCTTAAATGTTCTGTAACTTGTTCTTCCTCTACTGAAGGCAGGTCTTTATCGCTCCAAACTTTTCCACTGATGTCCAGAGTCTATGATTCCTGAAAGTAAATTTTACCAGTAAAAAAGGCCCAAGAATTCAGTTTTGCAAGATAAATCAATTTTATTTAGCTGTGGTATTTTCTATACCTGTAATAGAAGTTAGCATTAGTTTCCTAAAAGAAATATTTAACATCTTATACCATTGCCTGAATACAATATTATGTTGCCTCTTCTGAGAGGCAGTTAATAATGGCTATTCAAGCTACGGGTTTCACCTGAAAGCTCCTGGAAAACTAGTCCTATCTAGTCTTAATTGTCGAAATTAATGCAGACTTACCCTCATACAGACTTACCAAGATGAATACAGACCTACCTTACTTACAGAGCAGTAACTCTAGTAGTATTTTCCTGCAGAATCACATGGGGATACTAGCAGCATTAAACTAACCTAGAGGGAAAAAGAAGAATGACAAATCATTCAGAAGACTGCAACAATATTTCAACATTCACAAAAAAGATAGGTTTCTCTCAGAAAAAAAAAATAAAAAAGAAGCACAACTTCTATACCTAAGTACTAGAAATAATTCAAGAACAAAAGCAATCACTATCATGCCTTCAAGAACTGCGTTTTGACATTTCTGATCAAATTCCTGCTATTGTATTGTTAAGGAAGTGGCCCTGTTTGTCAAACTGGAATGATAATAGAAGAACTTCCTGTTTAAAACTGCTGGAATTGCAGCCCATCAATCATACAATTCATAGTGCTGGGCTGGAGCATGACAGCAACAGTTCTCCATTTGGCTTCAAGGGTTCCCCAGAATGTTATACCTACTCTCTACAATCTGCTCCTCCTGTCATCCTTCCCCCTAACTGGTGGGATTGAGGATAAAATAACTGGGCTCCCAGACTCTTAACCGCTATCCCCAGAGCTCTGAAATCCTGTTTGACAGCTTCTAGTTTACCCTTGTCACAGAGGGTAATAGTCAGATGTGTGGACATGCCTCAGCAGTCGTTCTGTGCATCTTGTATTTGAGCTCCTGGCAGACCACAAGCCTCTCTCGACAGGAGCTCAGGTCAGCAGATAGGTGCCTCTGCCCCTGTCACCCACAAGAACCACTCGCTTCTTCTTCTGCTTCTTCTAGATGTTCCCACAAGGCGCCGAATCTGTCATCCCGTTGCTTCTCTGGAATCCATGCCCAGCTCCTCCTCACCCTGGAGGACACTAGACCTGTTCCTCAATTGTAAGTCCTCAGGATGAGTAAGAGTCACTCCTCCTACGAGAAGTGACTAGTTTCCAGCCTATGTATCTTCTGCTCATCTTCTCAGTGCTATGTAGCCTACTGACTTCCTCCTGTTACCCATTACCTGGTGACTCAACTGGTCAACAACAGCCTACGTTCAGCAGGAGAGATGCCGGTGAGTGCAGGCCTCACGGAGAGGCCCCAAGCGCCCACCAGCCTGAGATCTGTGGGGCTGCATCTGCTGTCAGGAGGTTTGTGTGGGTCAAAACCTCTGACACAGCTGATGCAGAGACTCTAACAGCTCAGGAGAAATACAACAACTTTGTGGTGCTAGGGAATCAGACCAAGTGGTGTAGCATCTGATGGTAGCTAAATGTTTCAAAGGAACATGCAAAATAAGCTGAAATTAGTTAATTACATAATAACCTATAACAAAAGTTTCTTCCAAGGAACAGCAGTTGCTTAGCTTAATAATTAAGAAGTCAAACTTGAAGATTTATATTCCTTGTAACTGTAAACTATGTCTACTAATGGTTGTGGATATTTCTTAAATCCCTTCAAAAAAGCTCTTATTTTCTAATAGCAATTTCAACAAAACAACTACATATTTTTATATTTGTTGTCTATTCTATATATCTTGACAGAATTTAACTCTCATTTTGTACTTTTAGAAGAAAAAGATGACTAATCTCTTCACTGCTCCTCTCAATTTTATTAATAATTCACATTTAAACAAGAAAAAATATAGCCAGTGTATCCGTGAAATTTTAATATTCACATTTCCTTATTAAAAGTAAATATAGTCATAATGTGTCTTTAAAACAAAATGAAACGAAACAAACAGCAAACAGTCAAACAGATTTGCTCTCCCCCAGAAAGCCATGTATACCAAATGTTATGCAATGAAGTTGGGCTAATCTGATCGCCAGGAGGGTAGAGCCAGCTGATGTTACGAATTGTTTCTGTTATAAGCAGACATGTATCTAATTCTTCATAGAACAGGAGCAGCTGCTGCCAACTTAGAATAAGAGGTGGAGCAGTGCCCATCAATTCATGCTATGTACTCTATCAAGCTGCTATTTCAAATATCCCCCCAATTACAGGATAGTTCAGGAACAGGTTAAATTTACTATCATCATAAACACTGATTTGAAATATGATGGAGGACATATAAGTTTAGGGGTCAGAAGATTAAAGAAGGACAGTGCGAAACATAGAAGAAGAAATATATATGATGTGATAATTTAATTGAATGGACAAGGAAAAATGGATTTTATATCTATAGATTAATACACCCAATTTTCTAAGTGCTGTTCAGTTTCCTAAATAGGTTTTCTGAAAAAAGAACCATGTATCTTGGAGTATTGCAAGTTCATATACCGCCATTTTAGAGAGAGAGCTGTTTGACTGGCCAGCCAGTTTGCCTGGTCAGACTGGTATTTGAGAGTCAGAAAAACCCTTGGCTTTACTTATGCGTATAACACCTCTTACAGGGATGGAACATATAGCCGAGCCTTTATATGGCTTGAGGCAGCTCTCGTAAACTCGAGTGCCCCCGTGCATCCTCTGCCGCCTTTCCCAGGGTGCTGCTCATTAAAGCTCTGCGTGCCTCGCAGGCAGGACTACATTACTGTAACTACGCCATTCATTTGTGCAAGGCCCACACAGCGCTTTGCAGAGGGTCACTTAATCAAGGGATGAAGCTAAGGTGCAGGCAAAAAAGGTAAATGTGAATGAACTGTTTTATCGGTGAGAGGCTCCATGATGGTCTTCTCAGCTCTCCACATCTCTGAGTTGAGTAAAGCTTCCCCCATCCTGCTGCTATGCTAGAAATTGAAGACCTGCTCACTAGGTGAGATGGCAACAGCTTCTTATTTGTCATATAAGGAGACAGGGGCAGCAGGTTGGTCCTGGAACAGCTGCAGAAACATTCACGCTGTGACTCAGTGACGGGTTTCACTGCCATTCCAGGCTGCAGCTCGCAGGTTTTGCATCCGTAGGACCTGCTCCTCATTAGCCAGACCCCTTGATCTCTGCTCGTGCCATCACGTTTTGCCGCTATAAAGTCTGATGTGACCCACTGGCTGGTGAGGAGAAGATACCTCACACTACACTGACTGACTGTGTCAGAGTCAGAAGTACAAGGGAGGGATTTTTAGAGTGGGAGACTCAAGACCAGCGTGTGGAGATGGAGGCAGGAAAAAGGATGAGGGTGTGAGAAGAACATGCTGTGCTGCTAAATCTATCCTTCCAAGTGGTGCTATGTGCAATTGTTATAAGGAATTCAAAATAAATTGGTGGATAACAATGATAATAGAATGTATGGACACTGAGTATGACTTATGACAAAAGCTGATGATTCAAATGATGATCAAAATTGATGATTAAAAATTATCTGAATACAGGAGGATAGTTGAAGCTTATGTGAATGCATTAGAAAACAACTCTGAAATCCTCAAGGAGAGAAGTACCTACTTCTTACTGAACAGAAATATGAGGAGACAAAATATGATTAAACATTTTTAAGAACAAAGACACCCATCCTAGTATATGGATTTATAAAGCTATTTAGCCCAAGACAGTCCTGGGGAATATATAAAAAAAGAACATTTCAAAACCCTCCCTTTCTCTCAAATTAACTGTGAATCTGAAGAAACTGAATGGAAAAACTTGTCTGGTAATCATAATTTAAAATTGTATTTTTGTGTCTAATTTGCATTTGCCTCCTTCCTCCTGTATTAGTCAATACTTTTGCCCTTCAACCTTTGCCTTTAGAATAAACTTATTTTACTCTGTAAGTTTAATTTGACATAAAGAAACAAACATAAGCATCTCTGGAAAAAATAGACAAATTAAGCAATAAAATCCAAATAAAGGATTCCACCCTCCCTGGGCAGGTTGGAGGAATCTTGCGGACTGGACTCTGTAAATGGCAAGGACCAGTTTGAGAACTGGTAGCATCGAATATCAAGAAAAGCAAGTCCTCCTCTTTCAGCAGAGGGCACAAAACAGAGAGAGAACTCAAGAAGCTGAGAAACTGCTTAAAAGCAGGTGTTTGCATGGCCTGCTGTTGCAAGGTAACAGGAACAAAGATATCAGCAAACTTAAATTAAACCATGTATTTACCATATATTATTTATATACATTTACTATAATTTTTTATAGTTAAGGTGTTAAAAACAGACAGCCTTCCTTTTTGGTTCTTTACTACTGCTCCACAGATGTGGAAGTACATCCCTTACAAGGTTATCACCTTATCCGCCTTCTTCTCATAGTCTGATATACAACTAATTAATTAGTTGTGTGGCATTCTATAATTATTACTTTGAAATACTGGACCTGTCTTTTTTATTGTTTTCCCATATTTTAGGAGCAGAGTTTGCTTTGAAAAAGGAACTCATTTACACTGGTAATAGTGTAGTTTGAGCTGAACTTGAGTTTACATTCTCAGATGTTACCAGTGCATTTTGCCATCTTCGAATTTATTAAAACTTAAGTACTCAGACAAAAAAAGAAAGCTGATCCTAGAGCAAAATTTGACAATAGAAATTGATTGTTGCCTTAAAAGCTGAGACGATCTCTCTGTCTCTCTCTCAAAAGCAGCTATAAGACTGAAACGATTGAAAAAGTGAAAAATGCAAAACCAAGGTCTTCTGCCATAAGAGACACAGGGAGGTTTGACCTACTGTCTCTCAAAAGGTATTTATGTTTTCCTAGTAAGTAAAAAGGTAAACAAATTGTACTTGACCTGGCAATCGATAGTTTTGTCATTAATAACAGTCATTGGTAATTACTAATTAACAGGAATCACATTGGACCCTACATTACCACTATCAAAGAAGTGGCTGATTAAAGGTTATTTTAGTTCAGAAAATAGATGATGCTTGTGAGGATGATTGTGGTATAGGGAATATTGGAAGGGACAGAAAAGACTTTTTTGGAAGAAGGATGAGACAAAGGTTTTCAAAAAGGTCAAAAACTCAAGAGTAGAATTTCTGTTTACAGTAATTCAGTTGGACAGGCTTCAGCTTTTGCAGAAATATTTTTATCTTTAGAATGAAGTCTTGAACATTTTAGGTTAAACAAAGCCAGATAGATAAAGCTAAAATAAGATTTATTGTGGAAAAGCGATAGCCCCTATACAGCTAATACTGAAGCCAGTTTTCCTCTTGGTCTATTTTGCTAAAAGGAGCTTCAATAATTGCTCCTATTTCCTGATTGTGACTGCATTCCCAGAAGTGTCTTGACAAACAAAAAGAGGAACAAGAAAGGTGCAGTTAATAATCTTGTCGCATTGTCCTTTCCTGTCCTCTGCCAGAGATCTTCTCTGTTTTCTGTTGCGTTGTATGAAAAGCCTGGTCTTGAAAAGACCTGAGTATTTTAGATTTCCATTCAACTAAATGGAGTTTACAGGAAATTCTCTGTGTTTGTTACATCTTTCTGACAGACAGTAATTTTTTATACCTAAAAACCAGGCGCACTTATGGAACCATAAAAAGTTAATCATAGACTGCCCTAAGTTCACGTTATGCCAAGCCACCCTCCAGGGGCCATTTAAATCAATACACGTCCTTCTGCATTTTGAGTGATAGCCTTTGGTAGGAAACACTTCCCTGTGGAAGTGCCACTTCTCGCTGATAATATACATAGCAGTATGCAAATGAATAACGTTTATGGAGAAGTCTTCCACTTTTGTGACCACCAGGTTTTACAGACTGACTGCTCTGGATGCATCAGCTTCTTTATATTGCTCTCCACCCTCCTCGTCCTACGGAAGATTTTTGTATTTAACTGTCAGGACTAGTCACACTGTTGTCATATCAAAATGTGATTTGCAACGTAACCTTTGTCCAGCCAGATGTTTTCATCTTCCCATAACTTACTGCTTTTATAGTACAGATAACAGTAGTTTTACGTGGGCAGGAAATTCTTTGAAAACATGTGTAATGCAATCTTCTTTCAGAAAAACAGTGTAAGACCTAGTTCTACAGCAGTGTCAGTGAAAGCCCTTACAATGTATTTTATAGCAGACATCAAAGACAGAGTACTACTTCTCTGGTAGAAGCTGCTTATTTTGCTTTGTCTAACATATTTCTTGTCTAACATTTGTGTGCTTTGTTTTTAATTGCAAATCTGGAACTCAAGCTCTGTGGAGCAGGGTGCATTTTATTCTTTCAGGTAAGCAATCTCCCCAGTCACTGTGGAGGGATTATTGCTCTGTGACTGTTTTCAAGGTGTGTTTGTCTGACGTCTTCCTCAACGCGCCCCCTCTCAAATAAGAACACAAGAGCCTCTTCCCAAAACACCACATTTTCCCAGTGGAAACATGTGAGAGATGTTAGCTATGAAACTTCATGCCATAGCTACAAATTATTTGCAACAATAATGTGTTTTACAGTATAGATAAGGTAGTTTTCAAGTACAAATTCCTGTTCTAGTGTCCTAGAAGTGATGGGAAGAAGAGTATTTTAGCATTTTCTGAGCATTGCTACAGCACATACATTGAATGAATTAAAATTATCTAGAAAGAGGCCATGTTTTAAAACTGTCATTTTATGCTGTGCTGTCATGAATTTGTTCATGATAATTTGTTCATTGAAACTATGGGTTTCATTCGGTAAATTGATTTTTTGCTGTGAATATTTCATGAAACTCTCAGGAATACCACCTCCATGGATTTATATAGATGCACCAGAATCATTTCTTGTGACTAGACTATGATTCAGAATGAGCTACCAGCCTTTTCTAAAGCAGCTCTTCTGCAGCAGCTCTTAAATCCAGAACCTTTAGGTTAAGATTTCCGAAGATTTGTGCAGTTTGTCTACTAACTAAAAGAAAATAACATACAGTATGCTTGATATATACATACATATAAAAACACACACGTGTGCATCCCTTTATGTATGTAGCCTGATGTACTGAGCCTAGTGGTTTTGCTATGAAGTTGCTCATGTGTGTCTATATTTGCAGGTCCACACTCAAGGAATTGATTCAGGATTTACTGGGAACAGTGTTTTTTCCTTTCTGAAAGCAGCCCTCCTTGCTTTACTACAAAAACGCCCTATTCCTTCTGAAGCTGCAGATGCTACCACAGCTGTAACTGCCTGTTGTTTGATAAAGAAACCTAATTAAAACCACTTACTTGTAGCTATTAACTAGTCTCTTTAAATACAGACAAAAGACCCTACCACAAGCTGAAATGTAAGTGCAGAATCTGGTCTTCATTTTAGCAGGATTTGCTATCAAAAAATACTATTACCTCCATTTTTCAGCAACTACTCCCTACCTGGGAAGCCAAATGTCCTCGGAAATCCCCATCCACAGCTGCCTTTCCAGCAATGGCTCACGCTGCTAGTGTGGCCCTGGACAAGACTCTTCACCTTTCCACATTGTGTGAGATGAAGGAGAAATTCTTGTGTTTTGAGAGTAACTTAATGATTGTAGCGTGGCTTTCGAGGTGTAATACACAATAATTATAACAAATGTTTAATTAAGTGCAAAGAATAACCTGCAATTTTCCCTCAAGAGACCAAGTTCCCAGGGTAGTCTCAGAGATATGAGCGGTATTGGAGGCTCTTCCTCCCTATCATTTAGAAGAACGACTCAGGTAAACGTTATCACGCACGAAAATACCCAACACGAACACTGCAGAGGGCTTTGATTTGAGAGGCAGGTGGGCCGCGAGGTGTTTAACGACGAGCCCAGCGCTTGCCGCCACAAGCCGGGGCCTCCCGCCGCCGCCGACGTCGCTCCGTGCCCAGACCCTGCCACGCTCGTGGGACAGGCAGGCGCAGCGTGCGCCGCATCCCCGCGTCGCTCCGGCCTTCCTCAGGGCAACGCCGCTGCGGGCAGAGCCCGAGCACGGGAAATGCTGGTGGCGGCACCGCTGGGTGTATCCGTGTTTGGGAACTGGGCTCCTGAGGCTGATGAAAACCGCCCGCCTGATGGCTGCACGCGCTGGGCTGGGGTTGTAGGTCAGCATGGGGTTGTGGGCACAGCCTCTTTCCGATCCGTTTTGGAGACGGCCTCGAGCGCCGCGTGCCCGTTGCTGCCTCAGCACCCCGGCACGGGGCACGGTCAGGGGCAGCGTGGGGCCGGCTGCGCCAAGGCTGCCAACGGCTGCTTGCTCGGGCCTTCCTGCCAGCCGGAGCGTGGCTGGATGCTACTGGGATCCACAGCCGTCCCATGGCAGGTCCAGGTCCAAATCTGCATCCAGGTCCAAAGCCACATCCAGGTCTAGATCCGCATCCAGGTCAACACCTGGGTCCAGATTTAAATTCAGATTCAGGTCCAGATTTGAATTCAGATCCGGATTCAGATCCAGGTCTGGATCCGCATTCAGATCCAGGTCTGGCCACCCCGCTCCCCTCAGGCCGGGGCCGCCGCGCGCCCCTCCCGCGCACCCCGAGCCGGGCCGGGCCGTGCCGTGCCAGGCCGCGCTGCTCC
>JAWLRI010000731.1:37348-64527 GCA_034781795.1 Crypturellus tataupa
CTGCGCCCGCGCCCCCTCGTCGCGGAGGTCGTGCGGCTGCGGCTCCGGGTGCGCGGCGTTGGCTTGTTTATCTTGCCCAGGCGTCGCCGCCCGCCGGGATTTTCAGGGTGTTCGGGGGTCTTTGGCGATGCGTTCTTGACATGGCTAAGGCGGAGGAAAAGGCTTGGGAAAGGTGGGTTTTCCAACATACTCTACTTGGGGGGTGATGCTAGGGAGCTCGGTGTGAGGGCTCCTTGGAGAAGGCACCTCGAGCGGTGTAGGAATGAATGGCACCTGTCAAGGGAAGTGCCCGGGGCTTGTGTAGAGGAAGAGTTTGTGGTTTGGCTTTATAAAATACACCTGAGAAGCAACAAGAAGTAATTAGGAGGTAACCACAGAGGAGGCATGGCGGAAGGCTCTCTTGGAAGTGACTGAAGAGTTGTTTGGTTTTTCTTTCTCTAACCACTTGCAAGGATGGAGATGAGATATATAGATGCATCTTCATATGTTTCCCTACCCTGAAATTTGCCTTGTGTAGTTTTCTGGAAGCTGCCGAGCTCCCATGGGGCTTGGTGTGATGGCCCAGGTCTAGCCCAGCACCCATGGATTGCTGTATCCCGGATCCATGGCCATATGTGGCCCTGGGCCTCCTATCCGCAGGCCCCAAGCATGTCCAGGCAGGGGCCTCGTGTTTGGTTCTTTGAAGCCTGTTGCTCCTATGAGGTGCCACAAGTCAAATGACAGCAAGTGACTGGCTTCTCGTGGCCTTGTCCGGTGATGCTGGTGTCATGTAGTTACTTACGCATTTAGAACAGCACCTGCAAATCTACCTGCTTCAAGAGGTGCTCTTACTTCTACCGAATTTACTCTTAAGTATTGCTGATATGATGTCTTAAAGATAGTGAAGTTAGTTTTTTGTGTAAGTTTGGAAAACTTGCCAAGGCTGGATATTTTGCAACAGATGCTTCTCTAATGGCAAGATTTTATTTTTATTTCTTTTTTTGTGACAGTTTTGGGGGGATAATAGCAATGTAGCTTAAAAGCAATAGTAGCTTAAAAGATCCCTTACAAGGAGTTTTAAACGTAGATACCTTAAAAATCAGTGGACCTTATATAATATAAATTCATAGTTATATGAAAAGTGGTGATTGACTGGAGTATGAACTGAAGAGCTACAGAATCATGTCATTCTGTAAAGAAAACATTAAAAAAAAATAAAAAAAAAAGAACCAAGGTGAGGAGTGTGTGTTTGTAGTGTTCCAGCTCAAGAGTTTGCTGTGGTGGGAGGTTTGTGAGGGAGAAGGTATGTGGAGTGTGTTCAGTGCAGTCACATCAGGCTTGGTAGAGGGGGAAATTATGGCAGAGAGCAAAAGGAATGCTGATATTCGAATGCTTGAAAATGAAATAGAGAAGATGGAAGGTTTCCTGATCAATAGGTTATTTCTACTGTTTGATCCGAATCCTCACTGTGGCATTCATACCCATGTGGTGGATGTTCAGCTGTGGTTCTCCAGAGCAATGCGCGCCAGCAGCACCTCTCTGAAGCAGCGGATTGAGGTTTTGTCTGCTGTGTTGTTTTGACCGCAGGTGCATGGCAATCTGCACTATCTGAAATGCTGTGGTTGTGATTTACAGTTAAGTAATTACCATCTGTGGTTATCCTGTTTAATGAAGGCAGAGGTGTGCGGCTCTGGGAGACCAAATGCAGATAGTGTCAGTGCTGCTCTTGTGTCTTCAAACGAACATGCGGTATTAAAACAAACGGGCAAAAGAGCTTCAACTTTTTGGCAATGAATATAAGCAGGTATTTCAGCTCAGGGGGAGGATTATATCTCGAAGATCAGAATAATTAACTGGATCAAAATCTGTGCCTTGCATTATAGTTTATTAGTAGTAGTTATTACTAGTTTTTCTTGGCCATATTTGGTATGTCGCATACCAAATATGACTTTATATATGGCATTGATGTGTTTGACAGTAACATGGGTTATGTGCTAGTTGCAGATCAGTGGGCGAGATGGAGGGTGACAGCTCGACCCCAGCTGCCTGATGTGCTAGTAAGAGTAGTTGTCTTGCTGTGCCTAACAAAAACACCAGAGAAATACCTTGTTTTTCCATTGGAGAGCTTTTCCTAAACCTTTCTCCTTGGTACTAGAGTATGAGCTAGCTGTTGGAATGGAGAAGAACTTGTTTTCCACTTGTGTGTATGTCCCCAGTGAGGCATGTAGTAGCCTGCCACTGAGTTATTAACCCTTCCTTGAGCTCTTACTTTGAGCTGTGTTGCACCAAGTTAACTGAGATGGAGAGTGAATTCAGTGAAGTGTGTTTCATCAGGTTGGTTGTTGCACTTTAACTAGGGAATATTTATGGTGTTGGTCTTGACCTTTTTTAAGGAAGAACCTAAGGCTGCCTGTGTAGATTTGCAAAGACAAACTTGCATACCTTCCTCATGTGTTTTCCTATGAAAAAATATTTGTGCATGCCTAGGGCTAAAATCTTGGTATAAGGACTATATCCTTTCACTTTGTGCAAAATATAAGCTTGCTACTCTGCAAAGGAAGAATCCTGTTGACAACTATGCCTTTTGGGGCCCTTGAAGTTAGTGAATGAATGCTTATGTATAAATGTACCACTATCATTTTTCTGACTTGTTTAGGGAGAGTGGGAATAAAAGTAATGTCCTTCCTACCCCTACAGCCGAAGAGGAGGGAGGGATGATCATAAAACCCTGATTGCTGTGGACGTATACGTTGCATAATGCATCGAGGTTGTATCTTTAGATATTTTATTATGTTCTCTCACCTCGAGTTCTGTTTTCTTGCCCATGTTGTTGTGCCACCCATGTCCTTCTTGGAAATCTAGTGACTAATGCGCTTGACCTGCGTCTGGTTTTTAGCTCTGGAGCTGCCTTGCTCCTTGTCAATTGGCAGACTGTGACTCTTTGTGCCTTTCTAGCTTGCCTGTTATTAATATGGAGATATTTAAGTTTTCTGTGATGTGAGAAGGCTTTTAGGAGAACAAAGCTTTCTCTTTGGTTTTAGGTCTCTGCAGGATAAGCTTATGTTCAGAGTGTCATCCTTACTCTTGCTGCTTCCACCAGAGGGAGCAAAAATTTTATCTGAAAATAGGTAAAAATGGGTCAGATTATTGCTGCCCTTCCCTTGTTAAAGGAGGTTCACTGTGGTGGTGGTGAGAGCATGAACTGTGATTGTCTGAAGTTTGAGGCACTAAGGTATGAGCTGAAAAACCTCAGTCAATTCAGCTATGTTTGATGACTATCTTTTAGATGATAAATTATGATCTCTGTCTTTGTGGGGAGGAATTCTAGCCCTTGCTCTTGTGTTTCCTACTAGCTTTGGAGTGTTTCAGTTTTCCTGTGCATCATGCTTCTTGTGGAGAAGGTTATCTAAGTTAGCTAATTATGCCCCTAATGTGCTCTGTTCCACATAAGACATGCTCATTAACATATCTTGGGGTTGGATCTGCTTGCCTTCAAGGGGAGTTGGCAGAATTTATACAAGAAATACATAAGATGTATATTTCTCATACCTATGTGATTGGCAATATGCATCTACAAAGTTTTTTACTTTTTTCTTAAGTTTTGGAGATAAACTGCAGCTGGAGTTCAGAAGAGAGACCAGACTTAGATGTAGAATAGGGAATCATTCTGCTTAGATGCAGTATGGGCTGCGTGTGAACATGTCTTCTAGCTAATCTTTTATTTCACAAAAGTTTGGACATTTGTCGTGCCTTAGTCTCCCTGTTTTTATGTCCAGGCAATAGGATTTAGCCTCTTGAGGACTAAAATGCTTTAGTCTAATGAAAAGTCTTTTGTTTAAATATAGAGAGGAGATGAAAATGTTTATCATGCTTAGCAATCCAGAATAGATGGACTAATACTCATCTTGAGACTTTTGAAACTATTAAATAAAGTCACTCAAGTTTTATTCCTTTTTGTTGTTGATTCTTGTCTGCAGCTATGAAATATGGAGCAGCATCTTAGTAATTTTTCTAATCTGATCCCGGAAACTACCCGGAAGGGTAGGGTAGTGAAGTATGTTCTCCCCCTAGGATAGGTGGAGACTGTAGTGGGTGAAAAGGAATAATGGTCATCAGTGCGTCCAAAATATATTGGATGCACGAGTCAAGTCCAGAGATGATATTTTGACTGAATTCTTAACTTACCTTTGAGCTGGAAGAAAGGAGACATCATCAGAAAGATCTGGTCTATTCACAGGAACCCCTTTCTAATGTTAGGGTTTAAATGTTGACTTAATTCCCCACAGAGTGTTGGTTAAAGTTGCTCTGTAATGTAGAATTTGTTGGGAAGGATGAAGTTAAGTTACTGGGGAAAAAGGGAAAAATGAGCAAGGAGCAGAAATCATAGAAAAAGAAAAAGGTGCAGAATGTAGACACTGGCTACAATATTAGAGAACATGAACTAGCTATTAAATGAAAGAAAACTATTGTAGACTAGAAATATCTCTGTTTAATGCAGATGTATGAATATTGTTGCAATGACTTAAAAATGTATAGCTGCTCTTAGTTTTTAGGGAGATAGCAGCAGGAAATGTTCATGCCGATATAGTCCTGCTTTCTTTGATACTGGGCAGATTTTCTCTAGTTCATGCCAAGGAGGAGGAGAAAACTCAAATATAACCATAGCCGTAAGTTTTTACAGGCAGCATCTAAAATGGTCTTCGCCTGAACACTTCTGTCGTTATCTGTTTTGTTTCATGTAATCATTTTACCCTGTCTTTGTGCTAGTTGTTCTGATAGTGAGTGTGCGCTTTCTGAGTTACGTTCAGCACAAATCACTTCAAAATACCATTCAAACAATTGCTACAAAAATACTCAGACCTGGGCTATTAAAAAGAACCTTAAGTGTCCCCAAAACAGCTTAATAAAAACATGATAGCATTAAAGAGTAACTTAGCTATGGAATATATGGCTTTACAGTGTTGCTTTCTGTAGTTTTTGAAGTATTGTGTTTGAGGGTGTGAGTTGTACAGCAGCTATATAGAACATTAGGGGCTTTCTTGGGTGTAGTGCTGCACTGAAGCAAAGAGGTTTGAAAATGGATAAAACTGAAATAAATGATATCAGTCACCATTACAGCTCATGGGCCTGGATATCTGCTGACCTCAAGTCCTGTTTACCTGTCTCTGTATTGACCTGATGCTGTATTTGCTGCGGCCTTATTTACCACATCTCTCCGTTACATTTGTTTTGACTAATGTGTGCTTCTCTGTCTAACAGTTGCCAAGTTTTTTTTCTTGTTTTCAAAGCTTTTGAACAGGAGAGTCTAGATTTCCCCCTTCCTTCTCTTCCCTCCTAGAAGGTCAAGGAAAAACTATCCAGATGAAAATCTGTTCACTCTGTGTATTTTTATAGTGTTTCTTTTACCAAGAACACCAATTTAATGTTCTATGAAATATAAACACATTCCAAAAGAAAGCAGGAGAATGAAATGTGTTTAAATTTCAAAGCTATTTCATAGTAATATTTTAGCATTCAAGTGAACAGAGCTCCTCAGCTATTTCAAGGTATCTGCAAATTTGGGTAAATGTTAGTTTTATCTGCCTATTTAAAATGCTTTCAGCAGCTAAGTAGCTCTTTGCAAAAGAAGACATACAAACCTCTGACTTCTTTACTTTTCAAATATATTATTTCAGATTAGAGGCTATTTTGGCATGGCTGTAAAGATGTCATTTATATGCTTTAGTTAGGATTTTGGAGTTTCCTTTCCACTTAAAACAGGGGCTGACAGTCCCGAGTCCAGTGAGAAGAGCTTGAGCGGCTGGAAAGAAGTAGTTGAGGCCACCGTGAACCTGCAGGAAACTCCTTGAAGCTGATGAGGACATGAGAGTCTAGATAGTTTACCAGTTATCTAGAGGGCCTGGCTTTACAGTATGTTAACAAACACCCATCTGTAATGGGATTAAATGCGAGAAGTTAGGTAAAATATTGATAGAATCATAATTCTGAATGTTTCTAAACTCATTTTAAAGGAAAACTGCTTTAGCTTGAAAAACAGTAAGTGACTCAAAGTGGAGTTGGTTACTTCTGCGAGTTATGCAGATATTTATGGGAGTTCTTGTTGCTTGTGCATAGTGGGTTTTTTTTTTTTTTTTTTTTTTTTTTTTTTTTTTTTTTTTTAGTGGCTCATTTCACCAAAATGATCCCTTGAATTTGGAAGAGCAGGGGGTGAGTGGAGATTCTCTGAAGTTGTTGAATGGAAGGAGCAGTGAAGGTGCCTTCCCCTCCTTCCCTAATATATATTTTAATTTATTTTATGGAGAACAGAGGAGGTAGCTCTTTACGTTTTGAAGATGGGGAATATATCTTAATTGCTTGTTAAACTGACTAGTGCTGTTGCTGGATTTCCATAGGTTTGATGCAGAAGGGGGTGTCAGTCTCTATGCTTTTATTGCTTGTTCAGGTAAGTTTCAGTTCCTAACCCGTCAGCAGACTATAATAGGTGTTAGGTGTTCTGCTTTATTTTTAAATTGCCAGGAAAAGGAATTCTAGTAAACTTGCAAAGTTTTTATGCAATTTTGGCCTATGTAGTAGTTCAATAAAATGAACAAAAAAGTCACTCAGATGTACATTTGGATATCTTACATTGCTGATTCTCATATGATAAAAAGTTGAGGACTGGGTTTTGAGTTTACTTGCTGGTTTCTGCTAATTGGACCAAGCCATTGTATTTTATTAATATTAGAGTTATGAGACTGCAGGAAGATGGCTACCCATGGAATATAGCCCCTAAGCATAATACTAAACTTCTTAAAACGTAGTGTTGACCAGAAATTCTTGATCCATGTTTATGCATATTTGTATGGCATTTAGGTTCTAGATACCTGCTGTGTGAAATTGGATCTTAAAATTAAGATTGTATGAATGTGCTAAATGTCAGGAAGGGGATTTTTTTTGTGCTTATTTTCCTATTTAATTGACTGTATGCTTATAACTTCATAGGAAAATATGGACTAGGAAAATAAAAGAAAAATCAGAGTAGATTAAAAGGAATAAGAAGTGAAGTTGTTTTTCTTAATTGTCAAGTGGTTATATACTGTTACATGCTCATATTTAGAAAAAATATAAGAAAAAAAACTGACTTAAAAATGGCTGCTTTTTCTGCTGTGTTCTTGGGTGGTTCTTTTTAATTATGATGATAAAAAGTGCTTGTGTTTCTTGAATCTAGGTACTGTAAAAGCAGTAAGTAAAAACTAATATCATCGAACTGTGAGGAAGTCTCAGTTGTATTTTTTATCTAGAATTGCCATTATACTGAACAGACTACAATGTTTTAAACAGTTTTTTCCTTTTTATTTTTTCTTGCAGTATTGATGTCTAGTGTGGACTGATGCAGAGAGCTCTCAAAAGTCTTTTTTTCTGACTTTTCTTCAACTCAAAATCCATTGAGCACCAAATTCCAGCACCAAATAAAGCTCCAAATAAAAATGGTTTTTTTGGAGGCCCAAACAAGGACCCTGGGGTACCTGTGCAGCCAAGCAGACTTCTTTGGAGTTGTGTCTCTGCTGATGTGCAGCATGGACTTGACCTGCACTGTGTGCTTTCCTTCTCCCTCCTTTTGACTAAGATGTGCTGCTTGCTTATTAGTATTTTTTAATTTGACCTTAATCTGTAGTTTATCTTTTAGTAACTTCTTCCTTTAGGCTGCTTAGCCTCAATTCTTCAACTAATAAGTAGTGATAATAGTACTTTTTAGCTTGCAAAAAGGTAACTAAAGGCCCGAAATTTATGAAAAACGTGGTTTTTGTGATGGAGTACAGGAGGGTGGTTCTTTACCACTTCTCAATGAACAAGTTAAACCTTTAAGCAAGCTTCCTTGCAAATAGAAAGAATGTGAAATTTGAATTTCCTGTCTTTTCTGCAAGACTTCTTGGAAGTTTTGGATGATGTTATCAGTTCTTGTTGTAATGCAGAAAAATGCGGAATTCCTAACAGTTTCCCTTCTCCCTCATGCTATCCCAAGTAATTACTAATTGAAGAATTGAATATCTGTAAACAGCTTGAGTAAAAATAACTTTACATCTTGGGTGTCATGCATATTTCTTAACTTGACTTGTTGTTCAGTCCCTATAGTCTTGAGGAACAGAGTTTTTATGCTTTCACACCTCACAGTTCTGCCCACTTCTTCCCCAGCAAAAGTTAAGCTTAATCCTTCATCTTGTACCAATTTTAAATCAGCCTTTAAAGATGAAAGGTATAGAAATAGTATGTGAAATGTGAGCATTTTCCCAAGAGGTGAGTTAACAGTCATTTTCCTTAAAAATGCCCTCACTGCTTTCTGGAGGTAACCCACTTATTTAAAATCATCTAATACAGAAGATGGAAGCAAAGGCCAGAAGAAGGAAAATGGGAATCTTATGGAATTAAGTACTTGATGCTTTTATTTTAAGTACTTGCAGTCCTGGAAAGTAAGGCCTATTTCATTTCAACTTTGTCTTTTTAGATTTTTGAGCATAGTTTAATTCCGTTTTCATGAACATTTGACTGAGTTTGGGCTTTGTATAAATGTATATGCATATATACACACACCCCTATATACACGCTTAGATTTGTGTGTCAGCATGGTAGGAGTTTGTAAGCCATTATTTCAAGACTGTAGTTATAGTGTTTAAAGTATAGTTTTCCTAGTAGGAAATAAATAATTGGATATTCTTCTGTTGTCATCAGAATGCGATTACACTCTGATTTGAGATTTCTTTGGAACATTAACTTGTGCAGGCTGGCCATGATGGCTCACACTTTGGCAAACCAGCTCAGTAGCTGAATTGCTCTTTGTCTGGGACTGCTTTTTGGCAGTCTAATCCCAGCCTTTTGTCTTCTGAAGCTGTATACCCCTTTTCTCTGGTAGCTTGAGCTCTGCAACCTGTAAGTGACCAAACCAGTTTTTGCTCAACAGAAGCAAAGTGCTTTCAGTCCTTGTTATCTTTTGATTTTATTTTTTAGAGAGGTTAGTGGGGAGCACCTGAAACCCCCATGTACTTTTTTATTCCAGTTTCACCTTTGATTCCGACTTGCTTCCTAGGTAGTGGCTCTGCCTGTGAACAGAGCCGCTTGCCACGCGAGAGCGGAATATCCCCTGTGCAAGTCCTTAAGCAAGCTTCCTAGTGCTCTGAATAAATAGCCTCCAGCCAACATCTTTCGATCCTTGATGAATCCAAGTGTTATTTTCACTGTAAAAATGTATAAATTTCTATTTAATTTAATTCCTTAGTGATACAGTTTTTATTTCCTTATGCTAGTTTTGAACAATGATTTAGTAAGTCCTGTTTTAAGAAATTTATTGGTTTGATGCTTCTGTTATGCAGAAACCAGCTTACTAATATCTGTATCATTTTCTTTATGATGTTCGTCATGGCTTTTCCAGTGTACTTATAGCCTGATGAGCTAGCAGTTGGAAGTTAAAACTGGAAATAGAAGCACTATTATAATCATCTATTGTGTCTGTCTTTGATATTTGGACTAAAATCAGAACTGGAAAGAAAGCATCCAGAATTTCAATCTGATGTATAAGCCTTTAGAGTTGCCAATAAATTCAGATGAAGATCAAGTGTATCAGTAGAATATTAAAAAGATGTTGCCAGTATTGTGGAAGTTGCTTAAAACCATCTGTGTTAGTCATAAACTTAAAGGAAGTAGCTGCTATTGGAGGAGCTGTGCCTGGAAATCTGGTTTGAAATGAGATCCCGCACTTGGAGTAATGGTCTTTGCTTCAACACATGCAGTGTTTTAATATTAGCATTTTTGGTCCTGATACTAACCCAAAATAACAGCAGCTCTTTTTCTTCCCTATCATATTTCACGGTGAAGTGAGAGTTCAGATTTTGGGGCAGGAGTGTGAAATAGTTGAATGCTCAGCAAAGAAAAATACATGCTTTGAGTTGAATCAAAACACGCATTTGAAAACATTGCCCCAAGATATTTGATCTTTGACTTGAAAGAGTAATTGCTGCGGGAATGGCTGTTTCTTCCTGTTGGATTTGGAAGTGATGTTCTCTGAGCTGGCTCCCAAATATCCTTCAGCATCACCTGAAGCTCATCAGGTCTGCCAGTGTCTCTGCACTCCACTACCTGACCTTTCCTAAGTAACTGAAGAAAATTATGAAGCATTTAAACTCTGATTGTGGTCGTGGGGTTGCTTTTTTCAGCTTTGCCATGGATGTGTATGGCTATTATATATTTTTTTTTTCCTAAGACCAGTGTGGAAATTTTCATGGGATATTTGAGAGAGGGGGGGGAAAAAAAAAAGAGTAATTTTCAGGTAATGGCTTTTCTTGCCCTTAATCTCTTTCTGTTGGTGACTAATTACACAAGCTTGTTCTGTACTCTATGCATTACTCCTTTGTTTTCTTTCTTTTATGAGTAGCAATTATAAAATTTCACAGGCTCATAGAACAGTTGAGGTTGGAAGGCACTTCTAGAGATGGAGTCCAACCCCCCTACACAAGCAGGGATGCCCAGAGCGTGTGGCACAGGGGGGCATCCTCCCTCATCCTGGGTGTGCGTGTGAAGCCCCTGCAGATGAAGGGTCCCCCTGTGCTCACCTCTAGTTGCTGTGAAGAAGCAGCAGGTCTCTTGTGTTATGGGGAACCTTTTCTGAACATCTGTAGATATTTTTATCTGATCTGTAGATATTTTTCATCTGACTGTTTTGATGGAAAGAAATAGATACAACCTTACTTGATTGTGTTGTTGGCAGCAAGAATAAACTAATACTGACGTTTGAGAACAAGGAAAATTCATGTTTCATTGATTACGAAGAAGGTTTGGCAGTTTCTGCCAAGTGTGACACTTGGAGGGTGTTTACAGGATTACCGCCAATGAAGCAACTCTATAGAACTGCAAAACCAGGGCCTTTGCTTGAGGAATTTTATGAGTTTAAGCTCTTGGAGCTGATAAGTGTTTCACACTTTTTTTTTAATGTTTATTAGTCTGACTTGCTCTCAAAAGACCGCTTTTAAAAACATATTTTGGTAGTTGATGTTTTCCATGCTTTGATGGTCTTTTCCCCCTGTAGTTGGTGAACTTGGTGAGGGTTGGTAAACACTACTCTGTTTGGCAAAATAGGGGAAAATGCCCCCATTGGGCAATAAGGGGAAATTTTCTAGTACAGACCCTGCCTGTGAAGCGTCTTGTTCTTAGAGCAACAGTTTTAAGGTAAGTTTTTGGTGCTCTGCACAGCTGTTGGTGCATCTGCTTACGTTTGCATGATCTTTTTCCCCCACACTAGCAATGTCAACTAAAACTGCCTTGTCTTAGAAGAGCAATTGAAAGGCAGGGGAGAAAATAAAAAGCAAGATAAGCCTTTAATCAAAAGATTGTTCTTGATGCCATAGGTATTCACTGCAGTTTACAAGTTTAAATGTTTTTATTTTCCACAATCAGGGAAGGGCGCTTTTTTTTTGAGCAGAACAGGGAGGAAAATGTAAATTTCTTTAAACTTAATTTGGTTCTTCAGCCACCAAACCATTGCTTTTTTTCTAGGCTTTTAACTTGCATGTTGTTCTGCTCAGTGCTTTGCTACAGCTAGTAAACCAAAATTTTATGCAGTGATATTGCTGCTTCTCAGTGCAATGGATGCTTTGCAGGCCAGTGTGATTAATTTGTGCCATCTGGTTTAGAGTTGCATATACTGGGAAAATTCCCTTGCTGCTTTGTTTCCCTGCCTTCTTCAGAAGGTATTTGCCTCATTCAGTACTATAATCCTGAATTGTGGAGGTACTGGATGCAGCACTTGCCTTTTTATGTTAAAATACAGCTGACATGGCAAGTTTGACCTAAAATATTAATTGGATAAAATTGCTTAGCAAAATATTAAAAATTGGTTTTATAGAATAATTTTTATAGTTACATAACCTTATACGTTATAATATATAATATTAGTTACATGTTTTTTTAGTAAAGGCATTGTCTGCCTAGAAAAGTTTGAGATTTTTAGCTGTGAAATTCAAATGTTTTGCCAAAACTGTCTCAACGATGAAAATCTTTCCCTTTTACTTTATAAAACAATTAATCCCTTAAGCACTCTTTTCTAAGGAACAACTTTTTAAATACAGGTTCTATGTCATAAGCTGTACTGAAAAATTTAAAAGTTAAAGATAATAGAATTTTCAAAGTTTTTTTTAATAAACTTTGTTTTTTTTCACTGACTGCACTGGTAATGTGACTGCCAGGAGTCAGGAATAGGAGGGGTAATTTTTCCATTTCTAGAACATATACAGTGAGTTTTGTGGTTAAATTTCATCAAGACATACTAAACTATTACATCTACATTATTCAATGCTGAATAATCAGTGTTGATAACTTATATTATTGTAAGATTTTTTTTTTCCTTATGTACTCAAGAGCGGTATATAATGGAATTGTTATGTGGCGCTTCTACATGTTACACTCACTATAAGCTCAGCTGTTACTATAACCTATACTGATAATTACTCTTAAATTATAACTATGCAGGGCTAGGCTTGCCATCCCATGTGTCCATATCGGAATTTTGCCTCCAGGAAGTTTCAGGTTTAAGTGATTCAGTGTTCTGAGGCTTTAAGAAACAAAAGCTGCTCTAATGAGTAGCTGATGACTGCAGGGAGGCAGGCTAGAAGTTTGTCTGAGGCATAAAGCATGTCTCTTAAATGAGTGCATCAGCTTGGTCTATGTTCTCCTCAGATATGAGTAGGTCACGAGATGTTCTGGAATTTTAGTTTGCCCAAATTCAACCTGTTTGCTGTTTGATAAAAGGTTTTTGAGTTATGCAAGTCTGCCCCTCCCAGATGTTTGGGCAGCTGCGTGTAGCACTTGCCATTGAAATAACTGCTTGGTTATGCCCCTCTTTTTGCTGGATGTTACTGACAGGACAGGTTCCAGCACCATCCTTAGAGCTGCTCACCTGCTACCTGAAGTTGCTCCCTATATCTTCCAGCAAGCTGGATATCTGTTGTTCTGTTTCAAGGCATCTTGTAATCTTCAGTTGTTTCTGTGTCTAGTGCCTTTGCTGTAGGTCAATGTGAGATGGAGATGGGAGATGTTATTAGGAAGCTGTTTTCATTTCTCCCTCATGTGGCATTGGATTCATCTTGTTTCCTTGTGGAAGTAAGCACATACTTTTGATATCCAAGTACTAGAAACCTTTGGACTGAAGCAACTGCACATCATTACAAATGGTAAATGTGACTGCATGTGGGGCGGCTTTTTTAATGCAAGAGTTCTCCTATTTAAAATACATGCTAAATGAACATTGCAATAGCAAATCCTTAAAATTCAGGAGCACAATCATAACAAGATTGACTTAGATGACTGTAATATGGCCAAGTAGTGGTCAGAGACTTTTCCAAGTGATCCTTTTATTCAGTGCATAAATTTATTCAGTATATAAATTTATTTATATTTATTCCTCTATTCAGTATATAAATTACTAGTAAACTGGCTTTCCTGTATTTTTACCAAAATTTTAAAATCTGCAGAATGATATAATGAAAATTACTCTTTTTTTTTTTGAGAGATAATTTAAGCCTGAATATTCTGAACAGTAGCTGAAGCTTATATTCTCAAATCACATCAATTAAACTTCTGTTAAAAACTGCAGAATAAAAAACTAGGTACTGAATGTCTAAAACTGAGCAAACAAAATCAGTGGGAATTTATTCTTAAGTTTTGGGCTTTTATCACTGACTGTCATTTTCCTACCTCTGAAAGAGGCATAGGAGCACTCAGTCCTGCCAAGATTGCATTTTTTAATGTAGTTTTCTGATGCTATGGTCAAATATGTGCAAATGTGTCTGCAGGGAAATCCAAGGTTTGTACATTCCATATATGATGCGGACAGTAAGTATTTAATGGGTCATAGGATGAGGGTTAAAAGTGGGCACCCATCCATTTGCTGAATGAAGCAGAAATCCAGCTGAGGGAAAAGAAAGTAACATGGGAGAAAAAGTATTATGAAAAATGTAAAAGGGCAAGAGTATACAGTTTTTAAATCCCAGCTTTTGCATAGTTCAGTTTTACTGGTACTTATTTAATGTTTTGGGTAGGTTTGATATAGGTTTCAAAGCTCTGGTCTGTTTTTACAGACTTGTAACTACATTGCTGTCTGAGGAGGTGTATGGTTGGATTGGTAGGAACACGGAAGGAATGTTAGGTGTGTGTCAGCCTTGAGTTGGTGTCTTATTTATCTAACTATACATCTGTTTGTGTGTTTCTGAGAAAAGCATTTCCGAGAAGTAGTTAAAAATGCCTGCTGGTGGTTTGAGTCACTTGGAAGGAAGGCTTTCAGAGCAAGGTGGGGGGTTGAGTCATTTAGGTACATTTGAAACGCCAACTTAAGGGATCGACATCCCTGGAAGTGTTCCTTGCAGTACTGGTCTAAAGATGAGATATTCTGCATTTTATTGCTATTCTCAACATATTTCTGTAGGGCGGAGTGTTTAATGGGATACTGTTTTTAGGGTCCTGGATTCAGTTGCTTGGATAATAGCTGAAACAAGGGCTGGTGAAAGCAGTAGGCAGGTAGGGAATGAAGAGGGGGCCTCTCTGCACAGATTCTCTTTGCATATTTTATTTGAGTGTTTTCTCCCCACTTTTCCAAACCTAAAGGCTCGTTCTGACTTGTGAAATTCAAGGTTTGTTTCATTTGTGTCCTCTCCTGTAGAGAAGGTGGGACAGGTCAGAGATGCGGAGCTCTGCTCTCTGCTGTGGTAGTGTTGAGGCGGGTGATGATCTCTCGTTTGCCAGGTCTTGCTGCATTGCTTTGAGGAATGATCTGAAAAAGGGGGTATCGTGAGTCTCTAACTGGCAGTTCATATCTAAAAGCATCCAAAGAAGTGATTTCTGCATAACCAGTAAAATTGGCAATGCTGACGTGTTCACAGTGCTAGCACTTACAGATGGATACCCAAGCCTGTTGCATCTCCTTGTTACTTCACCTCTACCTCGCTGTGCATCTGTCACTATTTACTTCTTATCTCTGCTCGTGTGTGTGTACTTCCTTCCAGCTTTATGTCTGTTTCCTGGGAAGTAACTTGGCTGCCTCGAAAATGCTTTCAGCATGTGCTTGTCCCTTCCCACTCTCCTCTCCTGGCCAGGATAGTGCTGGTTCTCTGCGTCAGAAACGGAGGACGACTCTGCATTATACACAGCATAAGTTATATAATGAGTGTCTATATTTGTTTTGAACATTTAATTCATAATCACTTTATTCCTCCTTGCTCTTTTTAAAAATGTCAGTTTGTTTCCCTTTGAGTGATTCATTAAACTCCAAGTGTTAACTTGAACTAGTTGTAAAACTGTTCTGTATGAGGCGTCCTTGTTTTTAAACCTGCAGACCCACCTGGAGTTACAAATTTCATTTAACCTGTTTTATTTGCATCATCTCAGGAGATAAAGCAGGTCAGCTTATGCCCTGAAATATGTCCTTATTCATTTAGGATTTCTTGGATGCTGTTTGAAAGCAGGTTGTAAATGTGGGAGTAAGGAAATGGATGGCAAAGGGTGTGTGATTATTTAGTCTAGAGAACCTGCTTGTGTTAAGTACAGCAGCCTTTTGTTTTGCGCCTTTTTCCTGGCTAGAAATTTATGAAAAAAAAAAAAAAAAAAAAAAAAAAAAAAGGTGATATTTAATTTCTACTTTATAGGCTGGAAAATCATGAAGAAAGAGAAAGGGAGTGGACTAACCAAATTCAAGTACTGTGGTGGTTTGCTGTTGTGCTACAAGCACAGTATTAGGCCTGTTAAGAGTGTAGAAATACTAATGTGATACATCTCTCGTGTGATGAGATTAAGCTATATTTCAGCAGTGTGAAGAGGCATAAAACACGCTGCAAGGCCACTGTGGTAAGGACTGTTCAAGTAGGCAGTGTGGGGGAAAGCAACGTGAAAGTTTCCTGAAGTCTTGGAGTTGTTTCTTGGAATGACTTGGGTCACTGTTTTTTAGACATGGGAAGGTGCTAGGCAGTTTTGTATGGAGGGAAATGTTTCTTCCTCAATAAAGGAATTGTTAAATTCATCCAGCTTCTTGTGGCTTAAGACAATTATTGTAGCAATTGTTATAATTAAGGAAACTATTTCTTGATGCAAGCCCTTATTATATTTTTCAGGCCCAAGTTAGATTTTAACTCTTTTAAAATTCCACTTATTTTTTTCAGCTCCCCGATGGCTTTATTTAATAAACAAGGGATTTGTTCTATTCTAGAATAAAGGGCCTGAAGGGAGAGAGAACTTCGGAAAGGGCCCTCTGCGAATGCCCCAGAGCTGGCCCCGTGTGCAGCCCTGCTCTTCGTCTGCTCTTTACCTCACTAATTTGTACAGCTGATGTGTTTTTCCCAGTGAGGTTCATTTGAAGGCAAAACAAAACAGAGTTCCCCAAGCGCAGGCCTTCATATTACTTGGAGAGAAAATTTCATGGTTGATAAATGGCTTGGGAGATACAAAATTCCCAGGAAAATATATAAAAATGTTAACTTTTTTTTCTCTCAATTCAGACCCAGATTGTTTCAATGGGATTCCGTGGTGAATCTCTCTTCCTTTCTTATTTTTGCTGCTCTGGGGGCAATGGTCCCTGCCCTGTTGGGACTCGGGAGAAGACCTTCCCAAGTGACATGCCACAATAAGTGGAAATGCTGAAAATATGTGGGTATTTCTGCTAGTGAATTTTTACTACAGCCTTGTCTGAAGTGACTTTTTCTTTTCTCTTTATGCAGGTCAACTTTGTAGTGTGCCAACTGTTTGCCTTGCTTGCGGCTGTTTGGTTTCGAACGTACCTTCATTCAAGCAAAACCAGCCCATTTATAAGACATGTTGTTGCAACCCTCTTGGGCCTTTATCTTGCCCTTTTTTGTTTTGGATGGTAAGTTGAGCTTAATTTCACTTTAATTTCACTCGTTTGTTACGAGGAGCTTTATGGTTTAATTCTGTGTTTCCTGGCTGCTGCAGACAAATGTCCAGAAGTGTAACTGAGATGGGAAATGTCTTAAACTTTCTAGTATAGTGCATGGATTTGGAAACTTCTTTTACAAGGGCAAGCCAGACAGAGTTATAGTAAGGGTAATAGAAGAAATGTGTATAGTTTGATTTTTTTTTTTTTTCCAAATTCCCTTCCTTTTCAACTTCCCATCCTTGCAACTGCTATACAAAATTAGCTTAAGTGGCTCTCATCTTACCAAGTTGATTTAAGATGTTTGCCCTGCAATCAACCTCAGCTGTGTCTTAATTCAAAGTATTTGTTCAACTCTAAACATATGTGAATAAGTTGCCCTGACTTTTGCAAAGTACCACTGAACAAGGATTTTTTTCGCCGAGAAAACAACTTATTAAATTACAAGTTTGTGGTATCCCTCCTTTCAGTAATTTTTCAGTTGGGCTTTCAGGTGTGTGTATAAGAGGGGAAATTTGCTCTTGTTTTATACAGAGTTTATAGAAAATACAGACTTGCAGAAGATCCCGTGCAGAACCTAAGCATGAGAAATAATTTGAAATTGGCCACATTTTAAGACTACATTAGTGATCTTGTCTTTTCCAAGTTTAGACACACTAATCTTCCATCTTTATAATGCTTGGGATGGTGATCTGGTAGAGGAAAATAGGGATAATTTCCTTGGAATAATAGCAAATAGTATAAAAGGCCCAGAATACTGCTTGTATGTAATTAACTTTATCATATTTAGATGCATCTTTCCTATTAAATCTTGAATTTCAGATCAATCATATTGCTGATATTTACAAATGTTATACTCGCAAGTAGTATTTTCAGGGATTGTCTTGCCTGTTCCATCATTAAATGCTTTTTTTTATAACAATTTGGGCACATTTTTAAAAAATGAAAATATTTTTAAAAAAGTGACTGATATGAAAAGTTTTTTTTAACTGATATTTTTATAAGTGTACACTTTTTAACAAGTCATATCAAATAGCATTAGCTAGTGATGATTCATAGGAGTGTGTGCAGATGGGATCCAGTCTTCTATGAAAGGTTGGGATGCAAGATAATTCAAGGAATTATTTTTCTCATAATTCTGTGCTTGTAGATGTTTGGGGAATTTTCTTCAATGGAACTTCAAATACTGCTGAATGGTTTTGACAACATTTAAGTATAGATGAACAGGGAGAGAAATTGGATAACTGTAGGTAATAAACTGAGAAAGGAGAGTAAAATAGAACAGTAGCTGATTTTTAGGCTATGTTTGTATGGGAGAAATTCCCAAACTAGATCAGTGTGTCAGCTGAGCACATGTGAATGTTTATAGTAGCAAAGTGAAAGAAAAATCTTCTTATTGAAAACAAAACACTTTTTTTTTCCCCCCTCTTTACTGATCCTGACTTGCCACCAGTGCTCTATTGGCTTTATGAAATTTAAATCCTAGGATCCACCCTCTCCCTCCTCTCTGAAAATTAAGGTAGTGCTAAATATTAAGTCTAAGTTGGACATTAGAGCACCTTTGTGAAATAACTCTGTGTCTGTGTGTTATCTTTTCTTTTTATTGTTATTTGTGTGGTGGTTTTTATTTGTTTTTACTGATTACTGAGTACTTTGGGCAAGGAGACTGGTTAGACTGAGTTATAATGCCTGGGAATGTAATGCCTGCCCATGTGGTAAACTGGTTAAATAAGTAGCCATTTCGGCTATGACCAGCAAGTGTTGCAAATAGAAAAGATTTCTAAGATTTCAAATAGAAAAGATTGCCAAAAAGATAAGTATGTAAGACGAACCACAAAATGTGGATGCTGCTTTCACTTCACGTTAATTTATGTGTAAATGCTATAAGACCTATTCTGTGTTCCAGGGATTACCAGTATAATCAGCTGTAGAATTATAAATAAGTTTCTATGTTTTATGCGTTACTTCTCTCAATACCAGAGAGTTGAAAAGTTGCCCACAGTAAATTACCCTAGTGACAACTCAAGTACAGAGAAACTATTTTATTTGGGGGAAGAAAGAATTGATGAGGCTAAAAATTTGATGAATTTCTTTAAATTTCCCTAAACTACACACGCTTACTACTTTAATGTGAAATTAATGTGGCTTACATAAATGAAAAATGTCTTGAGTAATTACTTTCTTTTCCCCCCCTTTAGGTATGCCTTACATTTTGTTATACAAAGTGGAATTTCATACTATATCATGATCGTAATAGGAGTTGAAAATATGCACAAGTAAGTTCAAGTTCTGATTAAGCTGAGCATTCTTGAAGAGGAAGAAAAATATAAACTTGTTAACTTTTTAAGAACTGTGTATGTATGTCGTGCTGGTGCTTGTATTGGGATATTCAACTCTTCTTCCATATTTGATTGTAACCCAAGTGTGGCTTTATTTCCAGGATAGAATACTAAAACTTTTTACATGTGGCAGATATCCCCTTTAAGATTGTTTTGCGTTCCTAACAATCCATCCTGATTTTAATGTTTTTTTGCTGTTACTGGATCATAAATAATTTCTCACATATATGAATATAACCTTATACCCTTCTAAAACTACTAAAAGGAAGATATTTGAAAGGAATAGAATTTATGACAAATTTAATATTAAGTACTAATGGTCTTTTTTTCTTTTGGTTTTATAAGAATAGAATATGCGAATGCTGTCTTGAATCCAGAATATGGTCATGTAAATATATAAGTAGGGCATTATTTTAACTTTGCAGGAGTACATTATTGGATTAGCAGTATCTGACTCTGTCTATAACCCAACTTGTTTATTCAGTTCTAAAAAGAATAAAGAATTCTTTTACTACTGTATGCACATGTTTTAATATTCCTATAGTCCAGAGATCAGAACCAAATTAGGGCCCCACTGTGTTAATTCCTGCATAAATGTTTACTAAAAGAGCAAATTCTCTTGAACAGATTCCTGAAGTAGATGGGACAGTTGGGAAAGATGTTGTTTTTTAGATTTGAGGAAAAAAAAAAGCCTTATAGAAAAATTACAGAAATGCTGTGCAAAGCCAGAGTGGTCTGAATTAATGGTCCTGTGTGTTAAAACACACTGCTGCTTTATCCTGTGTTACTGAATATAGCTCTACTGTCTTTTGAAATATGCCATGTTAGGCTCTTATTCTTGGGCTTTGCAAAAAATCCTGAAATACTTGAACAGCTACAAGTGTGAGAACTTTAGCTGTTGGGTCTGGTCAGTCTATTTTCCAATGGTTGTTTTGATTGGTGTTTGTTTTAAAACCTGTTTGTTCTATTTTCTCTTCAGAAAATTAGGCCATGTACCTTGTAATTTAACATTAATATTCTAAAGTAATTTATGAATGTGGTAAAAGTTGCTGCACAGCAAAAAAAAAAGTACTTTTCAAAGTGAATATTTTACAAAGTCTACTGAGGAATATGTTATGAAACAAAAAACTTAACTACAGAATAGCTTAAGTAACAAAACTAGTTCAAAATCAAAATACCATGAATATTACTTCACAGCATCTCTTCTGTGTATATTTGTTAATATGTTTGGTTATCTTCCTCTTTGCCCTTGTCTTTTTAAGTCAAATGTAACCATTTTGGTTAGATATTTTGGAACTTGCCTTTGAAAAAGTTGCATTGTTGTGTGTGCGTGTGTGCGCTTTTTTTCTTTTTCTTTTTTTTTTTTTTTTTTCCTCCCTCCCTGCTGTGTGAACACTGAATTTGGCCTGAAATGTGGTGGCCTGTAGCGGTACTGATAGAATGTATGGGATGGTTTCATTGTTAACTTTTTTCTGGTAGTTCCTACCATATGGGATATTTTGCTGCATATTTTGAAAAAATTCAAGAGTTTGCCCTGTAACCCTTTGTGTTCCCCAAAAAAGGAGAATGACTGAAAAGACTTACTGTGTTCTTGACTGCCTAGCAAGGAACATTCTTCCCAACCTGGTAAGCCTTGATTCTGGGGCTCTGTAAAATTCACAAATTTGTCTAATATAAGTTTAAAAAAAATAAAATCAATGTTTTAAAATATTTTTCAGTGTAGTGTCGATCTTTTGGTACCAGGGAGATAGGTTTGAGTTTTTATCAAAACAAATTATATAAATCTTATATGGTAAAAAGGAATCTAGCAATGATGCTTATGATGCGGAATCGTGGTATGAAGTAATTTAAATTGAATAAAATTTAAGTTTTATTTAAATAAGTAGTAACATAACCTCTTCTGAATGACCCAAACTCCTCTTTTGGATTTGTGACTAAGTTATGCTAATACGTTAGTCTAACATTTATTTATGCTAATAACTATTTATGCTAATATTTATGACCCTCTTGAGGCCTGCTTAGTTATGAAAAAGCAGTGTTGACGAAATTCTTAACTCCAATGAACATGTGTTTATAAGTTAGCCTTGCTGATAAAATATTTTTTGTCTATAAGTTTGTTTTGTTGTTTAGTTTTGAAATTGATATTTTTTTTGGAGGACAAAATCCAGAATGCCGTAAAGGGTTTGGTTAGCTTTAGCAAAAAGCTACATAAGCTGTTCCTGCATGGGTAACTTGACAAGGTTTTTTAAGGCTATGCAACTGCATTTTCTGAAATTGTTCACTTTTTGGTTGGTAAATGA
This sequence comes from Crypturellus tataupa, assembly GCA_034781795.1. Taxonomy (NCBI): domain Eukaryota; kingdom Metazoa; phylum Chordata; class Aves; order Tinamiformes; family Tinamidae; genus Crypturellus; species Crypturellus tataupa. The sequence continues at coordinate 58,864 of JAWLRI010000731.1, forward strand.
AATTTCTGGGCCCGTGAGGCAAAGAAAGCCATAGTTACAGGTCTTACGATTGCTTTGCTGAAGTCAGTAGGGTTTTTCTCATTAGTGACTTTGAGAGAAGATGCAAATCCAAGCTGGGTTGGTGTAGGAATCGAGTCCATTCCATTAAAAATGGCACTGCTAATCTGCCAGTTTAAATTCAGGAAGTTTGTTATGGAAAACAGAGCAGTAGACATGCTACTAGGGGTATGTTATGTTCTCCCTTATCCCTAAAGTTGTAGGATAAAAAATAGTTTTCCTGTTCCAGAAGCCTGAAGTTGAACTATGAGAATTTATGGTGGGTTATTCTTGGTTTTGGAAGAAAATCTGCTTAGCAAGCTCTTTCCTGGCATGTCTCTGAAAAGGAAACTAATGAAGGATGAGGAGGCCTGAATAGCACTAAGCATTTCATGTGCTGTGGGGGAAGGGAGGAAGCAAAATTGATATTTAGATCTTTATCTTTTCTGAAACTTCATAAAGTCTCTGGATTTCAGAAATCTTAATGCTTACAGTATGTAATGCTTGAAAATGTCTCTTATCAAGTACTTTCCCCTTCCTTCCACAGCTGTTCATAATGCACTGTTTGGGACTGTATGTCACTTTGATAGTCTTCCAAAGAAACAACTATGTTGTAGCTCTAGAAAGATATTTAATATATTAGAGTTATTTGTTAGCTGAACAGAGAAACGAAGACAGGATTACTGACCAGCTTTGATAGGTTTGGTGTATAGGTAGATATACATATATTTCACTTGCACACATGTATATAAAATCATATGTATTTAAAAAAAAAAAAAAAGTAGGGTTATAAGCAACCTCCCTTCTCTTTTTTCCCCCCACTCTCCATTCTTCTCCAGATTCCCTGGATGCTGCCACTGCAGCGCCTTTCCAGGAGCTTCCTGGTCATTCTGTTCCTTGGAGTTGATTTCAAACTCCTTTTTGCTCTCCTCTTTCCTTGCTTATTGCTGTGGCTTTAGCACTAGGGAGGAGATTTGGTGACTTCATGTTAAAAACCTCAGGCTGAGAGGGGAATAAAAACCGTGTTTGACTGAACTAATTCCTTCAGCAGGTTAACTCGAACACTTCATGGAACACCTGGGTGATGAGTGCCAGATGTCATGACTCAGACAAGGTTAAATGCTGGGTAGTATGCAACTTGGATTGCTGTGAAAATTATGTTATGTATCTTTAAAAAGTCAATTTTTGTAAAATACAAAACAACCTCAGCAAAACTATTCTCAGACAATTTTGTGTGATAGAGGAGACTTGTATAAGCCTCTTTATACCATCAGATGTTAGAATATTCATATACTTGGATCACTTTTGAAAATGAGACTTCAGATGTGTGTATTTTTTTGAACTTCTGTCTTTTCCAAAGGCCCTCGAGTAAGATAAATACATTTCTTTTCTATTGTTCTGGATTCGGGTTTGATCACAAGTATCTTAGTGTGCCTGATGTGGATTGAGAAGATGTTTTGATCCCTCAAAAGGGATCTGAAACAACATCTAAAGCTAAGTATCAACAGATTAATAGGCTGAAATAGTAAAATCTAATCTTAAAGGGTGTGACTTAGAAGTGCTATCCATTTCTAATACTATTTTTGGTTTCTAATAATACTTCCTAGCAAATCTAGGATTGAAAACCAGCCAATGTAATTTCTGTTTCTTTAGAGAGGAGGAGAGAGGGAGCTAGAGGCTATTTGGTATAACTTTTCAATTAAAAAGAAATATACACACATGCATAAAAACTCTGAAATAGCCACTGTTCTTTGGCAGTTATATACACATGGAGTCAGAATTTGTTGATGTATTAATAGCTGCACCCTGTTCTGCATGAGCAGGCAGAATGTTTCCTTCCTTTCTGCTTTAACTATTATTTCAAATAAGATGAATTCGTTCAGTTGAAGTAGTTGAGAGCTGAAAAATACAGATTGCCCATCATGGACATGAGGATAAATGTAAGATGGGAGATCAGATCTGTATCCAGTGATACCAGGATTGGGGGGGAAAAAAAAGCCAGCACTGCTCTACTGCTGCCAGCAATTCTGTTTTATCAGATCTCTGTTAAATGCAAAATAAACTATGTTAAAACTATAATTAAAGAAGTCATATTTGATTAAAAAGCAATCTTGGAGAGTTTTGTGGAGATGAGAATTGAAGCTCTTGTTTTTTTCAGAGAAACACAGCCTAAATGGATGTGTTTAGGAGCATATTTTAGTATTTTTCAACCAGTAAGAAATGGTTTTCTGTTTCTGAAGTTTTATTCCTTTTTTTTCCCCAAAGGAAGCGGAGTTGCTACTTGTCAATTTTTTCCCTTTTTTTAAAAAAAAGGCAAGACTCCATGGTCATTATAGGGAACTGTCTCCGCATGAGCTATGTTAAAATAGCTGATGTGAGTCTTGAATATATGAAAAGCTCAGCAGGTTTTGTGTCTCAAAAGGATGGTGAGATGGTCTGCATAGTTCTGTCCCATTCTGAGCCATGATTAAAGTGTGATTTGAAAACACTATTTTATATATGTGTGTGTGTTTTTATATGTTTAGAACCTAACGATGTTTTTTTGGGTATTAAAACTAAATCTTTTGAAGCACTTTGTGTTCAGCTTCTTTGATTTACCGTGGAACTAGAGAGCAAAGTATTCTATGTATTTTCATCTCCTACATTAATATCTTGGCTGTGAAGTTTATGATCTGGAATAGACTTAAAAAAAAAGAAATGAAAATTCAGAATTGGTCAGAAGTATTGCTTTTAGCATTGGGGTTTACCTGCGTTATATGTATAGCTAACGTAGGTCAACCTGCTTGAAGGTCTTGAGGAAACCTTGCACCAGAGGCCTGGAGCCCTCAAGCTCTGGTATCCTGCTGGTCCTATTCTTAGTCATGTGTGGAGCTGGGATTATCCTGCATGACTGGAGTGGATCTTGTCATTGTCTGTGGTTTAATAACTCTCTAACATGCTCCTTGCCTTCTTCTGCATCAAATTATTCATTAAAACTGCTTTCATTTTAAACTGACTTATCAAGTTTAAAAGCAAATGTTTATTCGTTGCTTTTCTGAAGCTTGGAAATAGTGGTTAATAATGTTACGAAGATTTTGTGTGCTTTACTGATTATTTGTTTTTTCTTTGATTGGTTAAGGTTGCTTTTTGTGGGCTTGATGTGGGGAAGCCTGGCCCAGCTGTTCCCTAGAGGGCGGGAATGGCTTGATTCAAGCAGTGAGTCGTCCTATTCTGAAGGTTTAGCCAGGGCAAAACCAGCCCTGTGAATACTGGTTGTCTTCATGGGCTTGACCAGTGAGCATGGGTTGCCATAAATCCCTGTCTAGTAAGTTGCTAGGAATCCTTATGGATTTCTTTTGGAAAGACATATTTTTAAGCCAATCTTTAAAAAAGTTTATAAGTTTTAAGTTTGAAATCAAGACCTAGGTTTAAAAATTTTGAACCTGATTGAATTGAAATCTTACAATGGGAAGGACTTGATCAGATTAAAAAAAATGCTGAAATGAAGTCAAAACAGAACTGGAAATTTCTAGTTTTTGGTGCTTGTCACTTTTGTCTTATATTAAAATTGCTGAATGCATTTGCCTGGTTGCCCTGTGACCCTGCTGCTCCCTTGATCCCTGTCCCCCCAGCTGCACACGTGTGTGTGAAGGACCAAGGGTGGGCAGGAACCCTGGTGTCCGCTGCCCACGTGCGGCGCCTCGTGCAGCCTCAGCACAAGGAAGGGCTGTTGGTGCTTCAGTTGCCTTGGTACAAATGGGACATTAGACTGTCCTCGTGTAGCTAGAACAAGCTGTGGTTGTACACTCGGTATTTCCAGGGAGAACTAAGTAGATCTGTTTTAAATCCTCCCCTGCTTTTTTCTCCTTGCCGCTTTGCTCATGGTACCTTAGGAAATGGGTTCTCAAACACCATTGGGTATCTGGGTGTGCTAAAATGTTACTGGCACATTGTAAAGCCTCTAACATTATGCTCGAGAACTTGTGTGGAAATATCTGGACTTCTGCTTTATGAAGTAGCTCTACACTGCTGAGCATGAGCAGCTTAATTGAAAGGAAGTCGTCTTCACTCCCTGAATTTTAGGCTGATAATAAGTAGCTTCCTCATGGTGTGTGAGAGCTGTTCTTGGAAAGGAGCATTAATGTGGAATGGTCGGATGCATTAGAAATGTGTTGGGCAGAGTAGCTATTACTTTTCAGCTTGCCTAGATGCCAGCTTTTTTTGTGTGTGTTGAGGAGGAAGCTGTATTAATCAAGCAAAGGCAAATTGATAGAGAGAGTCAAGTCATGTTTTCTGGGTGCTGTATTTATTTGGTAATCCTTGAAAGCTGCAGCACTTACAGATACCTCTTCAAGGCACATTACTCTGCCTGTCATGCTGCCAAACAACCTGCCTGCTAGTGAATGAGCTCTGAGTCATGGTATCACTGCTGCATGGTTTATTACCCCAACAAACTATTGATGTCAAATAAATCAGGCTCCCTACAAAATGAAGTGGCAGAGTGAGTTGTGCCTTGAAGAGCTGGGTGAAAGCTGTGTTCTTCAGCTGCTGCTAATAAGAACTGATTAAAAATTCTGGTTATGTAGCACTGCCTGAGTTGCATGTAATCTTCCATCCCAAATACAGTGTGTACAAGTACTTCGTGTATTGTGGTCATTTTTTTCAGTAAGAATGTGCTTTTCAACTCCTTATTCTCTGTGACAAATTTCACTTGAGTAATTCTGACAAACTCTGTTAATATTCACTTGCCTTAATGGAACTGTTGACTGTAAATTATGCAAGTCAGTGTTGCCTGCAGAGCTGTGAATGGTGGTGTGGAATGTGTCTGGGTTGTAGCTGAGAGGTATTTAGAGAGGCAAAAGAAGTGCACCTATATTGAAAGCAGTCCTCACCATTTAATAAACAACAAAACGAAAAAGAAGCTCAACAGAAATCTGCTGGGCTTTGTTTCTTTTTAAAGGAAGTGGCTATAAATAAAAAGCCTCGATATTTAGAAAACATACTTCTGCATTTTAAAGACCAGTGTCTCAGCTGAGCATGTTAGATGAAATAATCAGATTCAGATAATATCTTCACTGAAAAAAGTGTCAAACTATTACAGCTGATCAGTTATTTTACAGATAAAATGCCATTCTAGAAGCCTAAGATGAGACTATATCATTATGGAAAGCTAAGGTTGGAATGGACAGCAGGACCAACCTCCCTGCTCATAAACAAGAGCAGGCTGCTTGGGACTGAGCCTAGGTCTGGCTGTTTGGACATGTTCTCGTTTGCTCCTCAGCTGTGTCTTTCAGGCAGTTACTGTCCATGACCAGTACACAGAGAAGCAAATCGCAGAATGGTTGAGGTTGGAGGGGACCTTTGGAGATCATCTAGTCCGGCTCGGTGGCCTGGAGCGTGTTGCACAGAACCATGTCTAGGTGACTTCTGAGTAACACCAGAGAAGGAGACTCCACAGTCTCTCTGGGCAACCTGTACCTGTGTCACTGTTGCGCTAAAGAAGATGGAATATTTTGTGTTTCATTTTGACTGTTGCCTCTTGCCCTGTTGCTGGGCCACCTCACTGAGAAGTCATTCTCTCTACACCCTCCCTTGAAATCCATTGGTAAAATTCCCCCTCGCTCTTCTCTTTCCTCGGCTAACCAGGTC